>CM070655.1:25773603-26203603 GCA_036346575.1 Dendrocalamus sinicus | reverse complement strand
CCATCCGCCCTTTTCGGTTTAATTGAATAAGACCGGCCCGAGTAGGACCAGATTCATTTTCTGAATGGAGTCTTCTGGAACCGGATTGATACCGGTCAAAGCTTCCGAGCTAACTGGACCAATACCTAACCCTACCCTTTTGAGAGAATCATTCCTCCCCACTCTCGCCCTTCTAAAAGAAAAATGCATTCCTTCATGACTTTGTGCTTTACTTTAGCTCTTATAGCACTCTTTTCCTTAATGCTGTTTAATGTTGGCTCTAGCACTGTGCTCTTTGCTTTTAGTCTCGCTAGCTATGAAACTTTAACATCAACTGAAAAAAGAATTTCCACGCCCACCAATCACTTTCTGCGAAGCTCAATCAATGGCCACTACCGACAAGGGGACAATAGAGCAGCATTGAACACGCATCCAGCACCCGAGTCACTACAGAAAACTTCGCGATATAGGAGGTAGACTGCAACCCCGCTCCACAACGAGTGAAGAGAAAATCCGCTCTGAAAGAGCTCTCTGGCGACAACGGGAAGAACGGCGATAAAAGATCGCTGAGTGAATGGGATGCTAGCCGCGTATATGCTTAAGAAAGGGTGATGCTATTGTTGATTCCAATCTCCATACCTTTCCCTCTCCGAAGAGGGGACTCGACCAACATCAAGATTCGTTGAAACGTACCTTTATGCAAACCTATTCGCGACCATTGCCCCTTTCCTTTCTTACTTACCCACCCTCCGCCCTGGTTTTGCTATTCGATCGAGCGGTTCAGAGATCTTCCCTTTGTAAAGGGTTTATCAGTCCTCTGAAGTAGTTAACGGTATACGGAAGGCCTAGTTCCGTTGGAGTCTCTTTTTCTTTCAGTATTGTATTTAATCTATCCGGCTGTAACAAGGTCTTTCAATAGTTGTATTTCTCACCATTTTTGAGTAAAAGAAAAAGCGGATTTAAGGAAGCAGCGCATAAGCACACGAGTACTTAGTAGACTTATTGGTTGGATGCTTCTTTACGGCTCGGCTCTATAGTAAGCTATGGATAGCTATTTTTGAATAAGAGTTTTTACTTGCCAACTCAATCTTGTACTTAGGCTAGCTTCCTAGCACGACATGAACTCGATCTTTCTTGAAAGACCCATACTACAAGCGCGAAAGGTCCTTCTTCTTGCTTCTTTAGTTTCCTTCAAATGCCATTTGTATGCTCTGTATAGTGTTTTTAACCAAGCAACTATTCAATATCGGGCTAACTTTTTCGACAACTCTTTTTAGAAGCTTTCCTCTGGGCTACTTGCTTTCTAGCTTATTACAGCATGCCCTTTGAAAGATAGGTGAAGCATACTTATTCTTTTCCTTTTGCCCGGATATTTCTTTACACTAGCTTTCATGCGTAATTAGAAATACTTGCTCGTCACATCCAAGTGGCTCGTCGCTACATCTCTAGTTACATAAAGAAAAAGATTACTCTTTTTATAGAGGAATCCCTAGGTGGAATTTGTGATGTAATTAATGCTCTCTAACTAACTCAATTTCAAGTCATGTGCCGGTGATTTGCCGTTATAGGCGGGGCAGTTGGAAAGTATGCATTAGATAGCTAGGGCTACTAGGGCTAAGAGGAATAGCTTTTGATCAGTTGCTGCTAAAAGGCCTTTCTTTCATTATCGGAAGTTCTTTCTTCTCACCTGATCCGCACAATGCCACCAAAGGTAAGGATCATCCCATACTGAGTAATGGGCTTCACATGTGCGCCTTTTCCCTTCTAGCCTTTGACAAACCTGCGGGTAGCTCATTAGTGACCAAATAATGGAAAATATCTGCATACCATGGGGTGTCAACTCAGCAGATATGATTGCTCATAAACCAAAAGTAAGTGTTCTGCACAACCCTTCAAAAGGACTCTTTGACTTCGCGACTTACATATTTGAATAGCCTTGTCCTTCGTAAGTGTAGCGTGGAATAAATTCCATAGATTAGATTCTACCGACCGCCTAGCGATCAAGCTCTTGCGTCTTTAGGAAAACTTTCACTCTAGCTATTCTCGGATCACCTATGAAGTGCTATTTTTTTCATTGCCGACCATCCGCCATTCACCCTCGAGGATTAATAAAAATACTGATGCTATAAGTTAATCTTCACATCAATAGGCTATCCTAGTCGATTTGATAACTGAAAAAGCTAGACTCTATTTTCCGATAAAGGTATTCAGCAACCGATTCTCGGCAGGAAAGTAGGCGAGTCTAATCACACAAGTGTACAGGTGAGGACGGACAAAAGGCACATAGCCATTCTGCTCCTCCGGGATCAAAAGCCGCAGCTCTTAGTTCCCATTCGGCATGAAGACAATACGGATGGGCTCACTCACCGACTTTCAAACAAAGGACCGTGGCAAGTAGTACGCTGGTCATCAAACATCAAAACATTTTCCATTTTCATTTCTATCGTTCGTGCAAGGTACTAAAATAAGAAGGGGATCACTTCACTCGCTAGCAAGCAAATGTGTCAACTCACGAGGCGAGGCCAACGATATATATGTCTATAGTGAGGTTAGCGAACTATCTAAATAGAAAGACTTGCCCTTGCCGCGAGCGGTAAAGGGCAATGGAATACTTGAGCAACGGAATTGCTTTCTTCAAGCCATCCAGTTCGGCGGACTCGCACGAGTATTCCGCGGTGAAGCCAACCTCCGTAGAATACGTGATTTTCGCCTTTCCACTTTGAGGTACGCCCTTGGGTCTTCCGAATGGAAGATTACGCTCGATCTTAACTTCAAAAAGAACTATCAAAGACTGGATAATATCGACCGAGGGAGTGGCGGCGGGTAGAATCACAACAAGATCGATCCATAGAGGCGGACTGAATTCAAGTTGAGGCAATGTTAAAAGCTTCTCAAGTGTCTACTGTTTGACCGAATTGGATAGGTCACGCCTCCTCAAGCTAACGGACCGTTACCATCGGCACCGATCGGCCTAGACATGGACCCGTCAACCCGTCTAGACATGGAGCCTTCAAACCTCTGTGATTTGTTGTCGCGCAATGGCAAGAGCTTGTCATGCAGCATTTCATCTTCTTGGACATGCCTCATTTTCAGTGTTGTCTATCGTTCAACCACAATTGAAGCACGGTTGTGGAGGCGAGTTTTCATTTAGGCCGTTGAGGAACATTCCATAAAAATCCAAATTTAGGCGAAGCAGAGAGAGAGAGACTGAGGAGGGAGAGTAAAACACTGAGTCGAGTATTTGGGAGGATAGTGGCTAAACTGTTCACTTGAGGAGAGTGGGAAGTGACTAGTCCGATAGGAGAAGAGCGGAAGTGCGATCTTTCGATCCAATCTCGTCGACAAAAATCCATGTCTCATGGCACGAGGACATTGCGAGTTGATGTTGTAGCTTTACCGTCACGATCTGTCCTCAAGAGAGGCATCCATTCTGGCGGACAAAGTTCCTATTAGTTCTATTATAGGAAGCTAGTATACCTGAATGGCCTCCGTAGCTGTCCCATGCAGTTCTTGCGCTATCACGGCTCTTGCATTTCCTGTGGTCCCCACATAAAGCCTCCCTTTTTCCTTAATACCCTTCCTCCTCTTCCCAACCATCTTGTCCTCCTCTCGCTTCACTAATGCTCTTCTTAACTTCTTGACTAATGAGTCTCCTTCGTAGCTTTGTTTCACTTCTTCTATCCAATTCGTAGCTTTGTTTCACTTCTTCTATCCAATCCGGCAACAACTTGCTCACAAGGGTGCAACCAAAGAATTTGTAACGACACAATGATTTGAAGAACAATATAAAGATATGTAAAGAACACAGATTTGTAAGGTAGAAGATCATTTCCGGTAGATAGGAGAGCTATTAAAATCCACAAACATGAATCGAGTTTATTTGGGTTCTCAGTTTAACCAAAAGAAGACGAGTCTACAAATAAGAGAATTTCAATTTTGGGTTTATACCGAGCCAAAACATATAATTTCCATTGAAGAAGGAAGTAAGGATGCTAGCCAGGGAATCAAGAAATAAATACTTCCCATTCGATTCTTTTTAGTTCCCAAGATAGAATTTCTTTGTTTTTGGCAAGAGCGGTGGGTGACAACGTGCAAGACTAGATAGGTTTGGCTTTGATCGATCAATAGGAATAGGAGGAAGCGGGTAGGGCACTGGTATTGGTCTTGAATTCCTTTCTTTCTTGGTCTAATTCTAGATATCGAACAGTAGACTGAAGCGACAACCTATTATTCAAACTCCATAGTGGAAATCCGTGATTTGAACCTATCGGTATGAGATATCAAAGGCTTTCCTTGGCTCGGCTGGTCTCTTGGAAATTAAGGGTTGGAGGAAGGGCTACTACTTTAAAGGGGCGTTCTCATACCAGTTAACTGATTTAGGAGTCTTCTGGAGAAAAGGCACCGATCTTGACTTATGAAGAAAGCTAGAAAGAACTATGAGTAAAGATTTAGCTATTACTTTGTAAATAGCATAGCCCTTTCTTGCCTATCCCGATCCACTTCCTAATATCATATAAGTTTAGAAAATGACCTGTGCTCAGAGCAGAGGGAGACTACTATAGAAGCGCCAGAATGCGTCTTTGCTTGATTGTGGATATTTCTCTTAATATGAAAATAGAGCTCTCGCATTGCATTTGGTGGAAGGAAAAAGCGTAGGATGGAAAAATGCCAAATGCCACATAAGAAGCTTTTATTTACCTTTATACCCGCGCCTTTAGTCTTCGCTTGGACTGGCTTGGGGACGGCTTATGGCGATGAGCATGAAAGAAAGCTATTTTAAGATGTTTTCATTTCATTAATATAACCACAGGTTCCCTATCTATACTCCCTCCCGCCTATTACATCCCATGCGATAAGATCCAAAGAAAGTCCTCTCTCTCTTTCCCCTCTTTCCAACTTTTCCTTTCACTTATATAACTAACTCTCTACTCCATTTACCTACTTTGACTAAGACTTTCACTTTAGACTAAATAAAATACAAATCAATCAAGCTAACAAAGCGGACTACTGACTTACTTGGATGTGACTACTTCTACAGTGGGTGGGCAGCAAATAAGGTGATCTTGCCTAAACAACTAATGAACATTCTATAAGAATGTCTTTTTGAATCCATTCATATCCTAACGTAAAGGGTCATCTCCTCTTCTTACCTCTTGCTGTATTGAGGGTAGGCGGGGTACAAGGTTGGGTTAGAGGATAGATTCCTCAGTTGCAGAGTACTGGGGAGAGACCCGTTATAGAGCTCAAGTCGGGAAGGTTTTGAATAAGTCATTGAAGCCGGAGCTGAAAGGTTAGAGAGTAGTTTTAAACAAATTCCGGGTAAGCAAGTAAGGCGACCAAAGGAAAGGACTTGAGAAAGGAGTCCACCCATGGGTGGTATGGATGGTGCGCTCTTTGAAGCGATTGGGGCATTCATTGATTGATTGATCGTCTAACTCGTCTGCGAACATAGCGAAACACTATTCCAATTGAGCTGAAGGTAAAGTAAGCTACGTTAAAGAAAGCCTATTTTCTCTTCCCGTACTTGCACTATTAGCTTTTCCAGTCGGAAATTCAATTCATAGGTTAGCACACATCCAACCTTCCACACTTAAGAAAACTTTTACAACTATGCGTAGAAAAAATCAAGAAGTTCTTTCTTTTCGATTCGATTAGTTAGAAACCTCCTTGGGGCTCCTATCGACCGAAGTTACTTCGCTGCCCACCCACCTTTGTCGAAAAAAATCCTATGATTCCACTTGAAAAGAAGCCATTCGCTCCCGCCCCATCAATCGACCTCCCGAAAATTATAGACTCTAGAATGTTGCTTTAAACCGAGCAAAGTCGAGTGAGTCTGCTGTTTTGAAAATTCTTATCCGGACGAAAGATGACAAAAGAAAGCCCAAGAAGAAGCGATCATAAAATATGTGAAAAAAGGCTTTCTCTCTAATTTTGAAGCTCGATTCGAGCGAATGATAGACATGATCTTTTCCGCTTTTTGAGTAAAGCCTCTAATGACGATGCGGGACAAAAGGGTACCCTCCCTATTCCCTTATCCGCGATTAAACCTCGCGTGTGCGAGAACTCAATGCCTCAGGGACGGTGGGTATCGGGTCTCACCCGAGTTGACTCCCGGCCAGCCTATAAACTAGGAGTTCCCGCAGCTCGCGCTGAATGCAAATCCAGCCCCAGACCAACCTGCTGTGCCAAGGCTAGCTGCGCCACGGCGCGGCTTCATCTCAGGAGGATATTCCCGGTTCAGGTTGATTACCACGAAGATGTCTAGCTCCTACAGCGATTGCGACAATGCGAGACAAGACAAGGGTGATACAAACTTCACCTTTTATCAATCGGTTGTCGCGGCCCGCGAGGCGCTACGACTTATAACGCCGTCCCTCCGCGCCGAATACTCTCGGTCGAAACTCCACCGATGAATCAGAATCTTTGGGGCAAGCGGGCTTCCTCCTGCCATTCCTCAAAGGGTCGAAATAGCGCAAACCCATCCTACGGCGAATGAGGAAGCGCTTGGGGACCGCGCGAACGACCCATGTTGGCCATGGATTGTGATTCTATTCATAAAACATGGATTGTGATTCTATTCATAAAGCGAGTTTACAAGATCCGATTCACTGTCGCGCTCCCGACCTTACTACATGCGTGAGCAGTTGGATATGATTGGTTGGATTAGCCCCTTTTTCCTTTGATTTCTTTTTTTGTTGAATAGACGGATTGGCGAGAATACCATAGCTATACTTTAGAAGATGTTATGTTTAAGAAGAATATGGCGCTAATTCCACCTTTTTCTTTCGTTTGCTAAGTAAATGTATTGAACTCGCCAAGAAGAAAAGATACTAACACACCTCTGTTCCCCTTATTTCTTATTCTTGCCTTGCCTAGCTTAAACAGAAGAGGCTTGGTTAGCTTCCTTCCTATCGCAAATTGTTCTTGCAACCAACTATTCTTTAAGTCTGCTGTGAGTAAGCTAATAGGGCCCTTCTTGGCACTAGACGCCACAAGAATCGTTGGTATACAGCTTGTGTGCTTAGTCTAGCCTTGCAAGCAACCTCTTCCTACCAGAGGACTACCATATACCGATCCTTGCTGTTACCGCAAATCGATCAATTCGTTACTTTTCATCGAAAGAAGTAGCACGCAACTCGGAAAGAAAAACCTCGATGCTCCTTTTTCTTAATGATGCAACTAATGTAATGCCTAGAACTGATCTATTGCAAGCCTAGATATTCGATTCCTAACAGAACTTATCATGTGTGAAGTAGATAGATAGTAGAGTTGCTTTCGCTTTGTTAACTTACGTAAGGTTGCGTAAGATATGTGAATGTAGTTACGTGAGCTTGCTTGCCTCACTTTCCTAATATATTGTTTACAACGCTTGCAATAGGGCGTAGTGTTGCGTTGGGTCGTCTTGTTCGGAAGTGATTGAGAAGATATGCGGCGAAAATTGGATGCGTAAACCTTGGACTCATCATAGCTATGCTATGGCTATGTACTAGTTGACGAGCTTGCCTCGAGTATTTGATAGAAGCCCATGACTCTCTATCTGAAAATGGTCTTGGCCGTAGCGATAGGCGTAGTTGTGTGGCGGCGTATATCGTAGTTGTTCGGATAGCAAGCTACGGCGGGATAAGGCTACTAGTGCCCTCCACTCGTGCCTACTTTCACTAACCTATAGCTATTGCATGCAAGCTCAATCTTCTATCTCGCATTGCTACGCGCTCAAAGCAGACCAATTCGCTCGTATAGCTAACGCAACCTATAGAGTTTGGGGTGCAGGAGTATGATGGACGAAGGAGTGAGAACGATCGACGATAGAGCGAGGGCAAGCCTTAATTCCTTCTCCTTTCGATCGAGCATACTTTCGTTCCTTCGATCGCAAGTTATTCTCGAACAGTGGGTTCTCTAATGACCTCTTTTTCCCTATCCCATAAAAGCAACTTCTTCGGCAAAAGCCACTTTGGGCATGTCCCACCAGAATTTCATTGCTGGACTTAGCTTCGCTTTCAGCGGTGACTTAAAAAGATTGCTCTGTGATCCTCTCTCTGTGCTAAGTCTTTGTCTCAATGATGCGAGATTGTTAAACAATGACTCGATAGAATGCTAATTGAGGCCTATCCTTCCAAAGCTTGGCTAGTTCTATTCTATTCTAACTTTGATGACTTCCTCTAAAAGAAGAGTTAACACGTTGAAGCTCAAACCCTACTTTACTTAGTTTCATCGTCCTCGGAGGATATCTCGATTAAGCGACTTCATCACCACCACCGCTTACGGCTATTTAACGGTTATTTCATTCTTTGGTATGAACCAAAGAAAGAGCTCCAACGGCTAAAAGATTTGAGCTCCTTATACCCATCCTGTGATTGAATTGGATAAAAGCCTTTATGTCGAGAGTTCAAGGTGCTCCAGCTTGCTTGCTTGGTCAAAGCGGCTTGCTTGTGACTTTCTCTTTCGCTATCTTGCTTGGATAGCTTAGGCTTTTCCTTCCTCATTCACCAATCTATCATGACCGTCTTCTTTCCTCTGAAATGCATCTATCTCCTCCGATAAATGGAAAATATGTTGCCTGAAATGTAAACATCCAATGACTACTTATCCTCTTTTCTACTCATCTCGCTTTCCTCCGGGATGCCAACAAGCCCTTCAAAGCCTAAGCACAGTATTTTTGATAAGCGACTTCCTCCTAGAATAGTGGAGGTGATTGAACATAAACTAGGTAGGTGTAATAAGTGGTATGCTTCGTTGCTCTCTGGTCGTCCTTCATTCTTGCTTTTTATAGAGCATAGATCACCACTCCATTCAACTATCTACTCTCGGTCACAAATCCTAAACCTAGCAGACTTTTAGAGTAAAACAAACTGAATAGCCCAGTTCTCTTTGTCTTGAGCTTTTATTCCTCAATCCACTTATTCGTTTCCTTCTTTCATATACCTCCCCACCAATAGATAGAGACAAATGGGAATAACCGAACCACGTCTACAAAATGCCGATTACCATGCAGTTTGCTTCAAAGCCAACGTGATGCTTCTTGGTGGATGACCAAGATATTGGCGAATACCACATACGATCAAGAAAAGAGTACCTATAATCACATGAAAACCATGAAAGCCAGTTGCTAAGAAAAGGTAGAACCATAAATACTATCCGAAATAGTGGAGGGTGCTTGGTAATATTCCATTCCTTGAAAGCCGGTGGATACTAGAGCCGGTGAAGCGGTTGCTACTAAAGCGTAAACACTCGTTTTCCTTCCCGCGAGTATAGCATGATGAGCCCAAGTTACGGTAGCTCGGATGAAGGGAGAATAGGGGTATTAAGAAGAGGGATTTCCCAAGGATCTAAAACCCCAATCCCTTTTGGGGGCCAAATACCTCCGATCTCTACCGTAGGTGCCAAAGAAGAATGAGAAGAAGCCCAAAAAAAAGCAAAAAGGAACATAACCTCCGAGACTATGAAGAGAATAGAACCATATCGAGGTCCTAATTGTACAGCTTTTGTATGATGCCCTTCCAACGTGGATTCACGTAGAACATCCCGCCACCATACGAACATGGTATAAAGGAGAAATATTAGGCCCAAAGCGAGAAGTGTTGCACCCCTTGAAATGAGTGCATGTACATCACACCTCCTACGGTGGTTGCCAAAGCTCGAGTGAACCCGAAATAGGCCATGGACTTGGATCTACCAAATGATAAGAATGCCTCGAGATTCAATCATAAACCACTTTGCCCGGTTGTATGTAAACCCCCTTCACCCCCATCCCTAAAGTGGTAAAGAAGGAGGCTCTTCTTTGTCTCATTAGGACAAACAAATAGGAAGGGATAGTTCTTTCATTGCATTGATAGAAGTGAGACTATCAACTCTCTATTATTTAGAGAAAAGAGTTGGCGTGTGTTCTACCAATGAAGCGAAGAAGTTTTTATTGGTCTTTATCATGCGGAACCCTCTCCGTATTAGTAAGCGGCCCACACCTTCGTAACCCAAGGACCGACGAACAGAAATTGAAACAACGCAACCGTACTATCTATTTACGATAATTTGATTGCTGACAACACGACAACATCACGCTTCTCTTTCTTATTCTTATTTATATAATCGTCACTTTACTGGGCGGAAAAGTGACACAAATCACGTCTCGTGGTCGTATGCCCGGAACAAGAAGGGTCGTCGTACAATTTCGCGATTACAAAAAGAAGGAGGCGAGCTCCTATCCTCTTTGTCTTTCCACTTCCTCGTTCAGGAACAAACACTTCGCCAAATTCTTTTGAGTCGGCCGGTTTTCCCACTAACCAATTACGTTACGACCACTGAACAAACTTGGTTGTGAACATGGTTTATGCGCCGCTAATCTAGCGGCTTGTCGAGCATTTGACAAACTCACACCATCCATTTCAAATGGGATTTGTCCGTGGACACACGAGCAATCAACCCGTAGGATTTCCTTTTCCTCTTCCCATTCGAACTTCGGGTTTCCCGTAATAGGAAGATCTGCGAGAACTCTTACCCATATCTTACAATTTCTTGAATTGTTCGCTCATAGCACGATGGAATTGTCCGATTATAGCCCGACGCGCTGCTTCAATGGCTCGATATGAAAGACGACCAGCTCTACAACTTTTGGTGCCATATCTTCCAAAACCAAGTTGTGTACCATCCGGTTCGCGACCCTACTACATCTGCATTTACTATATTTACTATATTTAAATGCGTTTGGATATAGCACGTCCCTTCTTATTTTGACTATATGAGATCCGCACTTTGACACCTGAAATTCCGTTACAGTAGATACTTCCGCAGGAGCATAATCGATTTTCTGGTTAAATACATTACAAGATGTTTTTCCATACTTTCCGCATTCAGTTCTAGCTATTTCCGCACCCCTAATCGACTGAACAACAAATCGTATCCCCTCCACCCCTTTTGGCATTATTAATGGAATATCCTTCACTATTTGACTAAAAATGGAGCGAAATGAGATTGGATTGTTCCTCGGTTGAAAAGAGATGTCTTGAGCAATCGAGAAGCACTTTGATAAACAGATTTGATCTTTACCGACTCAATTAAGGTATTAGTGTTTGTTCTATTAGACAAAAAGATCGCATTTTTGCACTTCGTTCAAATAAGAGTTGTACCGTCGGAATTATCCTCTTTCTCAGTATGATCTCTATCATCATCTCTATTCCCTTTATCAATTTGCCTATCCTACCTAGGTCTATGAATTTCTCTATCAATTCCATTACCTTATCCTTACCCATGAGGTTCCTACATTTGATCCTTAATTGACCTAGGAGTTGTTCCGGGCATACTCAAAAATGGGTTATTATACACCCCAACCCCATCCCTTGGAAAAAAAGGTAGCACCGAAGAAAGGAAAGAGCGAGATGGTGGTTTTGTTGTTCCCATGGTAAGATCATTCGCTTGGCGAATGAAGTGGATCAACCTCTTTTGGCTCGGGCCAAACACTTTTCTCGCTGGTCGAGCTTTCTACAAAAAGCGATGCGAGAGCGTATTCTCTTATCTAAGCTTCCTCCTTCGCTCCCCATCGTAGATGGTTCAGCCACACCGGTGCCACGAAATGATTGAGAACTACGGCGGGTCGAAATGCATTTTGTTCTTTGTATTAAAAAGTATTGCATAACCGAATAATTCAAGGAGGCGCACAGCGGGAGGGTCCTTTTTGTAGATGACTCGTCGGGCCGTCGAGCGGGACTTCTTTGGTAAAAGAACTTGAATAACTTTGTTTTTCGAAGGAGTCGTCATTTTCTATCGGAAAGCTATGTCATTTACAACCCGGCGTATTTCGGATGCTTGAAGGCCCGCTCACCCGAAGTGATTTAGAAAATTCTTCTTCTCGATGGTGATCGGTCATGGTATCCATAACGTTGCATCTTTTCGGCCAAATCCTGATTTCGTTTTGCTTCTCCGGTCGATCGACTCGACTCTTTTCCCTGCCCCGGCCTCTCACGCCGTTTCGTTCTTCCTCTGTACCCTCGCTTGAATGAAGACACCCGATCGGCCCGACTTTCCCAAATGCCCACCACCGGCCCTTATCCTTTCCGGGTCTTGATTTGTCGCGTCGTTTTAGTCGTAGTGGTCGACGGGGAAGAAAGAAATGAATGAATGTCCTTTTGGGAAAATGTAGAATAATACACCTACCGAGACGAAAGCCAAAGGTGAGTATCGTAGGTGGACGTATCGAACTGAAATAAGATCTAAGATTGACATCTTGATACAATGATTTACCATAATAATAAATAGAGTCAATGGTGACAGAGCCGTGGGAAGAGCCGCTTCTTTTTGCGGCGGGGCTTCCATTCACCAGCGAGACTACATACACGTGCTCTCGAACCGTGCTAGATAGTCACCCATCACACGACTCTCAAACCCAACTTTGTGGTGGATCCCGGGGACAAAGCAAAGTCAAAGCGCTTGATCCTTTGCCCCATACTTTGAGATCTTCCTCCCGCCGATCAAGCGACAACGCAGCTCGTGATAGGCTTAGCTTAAGCCGCTAACGTTCGGTTCGGATAAGTAAAGTCCCTTCGGTCGGTTCGCTCAGGTGGTCTTCCCTTATTTTCCCTAACGTTGAGTTGTTCGGTTTGAGAAAGGAGCACCGCCAAGTCCACTAGGGTGCCTGAATGAATAAGAAATGGACAATGGAGTCGAGGCTTGCATGAAAAAGAAGATAATAAGTTAGATGTCGATTACACACCGAGGTTGGTAGGCGAGGACAATGCCCCCTCATGGGCCCATCAGTGGCTCAAGCTGCTAATCAGGCGGTTTGCTTTCGTGCAAGGCCCCATTCTTTGGAACAGCGGTTGTCATTTTCAAGTAAACACCCGCCCGAAGGACGCCCTCGCTCTATTGGCAAAAGCGCGAAGAAGAACGATCGCCAAGGCCCGACCGACCGCCGCCCCCTTTCTTTGCCCGCCGCCGCTAGCTCGTTATTCTTTGAGATCTGGATAAAGTCTCGCTTGGCGGGGAAGCATGGATTTGATAGATCTATCGAATCCATGCTGCAAGCAGCAAGCGAGGCTAAAAGGCAATAGTCTAACGTTGGGGTAGGCGCGCCAAAACAACCGGGGGCCGGAGGGGTCAGTACAAAAGTACTATATTCTTTCCACTTACTTTCATTGGCTAGCTGCCTTTTGTAGCGCGCGTACTCGATCCTCTTCTACGAATCTACAACTCTCTTTCTGAGCGAGACTTCATCTATATCCCTAAAAGTGGATTTTGATTCCCTTTTTCTTTGAATGACTGACTTCAACTAGGCTCCACCTTAGAGAGGTTTTCGGTTTTAATCAAGATAGGGTCGGCGCGTCGGAGCAGTAGTCGCTTAGTCTCATCCGAGAGTCCAATCTCTTTGTCTTGTGCTTTTGTGTCTTTGAATAAAAAAGAAAGAAGGGGGTCGATTTAGGCTCCTTCCTTCCTTTGCATAGCTGCGCTATCGGTACTCGAGCCCTCCCCCACGCATCTAACCAGCTCGCGTGGTTCACGGTTCCACCGAAAACTCTCATTTGTTGAAGCGGAGCATAGTGCGGCGCCGAGCGAGAAAGGTCTCTTTTCGGTTTATTCACGATCAGAAATGAAACTTAGCACTTGTTTTTTTATTGATTCACGGGGCTGGCGTTCGCAGAATCGGTCTATCTGAACCGCAGACGCACTTTTCAGATTAGTGACGGCCTCTCCAGTGAGCTGGCGCCGGGCCCTGGATGCGCTAGCGATCGGCACATTAGGGAGTACTTGCCGGGTTTCTCGGCCTGGTATCCTTATCCTCGCGTTCATGATATCTACATTCAAGCGTGCCCCGAGACACGGTGAAGCACGCCCGCCCGTGTGCGTCTTTCACGACATGCTCGGTCGGGTTTCTTCTGTGGTCTTCTAGCGTTAGAAGAAGTCGTGTCCGTCCGGACATACGCAACGTCCTCTCACGCCTTTTTTGGGGACAAACAAAGATCGGAAAAGACGGACCGAACCCATTCGGTGACTTTCGCGATCGCCCTCATCGAACCGACTTGGATCGAACTACGATTCAGATCAAGTCTTACCGAAATGGATTTCCTTTTCGTGCCATATGTCGCTTAGACTTTACTTTTTCCCCTTTCGCCCTTTCCTCTATTTGTTCGATAGGGTCCTCGTTCTATTCTAATTCTAAACCCATTGTCGTCCACGGTTTCCTTGTCGACGCGAAGGGCAAGCAGACCCCAAACAAAGTCCGAGATCTGAACTCATACGCGGTTGTGGCTTGAAGGCCGCATGCAAGTTCTTCAATATTTAGAGAGTATGTGTTAGTACGAGATCGCGCTATCAACTTATTTAATCTTTCTCGATGATTAGGACAAAATTGTATCCCTTAGGAACCGTACATGCACCTTTGTTTGGATGCCGATCGAATATTGTTACAATACGAAATACTTGAAGGCCACACGCAATTGACTCACCTACATTTCGCAATTGACTCACCTACATTTTATGCTCCCACCCTTTTGTAGACTCGGCCTCGCCTGCAGGGAAGTGCTCACATCAACTCCAATTTGGATGGAGCTTCTCGATGGGTTAGGCGTTTGCGAACCAAAAAGGAAAAACCCATCCTCCAAAGTAGTGAAGTGAGCCGGGACAATAAGACAATAGGTCTCATGGGCCAAGCACGCTATCGAGCGGTGAGTGGGAATCAATCCTGAAGAGAGAAGGTCTAGTGCTCTCGAAAATATTTGATTCGCGAAAAATTAATTGGCTTTATCGGACCAATCCATGTTCGAAGCCTTCCATCAAAAGTCGATGGTCTAGGCCGCTTTCCTTGACTTTGAGTTGGATCTCATTCTTCTTCCGGCACAAAAGAGGGTAGACTTCATCCGAGACACATTGGTTCTTTTGCTTCCTTCAAAGAACTTGTCTTTGAGCCTCTAAAAGAAGGGCATAGTATCCCAGCCACCTAGACCACCTAAAAGGAAGGAATTGGTCTTTGGCTTTGAGTGATCCAATCATTGGTGAATGGGTTGAAGGTAGAAGGAAAGGGCCCCTCTCGACTGGGAAATTCACAGCGAGGAAAGGCTGGCGCCGATCATAAAGCGAACCCTTGATACATCGCGTTCAGCCCTCCTCAAAATCCCATTTGTTTTATTGAGGAATCACTCTTGATCCTCTAAAGGCTCTTCTCCGTCTATAACTCAAAGTCCATCTGTCTCTCGTGGAAGCGCTTTAGAGTGCCTAGAAGATCCAGCAAGCGGGGTGCCAATGCTGTCCCAAGACCAGATCACGGTAGGTAGCTGCTTTAAAGAGGTTGGGAGGCAGATGGTGAACAATCTTCTTCTTGTTTTCTCCGACCTAGAGCACTCTTTTTCAATCGTGCGAAGAAACTCCGTGAAAAACCCAGCTATCACTCCTATGAGACGGCTAACTCCCAACTCCCGATACATTCTTTAGAGTCGACCAAAGGACTCGTTGGTTTGGACATAGTTTCTTTGTTCTGTGTTTCTGTTTTGCTCTCCCCTTTTTCACTTAGTTTAGTTGGAATGGAAGAGAACTTCCTTCAGCCTTTTGTTGCCTGGTTCGGTCTCTCTGAGTGGAATAAGTGGGTCCTTCTTCTTTTTCTGATGATGAAGGTGAAACGAAGATCGAATCAAGCGGAGTCTGGATTCCTATGTTCGTACCAACTCAAATGATTGATGAATTGGATCTTGAGTATGCTCACTTCGCTACTCAGCAAGGGTGAAAGAATGACAAAGAGACCGACATCACAGAGGATGGGAAGGACCCAATCGCTGCCTCTTTCTTGGTCCACCCCTGGTGGGTACTTTATAGCTCACAACACGAGATAGGCGGATATGTGACATAGTCTCATTGCTTTCATTGACAACAAGACTCTCTTCTGATTGGGATTGGTGCATGCGGGATCTCCTTCTCTATGAGACTCTTGCTTCCCTTTGAAAGAGGACCCCTACTTCAATTGTCATCGCGACTCTTCCCAGTGTGGACTCGGACCTCTCACAACCAAAAAAAGAAAAGAAAAAGCAAGCGAATCCGAATATAACCAATCTATCGCCTTTGATGACTCGTTGACAGCCTCCTCAACCCAAGCTTCCATCTCCTGCTCCGGACATCGGCGCTTGCCGCGCCATCCATGAAAGGTGGATGAAGGTGAGTTTGACTACAAACTCGAGGAT
This sequence comes from Dendrocalamus sinicus, assembly GCA_036346575.1. Lineage (NCBI taxonomy): Eukaryota > Viridiplantae > Streptophyta > Magnoliopsida > Poales > Poaceae > Dendrocalamus > Dendrocalamus sinicus. Next base: position 26,187,473 of record CM070655.1, on the reverse strand, counting down.
GCTGGGAACGATCTCTTCGGGAATCACTCCGTCGAGAGACCTTCTTCCTCCCTTTTCTCGAATCTGGGAGAGAGGCAAAGAGAAGTCCAGAGAGACCTCGACTCTTTCAGGGAAAGGAGGGAGATCGAATGCGAGATGGAGTCCCTGCCGAATGGAATGGACATCCTTGGAGACAGCTGTGTAAGACTGAATTTACCATAAAATTGGACGGAAAAACTACTACAAAGATCACAAAAAACCCAGCTCAAAGTGAATGGAGAGAGAACCCCTGTGCCTTGGAAGGATCTGAAGCTGTTTGGACACTCATAGACAAGTGAACTCCAATCCGGGATACCTCGAAAAGTGAAGTGAACTAGCCGGGTAGAACAGTAAGGTTGAAAAGAGTCTTTCATGTCAAGGTGAACATAGGCAGGACAAGGTTAGTTTGTTTTCCTTAATTCTCGAGAGAAGACTCGTTCTTTGGAACCGAGAGCATCAAGCGATTGCTTTCTTTCGACCTTCACCGATAAATTCCATACCTTCCACCGACTTCTTTGTGTGTGGCGAGCGTGATGCTTTCCAATGCCGAGTACTTTTCTTCACAATGTATGAAGCCAGTAAAACCGAAATCGATCCAAATCCACGACCTTGACGATCGAGGGTATGTATTATTATGGTGTGAGCCTTCTTTCTTTTTGGCCTTAGATTATCATAAGCGAGGAATGGTGCGTGCTAGCCTTGAGACTATACTTTTGTAGGAAAGGAAAAATGGAGAATATCTTTATTATCTTTTTTTCTTTAATTGATCTTGATTAGTCAGTAAATCAATTTGATTTTGTTATGCCATTAAGGAAACACTATTTGGGATACAATACCCATTTTAGAACCGTTCACTACTAACAAACAAATAGAAAATCTCAAAATAACAAATAATAACAAATAATATAGTTAATGGTTCCAATTTGTCCTAAATTTTGCGATGCAGATTGAAATCCTTTCTCTTTTCAATAGAAAGAGAAGGTATTTAAGCGATGTGTGTTTTGAGATACAATCAATCGAAGAGAATAAAAGCGGGTCCAATAAAAACAGGAATGAATTTATTAAAAGGGATTGGAAAGGGATAAGTACAAAAGGATTCGACGATCTAAAAAAAGGGTTTAGTAATCCTCCTACGAATCTAAATTAGTAAAATAATGTGGATGAATAAGATTTTTATCGATTTTTGATCGGATTTGGCGGCATGGCCAGCGGTAAGCGAGGACTGCAAATCCTTTATCCCAGTTCAAATCTGGGTGTCGCTCGACCAAAAATACTTAGGATTTCTTATTGTACTGATTGAACTCGACAAATTCTTGCCCTGCATAAGCAAAGGAAAAGAACTAGGCCTGTCGATACTTGATTTTCTGAATCCATAGTTCTAGTTCTAAAAAAGACTGTCAATTTTTTCCTAAAGGGCTCTGGCAGGGTTCTGGCCGCTAAACCTTAGAAGGTTAATCCCTTAGAATATTGGCTCTGCAGGGGGACTAGAAGCCGTGATCAAACTCCTTGTGAGTATTCATGGGTGGAGGCATCTGACATATAAGAACTTGCCTACCTAGAATCAGATGATCGGAACGAGGGAAGCTCAACCGGTGAAAGAGTAAGAGCCTTTCCGAATCCGAACTAGGGATCAGATCAACCTAAAGCACCATCAGTTGTGGATGAATCCACAAAGTCTTTCTACTTAGCTCGTCAAGCGAAGTAGCTATCAACGGCTTTAGCATGACAACTATAACATCAAGCCATGGTAAACAGCCAAAGCTTCTACTGTAGTGTAGCACCAGGGTTCAGCCTTCTCCTTGCCGAGTTGCATCGCCCGCTGCGTGTTCAATTGGAAAGTCTGGCAAAGGCGCTTCCAACTCCAGGTTCAGGGTCTGAGGTTACCAAACAAAGATGAATCCTGCGCAATCAGAGATTAAGCCATAAGATCCCATCCCTGAAACAGGAAGAGTCGTGGGCACCTACCGAAGGAGTCTTCCCTCCATCGATTCAATGACAAAATAGCTCTATTGAGAGGGCCTTTGACAACCCTCTTGAATGTGGCTCGCTCCTAGTTTTTCTTCCCCCGCCCGTTCTATCTAGGCTGGTGGCTATACCAGATTTCGTGTCTGATCGAACTTGAAACTAGCCCATTGAGCTTCTTGGATTCCAAACCAGAAAGAAGGATCGCACACAAGAAAATAGAGTTGGAATGAAAGATGGGGTAAAGATGAACTTTATTCTCCTAGCTGCTCTCCATCCAGCAAGTTACTCTCTTTCAAAAGATGACAACTCAAGATTACCAATCAAAACCAACGCTTTTTCTTCTCCTATAGCTTCATCATTACATCTTGAACTAGTTGTTGGATGCGAGTGATGAGATCGATCCATGGAATTTATACCTCACTCACATACTTTGGAAGATGAAGAAATTCTCTTTAATTTACTTATGGGCTGGCTCTACATGTGGTCAGATGGGTTCCCCTCTTCAGTCATTTGGTACCTCTCCAACGCTTCCTCCTATTCCTATTGATCAGATCAAAGCCAAACCTATCTAGTCTTGCACGTTGTCACCCACCGCTCTTGCCAAAAACAAAGAAATTCTATCTTGGGAACTAAAAAAAGAATCGGAATGGGAAGTATTTATTTCTTAATTCCCCGGCTATTTAGAAGCTCCCTGGCTTTTGATTTATAAATATATTGTCCCTTTCTTTCGCTGTCTCTATTCTATTGGTGGACGGTCGTAACTCTAATATAGGGCTTTGAAGCATAAAAATCAGCTGCAATCTAGTTTTTTCACAAAGGCTGGTTGAGGCTCAGACTCAACCATCTGTGCTTTGCAGATGATCTTTTTTTATTTTGCGGTGGTGATCTGAATTCTATCCAAGAGCTTACTAGTATCATGACTCATTTTAACAGAGTGTCTGGGCTTTCAGTTAATGCCAAAAAAGTAAGATCTTCTTCAGTGGTATTTCCGAGTCTTTGAAACAAACTATTTTGGAGTGTGTCTTTAATGAAGGGATTTTACCAGTTAAATACTTATGTATTACCCTCCATTCATTTCCTTTTCCTTCCAGGCTAGCTCCCTCTGTAGCCGGTGGTTGATGTAGATGAGTATGGGAAGACAATGGTAGTTTCATTCTAGGTCCCACTAATTGTTGAATAGTTGGTTTTTGTTTTCTTTTTGGATCCATGCAAGCCATTTCCAGTTGAAGTCATAAGGTACCATCCTGTTCCAGCCAGGAAGACAGCTCTATCTCACAAGTTAGCTGGATCTTTTATTTAAGCCAAAGGCTAGAAAACCTATTTCAAATGAGTTTGGGCTCCGTTAAGTTATCCTCATTTCCTGAGATAAGCGCAGTTCAACAAAACTAAAAGCTAGATATATCGTTGTAAAGTAGAGCTAGACTGCACGATTGGATTGTATAGAAGGATAAGAAGGATTTTGAAATTCCTTCTTTTTTTCTTAAAACGAAAGAAGAAAGAGAGTGGGATGGGATGAAAGTAAACGCAAAGAGCTGATTCGATCAAAGAACCTCGCTGCTTTAGTGCAACAAGCCGATCGAAAGCACTCATTTTTATCGACTAAATGCTTTTTTGTCTCTTCCTCACTAAACGCCCGCTTCCTGGCTCCTCCCTCTTTCACTCTCTTTGGCCGTTGGCACTGAGACACCGGACCGGAAGAGATTCCCCTCCGTCATGTTACTTCAACAAGCAATTCAACATGCTCACTTGCTTTCTTTCTGTCTTTCCAGCTGGATATAAAATTCAAACATGACATGTATCAATCTGTTTACTCTCTTAAAATTGAAGCTATATGTCTACCAGATCCAAATTACTATGCGAGTTCGAAAAAGGTGTGAATTAATGACCATCATATCGATAACTCGCCTGAGATGCCTTAAATATTTGTACAAATGAGTCCCGCTTCATCAGTAACACCAAAAACAGCCTTTCCAAGTTTTTTATTACTCGCGCCGTACTTTGAGGTTGTCAGTGCAGCTGGATGGCTCCTGCTTTTTTCAAATGGTACGGCTAGTTCGTTTTTCATAGATCTACCAAGAGTGAAAAGATTCGGCAAACTCTTTGACCGGTACATATCGGTATGGTTGGTCATTGTGCATCCAGTACTGCTGCTGACTGGCGCCTTGATGTTACCTATATATAATTGAATTCAAGAGTCCACAACATATCAAATTGAAGCGCCAGAAAAGGAATTCTGGAATCTATAAAACGTTTAGAATGAGGTTTTTTCTTCCTTCCTACCAAGTCAGCTACACAAGCCCTCTAAAAGCTCTAAGGAATAGAAGCGGTCGGCAAGCAATTATTTGTTGGCAGAAAGGAGAGGTCGGCACTTGTCAAAAAAGCACATCCAGTAGTTCCGGGTTCTATTCCTTTCTCCGCACCGTTCAAGCAAGAGTCATGGGTGCTTTTTCGGTGCGGAGCCCAAAATGGGGAAAGGCACAAGTTACTGCAACGATGTTTTTGTCAATTGGCTAACAGATCGTCCAACTTTGTAGGTATGGTTTCTTGAGCACATCAGGTTAAGGGAGATGGAGAAAGACAATGGTGGTATTCCGAGGGGAAGTTTGGTATTTCGTTGAATAGGGAAAGGGTGAGGAGAATGCTCTGGAAATCCCCTGTTGACTTTGTCATTGAAGGTCCTCTCAACCCTACCCCGGCGGAGGAGATTAAAAAAGATAGAGGGCCTGTTGAATATGCTTCGGTTATTAATAATGATCGAGCTTGTTGCAAGTTTGAGAATCGGTACTTAGCCAGCCTTCTTGTCCAGATGGCACCGGTATACAGGAAGCTAGAGTTGCCGGTATGCCGCAGCATAATGGAAGAAGTTACTCCTGAGAGGATCGATGGGCTGGATTTCGAAACAGAAGCAAACCTTATTCAGTTTGAGTATGATGTTACACCAAGTTTGGAATCTGCCATGGCTCATGAGGCATCAAGGGTTGAACGGCTGCTTGGAATCCATAGGTCACAGAAATCAGGTGATTTATGAAACTTCCCTCTTTTATTTTCATGTGTTGAGTTTCAAGTTCGGTGTTGATCCCGAAACATAAATCCGTTCTGCTCCTTACAAGTTTTGCATATTGTGGACCAGTTGCTAGTGCAAATGGGTAGATATGTGTGTATGTTTTAATGTTTTGTCTTCACCCACCTAGATGCCCTTCAATCTGACGCGTCTCAGAGCTCTATTCCAAGGAGCGGTTCACAAGGGGGGTCACTGAGGAGGAAGGTGCTGGCCAACAAAAACCAAGCCACACGCACCCATGGTGCGCATGTTAGGCGGTCTCCTAGACTTCAGCATGCTTCAAGGAATGATGAATCACCTAAGACTCCGACAACCGAATCGCACAGAGTGCGAAAACCCGACTCACTTCAAACACCCGATCACGGCAATTTGGGTAATAAAAACAGTCAAGAGGGCTGTCAACTTCAATGATTTTGAACCCCTCTCGTTCGATCTTGACATGGATAGTCCACTGGGTCATTGGCTAGAGAAGTACCGCCAAGCAAAGGGGGAGCAATCCACTCGGCATAAGAGTGAAGGTACGTTTGTTGGTAACACAACACAACCAAAGCAATGAATTAAATGGGATCAATGCCTAGCATAGTGGTCTATTAAAAATTCAATTGACTTTGCTATTTGTCTTTTTCGAACTATGTTTCATTCATATGATAGAATATGGGTTTAAATAAATTGGATCCTTGCTGAGTCTTCCCCGGATAAATACTTATTTATCCACAGATAGCAAGTTTGAATTAGTATACAAAATACTAAACTAAACCAATGACTATTCATGATTCCATCCATATTGGATCAATTTCCTATACCACTTTGAAATAGCATTCCTCTTTGTCTCGGTGCTTCGAATGCTATGGTAAAACGAAGTTTAAAACGATGTGGTAGAAAGCAACGTGCGACTTGAAGGACATGATGCGCTAGGTTTCGATCAGTTAATCGAGATAGGCTGTACTTTTCATTCTATTTGGTTACCACGTGCTTTTCACTTCATGATCATGGCTCATTTCCCTCAGCAAAGAATTTTTTCCCTTTTTTGGAACCGCATAAATCGAAGGATAGAGAAATCGATTGTTGGGGTTTCGACCTCGAGACCGATAGGGATGGAAGCTAGACCGGGTGGGTAAGCGGAGTTTGTATGAGCCGCACAAAATGATATGTTGGAGAATGAATGAGCTGACCACCTTATGGGCCCGCTTAGAGCTAGAGGGCCGATCACCTGTAGCAGCTCCTGCTTCACCTACATTTTGTCCCATTCGTACCGTGACAGACAAAGGTTTCCCCGAACCAAGAAGGTAGGGTTGCCTATTCGAGCGGATTGATCAAAACTGTTACTGACTCCGTGTTTGATTTCATGATGAAAGGCATTGATATTCTGACATTCTTCAACTGAATGCGGATGGCGTGAAGACGATTTTACAATGAATTTGCATTGCGCCTTTGTACCAGAGGAAGATTGTTCCACGCCTGGGCAGACCCGAGCATGGCCTTGATTCTTCTCTTATTTCTAGTCCCACGAATCCCTGTCCACGAAGCCGCTCCTTGGCTTGTTTACCTCACTTCCACCTATTCTGAGATTGCCTTGCCCATGGGGACACAAGAACACTTCTTTGGCACTCCCATAAGGGTTGGCTCCTCTGTTCTTGAAAGACCTGCTGACCTGTCCTGCCCAGTCACTAACTAGGTCTCCTAAAGGTACTTTGTTCTGCTTCTCAAAGAAAAGGAAGTTTTCTAAGAGCTCCGAGGGTGAAGCATTAATCACCGGTTTCGGTCATGCCCTTGATTCAGATTTTTGGTCCCAAGATGCCTACCTGAACGATTCACAGCCCAGGTGGTTGGCATCGAAATTTTTCTTTCAGATGTCCTGCCCATGAGTCCAAAATCAAGTTCGAATTGCTCTTGTTCCATCAATTCAGTAGGTTTGACAGTCTCACGAGTGCATGCAGCATGCTGAAATTCTTTCTTTATTGGATTTGATCCGTGCGTGGGACTTGCATAACCACAACCGGAAGTCCTCCAGCTATTCAAAAAACCAAACGGGCGACTTTACAACTTAGGGAGCAGCAGGCCTTGTGTTTGTGGTGAAGGTACTGGAATCTTTTCAATATGAAAATGGGTGGTATCCAAAAGGACAAAAACTGCAACTAGGGATCTGGTGGACTACTGTCATGAGTGACAAGGCATTGGTAGACTGACTCACTCAGATGTTTGGCAATTTCACCTAAGGAGTATGTCTGGATGGATGACTTCACAGTCAAAGATGGTAATTCCATACCTCATCTAATTCACCAACGTGACCAACCACAATGTATCTACCTCTCCGCAATGAAAAGCTCAGAATTGGAGTGAATCTATACTTACTCAACTACTAACTCTGAATGTTCTCGCTCTCGAAGGATTTCTTTCTTTGCGTATGATGATTGAGGCTCAATTCCTTCCCGAAAGAATAGTAGACTGACAAACGTATCTTACTCGTTCCCTCAACTGCTCGACTGAAAGAACTCTTTGTTCGAATTCTGTTCTTTCTTGTTTTTTCAGGATCCAGGAAAGACTTTCTTTTAAAAAGAGGAATCCAGATGGATAGATTGCTTTTTTGAAATAGAGTATCTCCTTCGATTGAAACATCAAGGATGAAATAGTGGACTTCTAACCGAATGATTGATGGAATTCTAGTGCGATTCCTAGTATTCAAATAAAAGAATATTAGATTACATATAAGTTCTTCGTGTTCCTACTCCATTCTATTCTCTATTTCAATCTCATATAATGCTGATGGAATTAATTATGGAGGGAAAGATAGATGGAAATTTGGCCGTTTTCTAACACCCTCTAACTACCCGGTCTCAGCACCAGCCTTACCCGCCTCAAACTAGTCTCGGTCATAGAGAGGCATTGATTTCTCCATTCAACAAAGCCCATCTCTTGTTCCCTCCCACCTCAACAACAAAGCTAGATGCGGATACTGATCTAGATGCGAGATGATCCCGAACTGATTTCATAACCACCATCCATCACCAATCACATTCCATATCCCACTTCAAACCTTTCGATTCCTCGGGTAGCCTCCTCACTAAAGGCATTCCTGCTTCAGAGGCAGGTGAGCCGGGTCAGGAAGGAAGGAGTTTGACTACTGGGATAGGATCGGATCCTACTCGAAGCACTCCACCACGAAGAAGAAAAAATCCCTTCCCGGCCGACGGGACTCTACGTCTGGGTCTTATCCCATCTCAAACTCGGATTAAGAAGAGTGCCCTTGAACTAAAGATCAATCATAATAAAAAATACAAGAAAAGAAATGGATTCTCCTGCCGGCGAGAAAAGAAAATAAATAAATATATATATATATATCTATATGATTACTCGGAAAGGGTAATACAGATCAAAGAGCTGGAACCAGCGCCTGCAAAGCTCGATGACAGCCCGGCGGAGGTTCATGACTCGTTGGATGATAAAAAATCAAATAATAATAGGATCACAGACCTATTTACATCAGCAGCCTTCTAAAAGGAAGATTTAGAGAGACGAGCTTATAAGAGAATTAAAAGAGAGTTTTGCTTAAGTCATCATAGGGCTGAGAGTAATTTACATCAAAAGGTGTATAACGTGCCTAAGCATAAGAGGGGGATCTCGTTCCTAATAGTTATTCCCTCCTGGGCATAAGTATCCTAAGATGATGGAGAAGTCCTCCCGGATAGCTAGCCAAGATGGATTTTTGTTCCATACGATACGATCTAATAATGCTCTACTACGAATCTCCAGGCAAGTTATTTTGAAAGCGTTAGGCAAGGGATTTATATATATAGCTGCTTTCTTCGCTTATGGAATATCCCCACCAAAGGGGTGGGGGTGAGTAGTTGAGTAAAGAGCTAGGGGCTAGTAATAGGGGAATTCCTCTTATTGAAGCGAAGAGTCCGCGCAAGGCAGTTTTCTTGAGTTGAGGAAGTGAGAAGTGAATGGATTTCCTTTTTCTTTCCTTGAAGTAATTCTTTTTTGAGTTCTTATCTTTGTTATAGAGTCATTTCATTCCTGCGAATGGGAAGAATAGGCTTTGCTTTTCTTCTCCTTTTTTTTTGTTGTGAGCAAAAATAAGCTCTATAGGCAGGAATTATTTGCAGACCTGTTCTCATTCTTTCCTTTTTGCTAATCCATCCGTCCGTCCTCTTTCCATTAGAGCGATTGAAAGCAAGTGAGAACCTTTATAGCCAGTGAGCTAGTAAGAATCCGCTTTCGAGACATCATAAGAAAAGGCGGCTAGGGCAGGGGTGCCATGTCTTAGAGGTTCCAAGCAATCTCTACCTTCTCTTCCTATTCCTAAGGCTTTAACTAGAAGTTAGTTGTAAGGGGCTATCGATCAGGCAGGGGCGGGCTATATGAAAAGGTTAGGGCAAGGAAGCAAGAGGGAAGGGAGTCTTTCCATTGAAAGCATGAGTTTAGAAAGTAGGAGTATGTTAAGCAAGTTCTTTTGTCAAAATGAAATCCTAATTCCTTACCTGCCGAGGGAAATGTTTACAGCTGAGCTCGTGTGAAGTGTTTTCACAGATGTCTTGTTCTTTGCTGTAGGATTCTTCCAAGCCGAGTTGGAGTCTTTCGTCTTTTATTCTGCCTTAGAGCCTGTTTCTGTCATAAAGGGTTCAGTGCCAGTTGGAGTTAGAATTCCTAGCCAGCCACAATTGTAGAATAAAGGCAAGCGCATACCATTGTTGTTATAAGGTATAAGGATAGGTATAATAAGAATTTAGGGTAAACACCTATCGGCAATCTCTTTTTACTTTTACGGTGAGTGTGAGCAAGAAAGGGGATAGACACGGGTGAAGAAAGCAAACCTGGGGGTTTTACTGTTCTGTTGGAGTGGCAGAACATAATTGAGTGCCTGGCCCTTCTCACTATAAGGAGACTTTGTCCCTTTCAGTTTGTTGCCCGATGTCACACTTGTCAGTTGGTGAAGATTGAGCATCAGAGGCCAAATGATTGTTATTCCACTTACAGTACCTCTATCGAAGCAGAACAAGTCTAATATTCCAGCCCCTGTTTTCAGGGATTCTATTTCGATCCAAACCCGACACATCTTTCTTTCTATACGAAATGAGTTTGACCTTTTTTTCAAAATAGAAACAGAAAACAAATTTAGGAATAGTGCGGGTGCGACGGAACGAATCAAGTGAAACGAGTCCCCCTTATGACATTTTTTCATCCAAGCAAGACCGGTTGTCTTTTGCCGATCACTTGCTTACTAGCTTTCTAGTTGACAGGGACGGGGGGAAGGGGAGATGGTCTATGTAAATTTAGGGATAGGGACGAGTGACCCGTTACTATAGCTGACGAGACGAGAGTTTTGACTGCGAGGGAGGCAGGGGCGCGTCTGCAGGTATCGTATCTGCATTCGCATCTTCTTCGGCTTTTGCTACGATGCATTCCTTCCTTGATCGATCCTTCCTTCAAGATTTTTGCTGCGGATCTCTCTCTTCAAAACATATCTTTGGCGCGATCTTTCTGCCTTACCTTAACCCGCTTTCACGTGGCGAATCGGTATGAGGTTTCAGTGATCACTTTACGGTATTATTTAAGCTTTCTTGGTCACCGGACAGAGTGAGAACTGCTCAGCTTGCTTTCTTTCCCTAGCACACACTTAGTAGATAGTAGGCACAGGTCCGCTAAGAGCTCATCGAACTTTACTTGTAGAGTGAGACCTGTGCTCGATATGGTTCATTTCAGTGCTCTTTCTCTCGGTATGGTTCACCACATGCCCGTGATCGATCTCTCTCAAGCTAGGTTTGGTATCGGTATCGGTGAAGTCCGTCATTGAATTGAAGTGGTAGAGTGGTAAGTGGGCGACGGTCTATGTATTTCCTATCGGTGGCATTAGTTCCTTTTCATTCTCTAGATAGATGGGCAGAACAAGCTTCTCTTTATATTCTATTCTAGAAAGGATCAAGGGCTCTCTCATCTCCTATTTGTTTGAGCCATTCATTATAGTGGTGGTGCCGGGAAGGCAGCTTAGCACTCTAGTCCTTTTGAGTAAGGAATTGTAGCATGGGCAGCAATCTCTTGATTGATTCCCCTCCAGAATTACTTTCATTAATTAGCGGCCCACGGGTGAAATATCGAACTTAACCTATAAATAACTAGTATCTCAAAAAACAAAATAAAAGGCTTTCTTTTAAGCTTGTTAATGGAATTCCACAGAGTCAAGCGCTAGCAAAGAAGAATTGAAATCGTCGCTTCCATACGGACTCAAGTCGCAGAAGAGTGAACTTTCTATTTTTGGTAAATCCTACATCAAGCGTAAAGGAAGTACACTTTTTTGATTCGGCGCTTAATAACTCGTACTTGACGTTGGTTTAGGTTCGATCAACTATCCTTTTGAAGCGGATAGTTCACGGTGCTCATTCTCAAAAAAGCGGAAAAGCCATGATGTTTCCACTCCATTTTCATTACGAAGATGTATTACGTCGAGATCTGTTGCTCAAACTGAATCACGCCAATGTTATGGAAGTTCTGGATTGTTTGAAATCAGATTAGTACCAAAAGCTGCCTCGATTTCATAATCCAATTTGGAAAATTGGCTATGGAGATTTTGTGCGGTCGAAATTCATACTGACACAAGGGGCCCTTATTTTAAAGCGGGAAAGTCGTTTGATCCAATCCATTCTTGGGGTCGAAAAGACCTTTGGATATGTCGATGACTTTGCACGACAAAGCGTTCTCCGAGGGCATGGAATGTACCATTTTTGGTCAGAATCTTGTGATAATGTCTATGTTAGATTCTCCGGTCGAAATACGGAAAACTCCATCAAATTCTTTATGGAAACGGAGTTTTGCGAATTCTCCCAGGCTGGAAGATCATTTCGAGATCTTGAGCATATTCGAGGGTTCAATGTGACTATTGTCACTTGGCCAATACAAAAGATGAGACTTTACTCTTGTGGAGCGGCTTTTGCTAAAAGATGAGGGGAAACTAAGTAAGATGTCGGAGAAGCGAAATATACGAGATCACAAGCGTAGATTGCTCGCGGCTAAATATGAATTGAGGCGAAAGCTTTAGAATTTTGTAACCCGATCTTCCGTCGATATGCGGGACAAACATCGTTATAAGTTGTCCAAGTTGCCAAGAAAGAGTTCAATGGCACGAGTCGAAACCGAGGTATTTTCACGGGTCGCCTCGTTCCGTAGTTGAGTTCTTTCGCATTTCTCGTATCGTTTTTAGTGGATTAGCATCTCGAGGTTCTTTGATGGGCATAAAGAAATCCTCTTGGTAGCAACCACCAAACCAATAGAACAAAGGTTAGCTCTGCAGCTAGTCCACAAGCAAGGGTTGTAGGTCCATTACCGTCCGGCTCCCGACCGAAACTAACGAGTCATCCCAACTCTCGGATCGGAGATGCTAACGGGACAGGAATCGAAGTGGGGACCTCTCTACCGCACTGTCTCCCGGACATAGACTACGTGCAGGTAGTACTCTTGGAAAGATAGAAGATCACGCGTGAACAAAATCAAAAGTAACGAATGTCACTCCCGAGGATCGACCACTATCATACATGAAATTTTTCATAGAATGATTGTTCATGTTCACGCCGGAGTGCTGAGGTTGTTCCCACCATTGAAGTCGAGTGCGGGTGTGGGCCGCTTACTAATACGGAGAGGGTTCCGCATGATAAAGACCAATAAAAACTTCTTCGTTTAGTTGGTAGAACCCACGCCAATATCATATTGACTCTCTCGTCCAATAAGAGTTTCCGAGAGTTACTTTATTCAAATTCTCTCCTTTCCAAAGCTCCACAAGGCAGGCAAAAGAGTAATAGGACAACAAGCAATCTTGCTTTCATTTATTTTGAGTTCTTTCTTTGTTGAGATGGAAATCGACGTTCTTTTGAAAAGGGCTAGGTAGTTTGCACGCAGCAAAACTTCTTCATGAAAGGTAAAAATAGACTTTTATTTCATGGGTTTCTTAATGACTAGTCGTTCGTTTGAAGCCTTAAGAAACCGGCAGAGAAAGCGCGTTTTTTCCGAATGACCTTATTTCGAGAATCAACTAACCGACAAATCCGTAGCCTGGTGATTCGCAGCCTCCCTCTCGCCAAAATGGGATGAATCTTCTCATGCAGCTTTTTTCTTATTCAGGGCGCATCGAAGCCAATTTCCATCAAGGCAAGGGGGTAAATAAGGGGGAAGAGGAGTTGTCACGATAGAAAAGAGAAATGACTATAAGGAACCAACGATTCTCTCTTCTTAAACAACCTATATACTCCACACTTAACCAGCATTTGATAGATTATCCAACCCGAGCAATCTTAGTTATTGGTGGGGTTCGGTTCGATAGCAGTATTTGTTTAGTCATTCAGATAGTGGTGGCGTTTTTAGCTATGCATCACACACCTCATGTGGATCTAGCTTTCAACAGCGTAGAACACATTATGAGAGATGTTGAAGGGGGCTGGTTGCTCCGTTATATGCATGCTAATGGGGCAAGTATGTTTCTCATTGTGGTTCACCTTCATATTTTTCGTGGTCTATATCATGCGAGTTATAGCAGTCCTAGGGAATTTGTTCGGTGTCTCGGAGTTGTCATATTCCTATTAATGATTGTGACAGCTTTTATAGGATACGTACCACCTTGGGGTCGATGAGCTTTTGGGAGCAACAGTAATTACAAGCTTAGCTAGCGCCATACCAGTAGTAGGAGATACCATAGTGACTTGGCTTTGGGGTGGTTTCTCCGTGGACAATGCCACCTTAAATCGTTTTTAGTCTCCATTATTTACTCCCCTTATTTTAGTAGGTGCCAGTCTTCTTCATCGGCGCATTGCATCAATATGGATCAAATAATCCATTGGGTGTACATTCGAGATGGATAAAATAGCTTCTTACCCTTATTTTTATGTAAAGGATCTTGTAGGTCGGGTAGCTTCTGCTATCTTTTCTTCCATTTGGATTTTTGCTCCTAATGTTTTGGGGCATCCCGACAATTATATACTGCTAATCCGATGCCCACCCGCCTCATATTGTGCCGGAATGGTATTTCCTACCGATCCATGCCATTCTTCGCATATACGACAAAGCGGGAGGTGTAGCGCAATAGCACCAGTTTTATATCTCTCTTGGCTTTACCTTTTTTAAAGAAATGTATGTGCGTAGTTCAAGTTTTGACCGATTCACCAAGGAATATTTTGGTTGCTTTTGGCGGATTGCTTACTACTAGGTTGGATCGGATGTCAACTGTGGAGGCACCATTTGTTACTATTGGACAAATTCCTTCTTTCTTTTTCTTCTTGTTCTTTGCCATAACGCCCATTCCGGACGAGTTGGAAGAGGAATTCCAAAATATTACGGATGAGAGGATCTAAGAATCTTAGAAGCTTCACCAACATTCTAGGATTCTTACTCTTTTTATTATTATTTTTTCTCATGGATCATGGGTATAGAGGTAGCTTCAGCGGTGTGGGGAACCTTCAACTAGTATCTCTTTGAAACCATGACCCCAGCGCAACCGGTGATTCCGGATCCTAATTTGATGAATTTTTTTCACTATAATAATATAAGTATACCTATAATACCTATAACGGGTTACTCTTTATTAGACTCTTACAATTTGGCGGGCCAGTACTTGAATCCACCAATGGATTTATCTCCTACCATGGATGTATCTCCTACCATGGATGGGCTGAAACAAGGCAAAAATAACTTTCAATTTGCAGAATAGCTCTAAGGTGATCTTGAACCCAGACCTGCTTTTTAGGTTAAGAGAGAAAATTTTTGATTTAAATCTCAAATACTATTAGAGCTGCTCCGTCTAACAGGGCCTGAAAATGGCCTAATCCTTTGGAATACAAATGGTGCTGGCGATGCAATCCGCCCCTCTAGCGGGGCAGAATACTCGCCAAGTGTGTTAAAAGGGATCCTTAAGAATTTGCAGGAAGAAAATAAAGCAAGTAAACATTTTAATGTCCTTATTAGGAAAAGGATACAAACCATACCTAATGAATATTGCCGCTATTTTCAAGTTGAAGATCTACCGTTGGATAAATTGGATGATTTGACCAAGGCCAAGCTCCTAGCGAGGTGGAAGAATGAGAGGTTCATAGATGTGGGGTAAGAAGTTCTTCATTTGAAGAGTGGTGGCCCTCTGGCTCGCAGATGTAGGAAGGCTTTATCGCCAAATCGAACTGCGTAACCAAAGCGATTTCCTCTGGATGGATAGGTCGACGAGGGCCAATTTCAGTTCGATTCTGAAAAGTCGCATATCATTTGTTGCCCTAACTGAGTCTATTAGCAATTTTTAAGTCTTTCTATCCGAGTTCTTCCTCTTTCGCTTTCGAACTACTCTAGAGTCAAAGTATTTTACGAACAAAGAAAAGCATGGGCACAAAGAAAGCGTCGGAATGGAAAAGATGGATGAGGGCTAAAGGAACGAAGAATTTGATACTGTAATATAACTATTTTTTTAAGGGTAGGGTCATGTGAGTGCGGTACTATGGACCTCGGGGCAAAAGTGCAGATGTCAATCCGCTTAAGAATAGGGTCATATAATTAGGTGTCTTGACAGCCCATTCAAGGTGGAAGCAACTTCCGGTCATAAGCATAAGATGTATACGCATCGGATGCAATAGTGGGATATGTTTAATCCTTGGACGAGACAGGTTAGTGCGACCTCACATAGGAATGCTACTTGAACTCTTTCACTTACCGGGCTTTGAACCTTTGGTCTCCACTTACCGGCCATTTACGGAGCTAGGGATAACATCCTACGAACTAACATAGCAACCAAACCCTTTATGGTTTTGGAAAGATATACTTGACTTAGGCGGTCAAGGCATACCAACACTTGACACACCGGAAAATAGAAACATTTACCATCTCCTTCTACCCACGCAAGGAAAATGAAAATGAAGAAACCAAGCCAAATACAGAAATGTATTAAGCTATCGAGCGGGACATAACACTTAGAGGGTTGTTAAGGCGGAACAGTTGCCTCTACTTGGTATTTGCATCGTATCCTCGGGGCTAGGCTAAATATGCTTAAACCAAGCTTCCCCTTTGTTGGGTACTCCTTTTCAGGTGAGAGGCGGCGGGAGGGTAGGTAAAAGAGCATTCTATGACCTCGTAGAACAGAGACGTAGGTAATAACCAAATTCCCCTTTGACGACATCACTTTAGTTTCGCACGTACTTACGATTTTCCTTGTTAGCCTTGGCTCCATCCTCGCACAAGGGAATTTATGATATAAGATTCTATTCCTAGGAATAATAGGATTTATACGAATTCTCATGACTATCCACAAATGAAAGCTATTTCATCCCGAAATCTACTATAGGGATTGAAATGCTCATCAATCCTTTGCTTCCTTCGCTTCCCGCTGTACATCCTCTACGGGAGGGTTACGGCTACGGCAAACAAACAGAATTCAAGGAAATCTACTCTACTACAGCTTATTGCTAACGGCTCCTATCCTAGCGCTATTGAACGGAAGCTTTGGGAAAGAGTCATCCCCACTTTAATTAACTTAGTCAACGGTATTCCACTTTTACTCTCTCTTTCATCGGCACCTCGTTCTCACCCCTCCCTTCCATCGATAGCTTTGTAAAGGGGGTTGTTCATTGGATCTATATCGCCACCTCGGGCAACAACGGCTACATCCTTGCTTAAAGCACATCAAATTTTCGTATTTAGAGATTAATAGCTCGGTTTCGGCCTGGCGTGGAGCAGACATCGTCTTGAGATCTTTGGTTTCATCCCAGGTTCGTTTTTCGCTCCTTTGCGGTAGTTCTTTTCCAGGATCCGGCTCCGGTTCTCTGCTCGAGCTCCTATTGGATGTTGGAGTTATTGATTGCCAACCTTGAGGGCTGCGCCTAAGGTAAGTCGAAGTATCGATCTGTTGACTCATCCCGGTTCCTTGAATGATGCTTGACCTTCCTAGTCGAGGGTTATTCCTTTTGCACCCTGCTCACTATCCTTTGCCTACGCCGCTCGGGAGGAAGGTATGTATTGCCAACCATGATGGAAGTCATTACTCGATTGGCGGGTTGAAATTACTATTAATTTGAATTCCTTGCTTCTTGCTAAAACCGTCCCTCCTTTCCGAGTTCACCTTTCAAACTAGTACCCACCCGGATGAAAGGAGAGTACGGTGAAGGCGGGAACTGTCGGTGCATTTATTGCTTTTGAACACTAGGAAGCTTTGCTTGAGAAGGGGTATCGTTGCAAACGTTCCTCTTTTCAAAGTATCACGAGCAAAGAAGATTTGTAACTAGTTTTCCTCCGTCCACCACGGAATGAAGATGATCAAATCAAGGAATTGAAAGGAAAGCGGGTTCACATTTCACATGCATAGGTTGGTTGATAGGGTGGAATGAATTTATTACTGGGGTAATATTATATCCAAAGATGGAATTGCTAGCGATGGTAGTAAAATAGAAGCAATGTTGCAGTGGCCAATACCCCCAAAGTGCTAAAGAACTAAGAGGCGCAGAGCGGCTTAACCGGTTACTACAGACGGTTTGTGAAGGATTATGGGGTAATTTGCTAACCTCTTACGGAATTGCTTGGAAAGAAGGGGTTTGGTGGAGGAAGAAAGCTCGGGAGGCATGATCGAGGAAGAGCTATGTCATCGGCTCCAGTTTGAGCATTGCAGTCTCAACCTTCTGCATTGAAGCTTATGCTTGTGATGTGGGGCTTGGAGCTGTATTTACACAAAATGGAAGACTTATTCCCTATCTCAGCAAGGCTCTTGGAGTTAAGAATGCAGCTAAGTCAACCTACGATAAGGAAGTTATAGATATATTTATGGCCATTTCAAGAACACTAGGGGCAACCATTTCGATAAAAGCAGATCAACAGAGTTTCAAGTACCGAGCTAAAATTGAAGCAAAGCAATTGCAACACAAGGCGCAGCTTATATCGGTCGGCTTAGACTACTCGATACAATATAAAAGGGGAGGGCACCATGTTATGGCAGATGAAGAGAGACAGTCACACTTCAAACAACCAGTTCATCGGGAACTCTCACCTTAGTGTGCTACACCATCCCTTGGATTCCTCACTTTAGCTACCTATTTTACTCGCACTTCTTTCTCTTTCTATCTTGCTTCCAGCTTTGGTTTCAGTCGAGGATGGGTGAGTCGTAAGGGGATTGGAATGGGAAACATTGGGAGTCCTAACTCTTTCCTAGGTGTCAAAGTTACCTACCGAAGGAGGCGAGTGATGAGAAGTGTGGACTGGGACTAAACCAGTTCATATAGGAGATGATCATCTTGATAATATCAATCATACAGCCTATAAAGTGATAAAAAGCTTAATAGGTAAGCTGAAGGGGAAATCTCCCCACTTTGAATATATAATACATTATTTAGATCGTGTAAAAGATCATAAATCTGATGATGATAAGAAGATAGAATCTCATGAGACAAACAAGACTCAAGCTGTTAAGGAAGATAAGAATCCAGATAAAATGAATAAGGCAGTTCATGGGAAGAAGAATAAGAAGGATAAGAGCGATTAAGAACAAGCATAGCGGGGATGGAGGTGGGGTAAGAGCAGTTAGGAAGCATACCGGGTAATGGTTGAGAGAGAAAAAGCTGATCTCGGTGAAACAGTCGAATACTCCCTACGTCTTGACAACAGGGTAGAGTGAGAAAGGAGCTGTTGCTCTTGCGGTTCTTGTGCGATGGTGGGATGAATTCTGTATGTAGCAATTAGTAGTGGGAACTGGGAAAGTCGATAAGTACGGCTTTGATAGCTAATACGATCGGGGATGAGCAGCAACCTCAAGAGGGTAAAGCTAAACTCCTTCAATAAGCTCCTTAAAAGGTGGTAGAACCATCTCAATCGAAATGAATGGAAGATGACTCGATAAGAAATACATAGGCCATAGCCCCTATTTACCGATTAAATTCAATGATGGAGTTCAGGATACCAAAACAAGCTTGAGAGATATCCATGAGCTAAAATCTTTCGGGAAGGAAGGAAGGGTACAGGCCCAGCCCGGTGAAGAATAGGAAGTCCTATCAAGCAAGAGTTCGGACGGCGTTAATCGAAGAGCTTACCGTGCATGTTCCATCAATGCCCTTCGACCGCCCGAGAGTTGGGTGATTAGCGAAAAGAAAAGCACTAGCCACGGACCAAGGAGCGGTGTGAATCGAACAATGCATGAAATGAATGATTGGCTTCTTGTCCCGCACCGCCCCTTTGCCAATCTAGTAAATTGGACCTCGGATCGATAATGGCTAGTTGATACATACGGAGTTATAAGGTCGACCCTCACTTCCTTCAATGAAAGCTAGGGCTAAGGGTTATTGGAATAAGGATTCCTTTGGTTAGGTTAAGGAATATCTAGGTCTGCTTACTTCTTGACTAATGAGTCTCCTTCTTCCAGTTCCAAAGCGTAGGCCAAGGACCGGACCTCGATCCGTCAATAGAAATACTCCAACGAGAAAGTAAGAAGGAAGGCTAGTAGTAGGCGGATAAGAAAGGTAGAAGCATGGCGATCGTCGGATAAGAAAGAGGAAACCCGACCTCGATCGGGGTGAAAGGAAAAATGAAATCTGGAATCCGTTCGCTACTCTTGTTAACCCTCACTCGACTAGGGTTGTCCCACCAACCCGATGCTATGATCATGATACGATTTACGGACTAGCGGCATACGCTCACTTCGTCAATCAACGATATCACTCACCCGCCAGGATGGAGGCCAAGCGACTTCGAACAGCTTGAATCTCTTTTCGTGTGAGGATGCCCACTTAATAAAGTAAGTAAAGAATGATCGATTCGATAGGAAGCATTGGTTCAAGGAATAACCCTTGATGCTGATCTCGGTTAAAGGATTAACCGTCGGATAGCGGCAGAATCGAACCAGCAATTGAATCTTGTCGCTACTTTGGCGGAGTAGACCGAGGGGAATGTAGAGTATAGTTTACGACAAAGGTGTTCTAGGACCAAAGGATCGAAGAGTGCGGCTCATCTGTACTTGAGGATTAGGAATATGGAAGATAGGGTTCTCCTAAGAATAGTAGAGAAGCAAGGGTTAATAGAAGCACCGCTGATGTTGGTCCAATCTAGAAATTTGGATAAGAATCGGGAAGACTCGACAACCGCAAACATCGGATGAGATTGCACTGACAACATAGAAGGAAGAACTAACATAACAATCATCTCCAAAATCCAGATGAAGGAGAGAAGGCAGCATACAAATAATAAATAGAATATCTAGGGTGGTAACACCTGCAACTCGGCAAGGAGAAGGAATCCTGTAGTAGCGGCGGTGTGATTAGATAAACCGTACCCCAGAGGGGCCCCGGTCGAATTTATCGCTCAGGTTTATTGCATTTTCATGCAGGTGATTTAGCTGAAGTCGAGCGATCAGTCTCCTACAAGAGAATGACGAGAGGAAAAGAGAGATTGAGAAGAGAGATTCTAGCTGAACCATGAACTAATAAATAAAGCAAGACCGATAGTTCAAAGCCCACGAGAGTAGAAACTGCACCAATTGCAGCAGATTGGATTCACAAGGGTCCCGTTTATGAAAAATAAGGGAACATAGTCTATCTCCGATAGATAGGCCAATAGATCGATCTTGTACCGAAAGATGGGGCCTCGCAAACTAGCTAATCACACGTGAGCCCATTTCTTCTCATTAGCTTTGACTCTTCCTAGTCGAACCAGCCTGTCAAGTTGGTGTCTCCTATTAACTCAAAGTAAAAGTACTTCTCTTTGTTTGTCGAACCAGCCTGTGGGCTCAGCCCTATATTAGATGACTTGTTGGAATGGAATCCTTATCTTTCTTGTCTATTACTTGCTGCTGCGATGGAAGCTTGTTGACACGAATCCTAACACATTTGGGGTGGAATCCTCCTATTGTCAAATGCGCTTTAGACAGGCTTTTGGATTAGGGGAAAGGGATGCTTACTTGGATCCTAAGCTCAAGGTACCTCTCTCGTGAATTTCTTGTGTGCTTTCGACTCCTCAAGGCACTCGAATGAGAGGCGGAAGAAGCGCGATTCTAGTGAATCGAGAAGTCTTTCACAGTATTATTGAAGTGCACTTTCCGCAATAGCCGAGTTCACCGAAGGAGCAGAAGAGGGGAGAGGAGGAATCGATCGCTCTGTAGTTGCTCATTTTTACTTTATCTGTAGGTCCAAAAGCAGCGTATCGGTCCATTCCGTATTCCCGTTCTCTTATAAAGAATGGGTCCCCTCCCCGGGCATTTCGGATAGCAGATGCAAGAGAAAGACTATGTACTAGAGCCCTAACCATCGGGACAGATACAAGACTAATGTTGACCCGACCTTTCTTGATTAAAAGCTGCTTAGCAAACTCTAGGCATCCACATCAGAGATCATAGACTTTCTTATGATATGATATGGTCACCCCACACTCCTCCATAACCTAAAGATATGACTTCGTGACAACAGGATCGCGATGGCATTGTCATTGCCCTCAGAGCATAATCCAAGAACTTCACCCACGGGCCTATCCTTCATGCAGCATACCACACTGCATATGATGCGTGAGTGTGAAACTGAGCCATGAACCGTCAAACCCTAGAAGTAGCACCTTTGTAAACCAGAAAGATAATAGGCGAAGGTCCTTTTACGTAACAGGAAGCCAAAAGCACATAAAATGGAAATTCATGACTTGGCTAATCGACGGTCAAGGCCAAACAAACTAAACAAGACACCTCCACTTAAATGAAATCTATCGGCAAAGAAAGGATAATGTTGCTCCTCGAAACGCATATAGTAATCTCATTGGCCTCGTCGATGGGACAAACGCTCCGATGTATGCGTTACAAGGCAACTACTAGCATTTTGTCATAGAAGTTCGTGAAAGAATGTTCTTGTTTTTCGTTGGAAAACCAACGCCGGCGTCTCGATCAGTCTCCTTTCTCTTTTGGAGCGAGCTTAAAAAGATGGGCAGAACGATCGCGTAATATCAATTTATCGGCCTCGTCATCGAAAGCGGCTTCCAATTGCTCGGAAATTCTCAGCTATATGGGGACTTTGATGGTGAGCAAAAGAATTGATCAAGAAATTGGTAAACTTTCGCATGATCGATGGTAAAAGAACGAGTTCGTGCTATTGTTTATAAAACTTTTCACCGCCTAGCTCGAGCTGAACGCGATGTAATCAAACTTATGGTTGACGCCGTAGATAATATAAAGCCAATATGCGAAGTGGTCAAAGTAGGAGTCGCGGTACTATTTATGATGTTCTGGGATTGTAGCGAGGATCGTCAACAAACCTTAGCTATTCGTTGGATCCTTGGAGCAGCTTTCAAACGGCGTATAAGCTACGAGGATAAGCTTAGAGAAATGTTCATTTGCTGAGATCTTGGATGCTTACCGAAAGAGGGAATTTCACGTAAGAGAAGGAGAATCTTCATGGGTGGCTTCCACCAATCGGAGTTTCGCGCATTTCAGATGGTGGTAAAGTGATACCACATAAGGAGCTCTTCCTCATTCAGTCATACTCAACAAAAGTCGAAATGTTTGACCCTCGATCCTTTTTCATCTTCATATAGAAAGAAAATCGGCCTTCCTCATACTCCCCCCTTCATTCATGGAGTTGGAGGAATCCACAAGAGGCCTGCCCGTTCATAATTGCATAAAAGAACCATTCTTTTTATGAAAACTCTTGTTCCAACCTCACCTCAGGTCGAATGAATACGAAAGGGAGATCAATCAAATCAATAAGCCATGAATGAAGAAGTAGTGGGCCTTTCGCCTTATTTCGTTTGACTCGTGGAGCTGAGAAATCTACTTCAAAGAGAGGGAAAGAGTGCTAGTCCGAAAGAACAAGCAAGGGATGGCGCACGGGAGCGAAATCCGTTGCGCCACGCGCATACGTTTTCTTGCTGGGTATCGGTATCCAAGAGAAAACCACTGTTTGGAAAGATAGCAGCAGTTCAACTAAAGAGCTCATTATCTCCATCCCACTTGAACTCAAAGTGTTAAGCGCAGTGGAATTTGCATTTCACGAAAGGGATGCGGATAAAGAGAGTAAAGTGACTTCGGGGCTTGGCTAGACTGCATTCATTTCACAGGCTATAAGGTAGGGGTGAACACCTAGATAAAGATAGATACAATCCGAACCTTTTCTTGAGAGATGCTTTTCAAACGACACATTACGCCTATGCGAAGTAAGCCTACTTTGGAGTAGGAGTAGCATTAGGAATTAAGGCCGTCGGGCCTCATTCATCAAAGTAGCAGTCCTTAGGGGCTGAAAAGAGCCCGATTCCCGCAACAAGCTTGGAAAGGAAGAAGACACGAAGGAGGAGTTCCGCTTAGCCTTTGCTCCTCTTTGATAGAAGTAGCTCTTTTGTTTGCAGAATGGCTTGTTAGCAAGAAAATGCCTTCTTAGGAAGTGAAGAAGAATATGCTCGCTTGAGAATGCCCTCTTGTTGTTCTCGAAAGATGGAGGCGGATTTCACTAAGGAAAGGAACTGAACTAATGGACGAGGAGGAAGAGAATATAGAAAAATTGCCGACATTCAAGCATACTATAGATGTTCCGAAGCTGCTAAAGGAAGTTCTAGTAGAAAGGACAACTAAGCGAAAGGCCTTCTTAGAAAGGCGGAGTGACAGTAATGCCCTATTTCCTAACATTAAATCTAAGATCGAGACAAGAAAGAAGCTAAAGGCTAGGCAAAGAAGACGAGGAGAAATCGTAGGTGAAAACGTTGGGTTACCAACTCGGGTGGGTTCTCACACCAAGGTTCCTTTGTTTGGGCAAGCCCAATTACAAACAAAAGAGAAGGTCGGTCCGTACTCAAACCAAATCAGAAAGGCGGTACTCACTCGGATGGAAGAATCCCCAGTCGGTCCCATACCCGAACAAAGGCTAGACCGAAGGTCCGTCCCACGGGTTAGGTGCTTAGCTGAAGGTGGAAGGCGAAGCCAAGGCAAGAGCAAGGGTTGAAAGACAATATAGAAGAATTCAATCTCCCCTATTTGTTCCATTCTCAATGGTTGGTCAAGTTGAGATGAACTACGGGAATCTATATATGGACTTCAAGGTCAATCAACCCATGCAAGGAAACTCGATGGAATTTCTTTTTTTATGGATTCAAGCAAAGAATGAGAAGTATGGCTTGGCTAGGGAAGCGATAGTAGTGGCAGAGGTCGAGCTTTGAGATGAGAAGAGGGCTGAGTCGTCTAGCTTTTATTCAAAAATCACGTATCACCGATCAGCCTATTCGAGAGGAGCTGCTTGCCTTGCCCACTTCAATAAGGAAGACTCCATCCATCTAACCCATATCCATTGGAACCGAGCGAGTGGTAAAGTCACCCTTTGGCTAAAAATGATTTGTATCGTGGCGCAACACACACCTCTGCAAAGAAGAGAAAGAACGGAAAGAAGCAGGCCCACAAGGCGACAAGTGGATTGAATATCCTTTGCTTTCGTCACGGTGCTATTGAATCCGCATTTAGAAGAAAGAGCTCGGGACTGAATTGCTTTGAGTGGGGCTTGCCCATTAATTAGATCACTGAGTAAGCCAAGAAAGACGAAAGCGATGGATGTATGTGACAAAGAGAACTTATGAACATGAAAGCCAGCCATCGCGAAGGAGAAGATCCCTTGGATGACTCGCGGTTAATGGTTAATAGAAAACATCTTTTCCTACTTCCTCCTAGGGTCTGCTAGCTAGAAGTGGCGGTGACTACTTTAGGTGAGGTAGCTCTTTCTTTAGAGCCATCGAGTCCGTGCTCTTTAACGATTGTAGTTTTGTAGCTAGCTTTGTTTAACGAGCGTGGCCCTTAACCTTTCGATGAAGCTAAAGGTGTCGAGTTACCACAGACGGGGATAACCGCTTATGACAGCCTTCATAGCGACCTTGCTTTTGATCCTTCTTCGATTCCGGTTGAAGCGGATTCGGCATCGATGGTGAGGCCTATGATGTGCGAAAAGAGTGACGGGAATACCACGATGAAAATGACTTGCGAATGCCGAAAGAAATGTCCGAGGGCCAACATGCCATAAGCGAGTGAAAAAGCATGAAATTCACGATAGATGAAGACTAAAAATTGCTAGACAGAATGAATAGTACAAGTTTCTTTACAAATCAAAGTCGTAGAGAAAGACGGTAGAAGTGCCGGGATGCGTTAAGGCACTAAACATATGGTCGTAGATAAAGTAAGGCGGAGCTTTCTCTTTCGGTTGAAGGACTAAATTCTATTTAATATGAAGCCTGAATTTCCTAAATTATTTAGTAATATCCACTTTGCAAGAGACAACTTTGCGAACTGAAACATCTTAGTAGCGGAGGAAAAGAAAGGATAATGTTGCTCCTCGTAAAACGCGTATAATAATCTCATTGGCCCTCGTCGATGGGACAAGCGCTCTAGTGTATACGTTACTATTATCTTTATTACTTACCACCTGTATTGTATCTCAGAAACAAAACCGGAAATGACAATCCTTTCTATAGTCTGTAAAAATTACTTTGTACGAATGCACATCTCGGCCGTCGGGTAGCTGCTCACCATTTCAAAGTCTATATCGTGGTTCCAGAAATGGAATTGCTATTCTCGATTCAGACAAGACACGATTTGTTTACTAAACGCTCTTCATTTTATAGGATCTCCCATTCGTCAAAAAGGCCGTTCCTTCTTTTTAAAGACCAATCATTTATTTAGATATGAGATAATGGAAGAAATGGCGAGCTGTATCAATGATTCTCAATGGAAGATCGGGCTTTTTACCAATTCTTTTGCAAATAAAAAAATTCCATTCAAGAAAGAAGAAGATCAATTTTGGGTTGAACCAACAACTTTGATTGTGTGGTTATTCGAATGCAGATAGAAAGTCTTCGGTCATCTTGGAAGGTGATCGATCACAAATACCTATTGCATCCTTAGTTGATTCTACGATCCCATGGGAATCCCATAAAAGAATCACTTATCCCATCCCAGCGAATGATCCTATACAGTTCGTATATCTATTTCGTCATTCGATCACGAAAACAGTGATTCTTGAACGGCCAAGAATCACTGCTATGAACAAGCCGAGAGCGAAAGGGAGACATTTCACTTTGAGTACGGGGAGGTCCGCAGGGATTAGAACCTGCGCCTCTGCCTCTTCCTCTCCTACTGGGGGGAATAGGTATAAAAAAATAAAGACCTTTATCCATTTTTTTTTATGAAAATCCTCCTTTGCCAGGTTCCACTAGGATTATTCTTTTTCTTATTTTGGGTGCTACTAAGTATTCTTTTTTTTGGGGAATCCGCAATGGCTGCTCCGCCGACAGGGGAAATTGCAATGGCTCATCCGCCCTCATCCTCTTCACCCTTTGTTGAGAGCACGGGAGAAATAGATGCGCTGATGGACACGACGAGTGCTTCTTCCGGGGAGCCTTCCGTGAATCAGGCGACGCCTGAATTCCATCCTGTCCAGCAGGAGGTTGAGGCACAACAAGCATCTTTGTTGGAAATCCGCGTAGAGATTCATAAGCAATACCTGGCAAACATAATCAGGCGTAATCCCTGGATGCGGAACAGTAGGCATCTCCTTTCCCAAGATATTTGGAATAATGTACAATCGATGGTCACTAGTCTAGAACTAGAGTCATTATCAACTGCCGAATTGGAGCAATTTCTCCAAGACATTAGGGGAAATCCTAATCAATTGCATTTCATTTTCCAGGAATACTGGCCCGGCGGTAAATGATTTCGAAGGAAGAGATCCATAGTACCAGCAGACATCCTAAGTTCAAAAGGGTTTGGGTTTAGCCCCTTCCATTAGACTCGCAGATGTAGGAAGGCTTTTATCGCCAACTGAACTGCGTAACCAAAGCGATTTCCTCTGGATGGATAGGTCTGACGAGGGCCAATTTCAGTTCGATTCTGAAAAGTCGCATATCATCTGTTGCCCTAACTGAGTCTATTAGCTCTTCTTGCCCTTCGCACTGGTGGGGATCCATAGAGAGTCCGTTTTATGAAGGGGACTAAAGAAACAAGAACAACAACGACTAATTCATCCGCCAATATATTCCCGAAAAGTCGAAAACTAAGCGATAATGGTTTTGTTAAATCTTCTAGGATGTTAATTGGTAAAAGGATTGGAGTTGGTTTAATATATTTCTCGAAATAA
The DNA here is from genome assembly GCA_036346575.1 of Dendrocalamus sinicus. Classification (NCBI taxonomy): domain Eukaryota; kingdom Viridiplantae; phylum Streptophyta; class Magnoliopsida; order Poales; family Poaceae; genus Dendrocalamus; species Dendrocalamus sinicus. The sequence goes on along the minus strand of CM070655.1, from coordinate 26,160,362 downwards.
CTAAATCCTTTTTTGCTAAGACCCGCATAAAAATATGCCGCTGACGTGAGTAAAGCTAAAGCAACGATAGTATTTATCTCATTCGTGGGTATTGCTAATTCCCATGGGGTAATAGCGTATATTTTTCCAAGGTAAAAGAGCACCGACCAATTGAAACAAAATAAAAGGAACATAGTTCCAATAAAGGGAACCCAGGGACCATATTCTTCTCCAATCTGAGTTTTGCTCAAGTCTCGAATAAACTCAAGCACATATTCGAAGAAATTCTGACCGTCGGTCGGGATGGTTTGTGGATTCCGAACAGCTATGATAACTGAACCTAGCAAGATAGTAATTACGACCCAAGAAGTGATGAGTACTTGGGCATGAATTTGGAAACCCCCTATTTGCCAATAGAAGTGTTGGCCTACTTCTACACCCGAGATATCGTATAACCCCTTGAGTGTTTTAATGGAACACGGTATAATATTCATATTGTCCTCTGATAAAAATTGAACTTAAAAAAAGGAATTCTTTTGATTCAACCATCTCTTTCTCAACTCAGCAACTTGAAGTATTAATCTTATATTTAGGATACCAAGAAATCACATCAAATCATAATATATATCAATACCCTCTAATATATATCAATATTCCCCTTCTTTTATCTATGCAAAACAAAAAAGAATAGTAAGTGATCCCATAAATCTACGCAGTTGCCCAAGAATTAACTATTCTTCTTAATCAACGATTTCTTATATAGAGAGAACGGCCCTCACAAATTGAAAATACTAATTTGTTAAGAATCAATCGAATTGAAGTCATAGTGTCATCGTTGGCTGGAATCGATATATTCGCGAGATCTGGGTCACAATTTGTATCGACTAAAGAAATAGTAGGAATCCCCAAAATGGCACATTCCCGAAGAGCTATATACTCTTTTGCGGATCAGGGCGATCACAATGTCCGCAAGCTCGTCATATATTTGATCCCATGAGATATCTTTGCAAGGTCGATAATTTTCTCTTCAAGATTGCCACATCTCTTTTTGGGAGATGGTGGAATTTTCCCATCTTTTCTTCTGCTCTTAAGTCTCTAAATTGAGAAAGTCTAGTTTTCGTAATCGACCAATTCGTTAACATACCACTTTTCCACTTTTTATTAACATAATGACAACGAGCCCTTATTGCAGCTGATGCTACTAAATCCGCAGCTCTTTTTTTGGTACCAACAATTAAGAAGCTTTTTCCCTGACTTGCTGCATCAAAAACTAAATCACAAGCTTCTGATAAAAAATGAGCCGTTCTAGCGAGATTTGTAATATGAGTACCTTTACGCTTTGCCGAGATGTAAGGGGCCATTTTAGGATTCCATTTCTTAATACCATGACCAAAATGAACTCCCGCTTCTTCATCTCTTTCAAAGGTTCTCTCAACTGGACCCAGCACTTCTTGTAAAACTCCACAGGAAAGCCATCTGGGCCAGGGGCAGTGTTTGACTTCATATCTGCAACAGCATCTTCTAACTCTTTCATAGTGAAAGGTTCAATCAATTCTTGTTTGTCCTCCTCTGACAGTCCTCCTGAATTCAACCAAATATCTCTATGCAAAGAGATTCCTCCTCTACTCTCTCTCCCAAACAACTCTTTAAAATATTGAGTTATGTGACTTTCCAGCTCCTTCTGATCCTGAATCACCCTGCTGCTCTCATGTTCCAAGAATGTAATTGTACACTTCCTTTTCCTACCATTAGCAATTCTCTGGAAAAAGGAAGTGTTTGCATCTCCTTCAAGGATCCATTTCTCCCCCCCTCTCTTCTGCCAGAACAATTCTTCCAATTTGTAAATATTTTCTAGATCCCCTTCCAATCTGGATCTCTGTTCCCAATCACTGTCAGACAGACCCACCTGATCAGCTCTCCTATCCAGATGTTGAATCTCTGCCATTAGATGTTGTTTCATTTTCCTGATGTCACTCCCCCAATTGGCCCCCCAACCTTTGCAGTGTCTCCTTAATGAGACAATCATTTTTTTCCTAAAATCCTGCACCTTCTTATCTTCTCTGATGGGCCACTTTTGCATTAACCAGTCCATAAAGCCCTCTTGTTGGAACCAAGCAGCCTCAAATCTCAAAATACCAGATCTAACTTGCTTTTGCAGCCCCAGATCCACCAATATAGGATTATGATCAGAACCAACTCTTGGCTAAAGGGAAATGTTGTTCCCAACCATCATTCACAAGAACTCTATCCAGAGAACATCTCACAGGTCTTATTTGCTTATTAGTCCAAGTATACTTGCTCCCTCCTCTAAACAACTCTCTCAGCTCATAGTCTGCAAAAAAATCATTGAAAGCATGCATCTGGGTGAAGTCCAAATTATCTGACGACTTGTCAGAGCTGTACCTGATCATATTTCAATCTCCTGCTAACATAACAGGTAGGTTACAAGCCTCTAATTTCTGTTGAAGTTCATTCAGGAAGGCGGATTTCCTGTTATTCTGTACTGGCCCATAAATATTCACCAACTCCCAAACAAAATTCTCTCTCTTATTGCTAATCACCATGCTAGTGAAAAACTACCTTGATCTTTGTTCTGAATGGAACAACTCTCCTGGTTTATACCCATAAGCAAACCCCCAGAATGCCCATCTGCAGGCGTCCAATGCCATCCAAAATCTCTCAGACCCCCTGTCAGACCCAGATTTTACAATCCGGAATCTACTGTGTTTAGCTGCACTATTCCTGGATCGGTAGATAGTGCTCACGATTCTGATTCGAATATCAAAGTACATATCATGCGGAGCGTAAATATAATAGAAGACTTACACATGGGCGGCTAGGCGAAATCATAAATTGACAACGGAAGAGCGAAGCACCGCAGGTGGGACCTTGGGACATGCCCACGAGCAGCCAAGCGGAGGTTCGCGACCTAGCCCTTGATATCTTCATCTTCTCCGTCGGCTTGTCCAATCTTGTTCTTTGGCGAGGTGACTTGATTCCTGATTCTGTATTTTGTCGCAAAAGCGAGCGTGAGCACTCCGACCCCGTGCTCCGCGAGCCAATACACAGAATGCAAATAAATAATATGCATGGCTTAACAAAGGAGAGGCTCGGGTTATTTTATTTGCCAAAAGTCGCTTTTAGTGACACTATTTTTATTCAATCGTAGTGTTATTAATGTTACCTAAACTCCACACAGCAATGGCCATAATTGACCTAATCCACCGAGATTACACTTCCTATATTTATTGTTGTCTAAGACTTCAAACATCGAGTGACATCATTTAATTAATCCACGAACATACTCTTTCTATCTGCGTCTTGTCTAAAACTCCAAGCAGCGTATTTCATCAATTATCAGTCCACCAATCAATTGATGTCTAAAGCTCCAAACAGCTAGTGACATCATTTTCTAATCCACGATCATGCACTCATTCGCCTAAGACTCCAAGCGGTGAGGGTCATCCTTTATTTAGATCACCCAATATCTTTTGTATTCCAAAGTTCTAACAATCCAATCTTGTTGTGGCTAATCATCAACTCTTTATTTCTAAATTCTAATGACTATCTAACATGATTGCTTTTATATCCACGAAATCATTCGTATCGGGACTTTCCAATAATTCCCTCCTTTTGTTATTGATCCAAATTCATGATTTGTTCTCCCAATAATCAGTCTTATTTTCTACTATCTATCTCTAACTAATTCACTAGTATACATCCACCATGAATACCAAAGATCAAGATTATAATCCAATAATTGCTATCATTCCTCAATACTCCCAAAAATCCAGTTCATCCATCTAGTATTTGATCAAATCTTATTAATCCCATCACTGTCAACATCTTCCAAGAATTTATATTAATTATCAGTGTTGCAATCCAACAATTTCCTTATACTCCTAATTCTCCAAATTCATTTAAATCATCTATCTAGACTATATATCCATTTGGGCTCCACCAATTGATTTCTCCCAAAATCCACACTATCGTTTCCTATTTTTGATTGACATGAATCCACCAATACTTTTATGTGTATACTACAATCATCCATCTCCTTTACTCACGACCCTATTTATTCTACCCATATTTTATTTTGTAAGAATAGAAATGCCACTAATTGAAATACAATACATAAAATTTCCGAGACCTAGCAGCTTTGGAACAAATCATAATGTTCAAGGAATACTAACATGATTTTCCATACATATGGCATCACACCATATGCCTAATATCACCATAATTTTCCCATACATATGGCATCACACCATATCACATCTTTCAGCGTTATAGCCGCTTAACTTGCTGGGACGACACCGGGACAACTCAAATCAGGGCTTTCGCTGCCCTCCACTTTTCCATCCCACCCACAAAACATTTTGAAATAGAACTATATCTAGTTAAGTTCCCATGTCCGCCCTTGACCGTGGGCACGGCTATTCGAATAGTTTTGACTCTGCGGAGTTTGTACACTTTCACCACAGAGACAATCAACCCGTTGCCCACATGATTCCTTAGTCATGTGGTTGAGCGAACCATCACGGTGACTTTTCAAAGTATCTAGTCCCTTTTCTCATTCACCTTATGGGAAGCGCCCACTTGCGGTGGGTCCCATCTATCTTGTGGATGTTTTCCCCTCTGATTACTAACGCAGCGGGCTTCTCGTCCCATAGCGCTTAGAACATCTGGAAAAACTTCACCCTACACTGGTGTCCCTTCAGCCCCTTGCCATAGCATATCCACTTCTATCCACTACCGGTGAGATGAGTCAGGGATTCGATAAATTTACTTAGCCAAGTTGTATTTTACAGACTTGTGGTTGCCTTTATTTTACAGGAGGTCATGACAAGATTCGGTCCTTAGCGGTATCTGGCGGTCTACCACTAACCCACTTTGTGCATCCACGCACCACACTCACACCCTCATACCAATCCGCCGAGATATTTAAGCAAGTTGGGAATTTTGGAAGCATAAAATAATCATGTCAAATTATACCGATCATTCCCACCATGATTGCCCAAACCGATTCTTGAGATTTAAAATGACAATGATGTTTTGGGCATTTCAGCGCCCCAAGTATCTATGCGATACTAAGCATGGCGTATACTTACGGACTTACTTTTGAAAGAATACCATTATAATTTTGCTATGGCGACAAAGTCCACATATTCAAGTATTCCAAAGGAGGTGTAATATTAGCAAAGGTAACAATGGGCATATAACTAGAATATTAAATTAAACATGTATTTGCTTATAAAATAACAGCATGCAATTTGATAATTTAAATCAAAGTAATTTCAGAAAATGTAGGTTCAACATGATCAAAGTATTGACTGCTTTGGCGCGTGTTACATGGTCTTGAGATCACTGGCGCTTTTCTCACGGGCTTCTATCCCTTATCGTCACTTTGCTCCATCGGGCTTGATCAGTAGAATCTTGAGGATCGGTTTCTAACTCTGCGATAGGCAGTGAATCCAAATGAAAACAATAACTCAAAAGATCTAGATAAATCCAAATAAACTCAACTTTTGTATTATTGTGAGTTAATAGATGGTTTAGGTTATTTGAGGCAAAACTTGGTATGTAACGTTTTATGAGATCCTATTTACTCGTGTTATATGTTAATATGTATCATTTTATGTGACCCTATTAAGCAATTATTATTCAATGCAAAGTAAGCCTTAAAGAAAAGATTGTATACTTATTATTTAGGTGATAGTCTGGCCTGCTATTAATTTACCATTGATATTTATTTGATGGTGGTAAGTTAACTGTTGGAATACAAATTTTTGTCATTGGTGAGGACACCTTTCACTTAAACCCTCATTTTTATAGTTAAACATAGCTATTAATTTTATTTCCTACCTTTAACCTGGACGTCTTGTTGATTGGGGTCTCTACTAAGTTTAGAATCCCCCTTTTATTAATGCATTTACTCAATGTTTAGATTAATAATGAAGGTACAATAATTATACACATATGACAAGTAATCAAATGGTAAACCTTAAAGAAAATTCTATTTATATCCTAGTAAGACTTGTCGACTTTCCTAGACCAATTCATCCTCTTTTTGCATCACCTACTTGACCATGTGCTCATAACTCTATATTCAAGGTATAGGTAAATTTCAATTGAACCTAAATTAGTTTTCTTAGTAGTAGGAAAATAGTTCATGGCATAATTTGTTTTAATTTTTACATGAGGATTTAACCTATGAACCTTGGTTGGCATATAAGTTACAAATGGAAATGGTTAGTTTTTATTGCATAAATCTTTTCTTTATGCAGTTATGAATAATCTCTTTATCCTCATTATTAGCCATAGTTTATGCTACTAGAACCCTGCATGCGCATTTCTTACACATACTCCTCGGCTCAATTGTCGGTGCGGACCCACGGGTCATACGAGAGGAGGCAGAGGAGTGGAGCTTGTCGGTAGAGCTGGCACCGAAGCGGCGAAGCAACAAAACGCGGGAAGGGGGGCGAGGCTTGGCAATGGCGGCGTCGCGGTGAAACTTGATCGGGGAGGCGGCGCGGCCACCAAAATGGAATGTCGATCGGTGAGAGGCTCTCGGTGGTGGCAGCTCCGCCGTGAAACATGGAGGCGGTGGCGGCGGTGGGGAGCGGTCGGGTGCATGAAGCGTCGAGGCGCGGTGGCGAGAGGAGGAAGGATGAAATAGAGTGTGCTGCAGCGTGATTGGGTCACGGGAAGCTCACTGGGGTTGGTGGAGCGGAGAGGCGGAATGGGCGGCGACGAAGTCCGTGGCGCGCGGGTGGCTTCGTGGAGGGGTCACTCCGGCGAGGAGGACACCGGTGACCGAGCGGAGAGCTTCAGCACGCTGAGTAGTAGCTCCCAAGGCGAGAATCGGACGGGGTGCTCCGATGAGGTGTGGCGGCGGTAATGGCGCGGCGATGCGTTCCGGGAAGGAGGTCGAATCGGGAGAAGCGTGAGGAGATGGCGCCGTAACCATGGAGGGGAGTCTGCGGTTCTTATAGTGGCGAGAGGGTGAGGGCGCGATGGCGACGGACCGGCGGCGGAGGACGAACTGGGCGGCGGGCGGATCCTCCGGCAGGGACCGGGCGGCGGAGGCACGGGGCTCGGCGGAGGAGGCGGGCAGGCGCGGGGCTCGGGCGCAGCGCGCGGAGGGGACGGTCGGGCGCAGCGCAGGGGTCGAGAGTCGAGCACGCGCGAAGAAGGGGGAAAAGAGAGGAAGGAGAGGCGCGAGAGCGAAGGGGGGCGGGCGGCTTGGCTGGTGTGCGAGAGAGCGAGTGAGGGTTGGGTGGGTCGATTGGCTTGATGCGATCCCCCTCTCATTCATCATCATTTTTTTAATCATTTATGTAGTTACTCATTGGTGTTTACACTTATATATACATGTATATTTATATATATATATATATATATATATATATATATATATATATATATATATATATATATATATATATATCTGTATATACACATTCTTACTAATTCTGATTTTCACCTTTTATAGCTATTTTATTTGTGCATACCCTTTTTATGTCTTTGTTCATTTTGTTAGGCCCCTTTTGCAATACTTTTGTTAATATCAAGATTTTATGTTTATAATTCAGCTTTCTCCCTCCTTTTATGGATTATCTTTTCATATTCAAATTTTAAATTTCTAATTCTCTATTATTTGCACATTTCCTCTTTATGGCATCAGTAGTGTTTGTTTCCTTCTTTAATTTTTTTAAAAAAAAAAATCTGTAACCTCAACCAAAATCAGGAAAACACCATAAAATCCAAATTCCAATTGAACATATTGCAAAAATAACTCAAGAAATTCATATTTTCAAATTTGAAATTTCAGGATGTTACAAACCTACCCCCCTTAAAGAGAATCTCGACCCAGAGATTAGCAGAAAGAGAAATAATGGAGGTGGGTTATATTGGCTAGCAATGGGTTTTGGGGTGTTGCTCGGCGTATAGTTCCTTATCTCCATAGAGGGATGGAAATGCACAATAGGGGTTAACACTTGAAGAAGTCAAAAGGAAAGAGAGATACCTTGTTCTCTGGATAGGTCGTGGACTACCATCTACTTGCTCCTTGACATTTTTGTCACTTGCGTACTACCCCCTTAAATAAATGACGATTGTCATTATTCATCCACTATACTCTATTTGTCTTGGTCAACAGCAGTTAGAGTAGCATCTCATGGGACAAGGGTCTTGTCCTTCACGAAACATGTGGCCTTGCTCTATGGGCTTTCTCTGGCGGGTGGTCTTCTTCATAGTGATGTTGTTTTCCTTAAATATTGGAAAGTTGCGAGTCTTTACTTCTTCTTGATCGTCCTAGCTTGGGTTATCCGTTATTTCGCCCGTGGATCCAATGGGTTTTCAGCAAAGGTGAGAGGGAATAGCATGAGGTAAGGGTAGAATCGTGGAGATAAGGTAATCTAAACCCATTCGAATTTTAAAGGGTATACCGGAAGCTGGGGTGATACATGCATCACACAAGTTTTAAAACACTCTTTTCTGTGACATGAAATGTATTGCCCGAGGGCAAGAAGGCGATGCAGGGCCAAATAGAAATCTTGCAACAATACATCGCCTACTCGGGAGCACACTTAAGAGAACGTAGGGTTCATCTGCATAGCCCGTTTAAAGCGAGACCACCTTATCTTCATGACCATCCTCAAGCGTCCGTATCCTTAAGTTTTAGAGCAAAGTGCGAGAAGAGGATCACAATTTTCTTTTCGAATCAATGACGAGAAAAGGAAAGTATTTGGGGGATAATTTGATTGATATCAGCACCCACTCGAGGTTGTTATTTGGAATTTAGGGGTAAGGGAGCTTTAGATGTAAAAATGGCTAAGGTAGCATTTGGATGAGAAAGAATCATCTAAGAGAGATAAGAATGAGCAGTATAACTTATATCTTTGGAAATAGTATTTTTAAAGAATTATTTCTAGTCATGAAACTAACGGCCAGGTTAACTAGGTCACGACCTGCAGTCGATATGCTCTGATACCATCCCTGTCAGACCCAGATTTTACAATCCGGAATCTACCGTGTTTAGCTGCACTATTCCCTGGATCAGTAGATAGTGCTCACGATTACTGATTCGAATATCAAAGTACATATCATGCGGAGCGTAAATATAATAGAAGACTTACACATGGGCGGCTAGGCGAAATCATAAATTGCAGCAACGGAAGAAGCGAAGCACAGGTGGGACCTTGAGGACATGCCCACAGGCAGCCAAGCTGGAGGTTCGCGACCTAGCCCTTGATATCTTCATCTTCTCCGTCAGCTTGTCCAATCTTGTTCTTTGGCGAGGTGACTTGATTCTGATTCTGTATTTTGTCGCAAAGCGGCGTGAGCACTCCGACCCGTGCTCATGAGCCAATACGAGAATGCAAATAAATAATATGCATGGCTTAACAAAGGAGGCTCGGGTTATTTTATTTGCCAAAAGTCGCTTTAGTGACACTATTTTTATTCAATCGTAGTGTTATTAATGTTACCTAAACTCCACACAAGCAATGGCCATAATTGACCTAATCACGAGATTACACTTCCTATATTTATTGTTGTCTAAGACTTCAAACATCGAGTGACATCATTTAATTAATCCACCGAACATACTCTTTCTATCTGCGTCTTTGTCTAAAACTCCAAACAGCGTATTTCATCAATTATCCAGTCCACCAATCAATTGATGTCTAAAGCTCCAAACAGCTAGTGACATCATTTTCTAATCCACGATCATGCACTCATTCTTGCCTAAGACTCCAAGCGGTGAGGTCATCCTTTATTTAGATCACCCAATATCTTTTGTATTCCAAAGTTCTAACAATCCAATCTTGTTGTGGCTAATCATCAACTCTTTATTTCTAAATTCTAATGACTATCTAACATGATTGCTTTTATATCCACGAAATCATTCGTATCGGGACTTTCAATAATTCCCTCCTTTTGTTATTGATCCAAATTCATGATTTGTTCTCCCAATAATCAGTCTTATTTTCTACTATCTATCTCTAACTAATTCACTAGTATACATCCACCATGAATACCAAAGATCAAGATTATAATCCAATAATTGCTATCATTCCTCCAATACTCCCAAAAATCCAGTTCATCCATCTAGTATTTGATCAAATCTTATTAATCCCATCACTGTCAACATCTTCCAAGAATTTATATTAATTATCAGTGTTGCAATCCAACAATTTCCCTTATACTCCCTAATTCTCCAAATTCATTTAAATCATCTATCTAGACTATATATCCATTTGGGCTCCACCAATTGATTTCTCCCAAAATCCACACTATCGTTTCCTATTTTTGATTGACATGAATCCACCAATACTTTTATGTGTATACTACAATCATCCATCTCCTTTACTCACGACCCTATTTATTCTACCCATATTTTATTTTGTAAGAATAGAAATGCCACTAATTGAAATACAATACATAAAATTTCCTGAGACCTAGCAGCTTTGGAACAAATCATAATGTTCAAGGAATACTAACATGATTTTCCATACATATGGCATCACACCATATGCCTAATATCACCATAATTTTCCCATACATATGGCATCACACCATATCACATCTTTCAGCGTTATAGCAGCAACTTACCATGGGACGACACCGGGACAACTCAAATCGGGCTTTACGCTGCCCTCCACTTTTCCATCCCACCCACAAAACATTTTGAAATAGAACTATATCTAGTTAAGTTCCCATGTCCGCCCTTGGCCAGTAGGCACGGCTATTCGAATAGTTTTGACTCTGCGAGTTTGTACACTTTCACCACAAGAGACAATCAACCCGTTGCCCCACATGATTCCTTAGTCATGTGGTTGAGCGAACCATCACGGTGACTTTTCAAAGTATCTAGTCCCTTTTCTCATTCACCTTATGGAAGCGCCCACTTGCGGTGGGTCCCATCTATCTTGTGGGATGTTTTCCCCTACGATTACTAACGCAGCCGGGCTTCTCGTCCCATAGCGCTTAGAACATCTGGGAAAAACTTCACCCTACAGTGTCCCTTCAGCCCCCTTGCCATAGCATATCCACTTCTATCCACTACCGGTGAGATGAGTCAGGATTTCGATAAATTTACTTAGCCAAGTTGTATTTCTGAGACTTGTGGTTGCCTTTATTTTACAGGAGGTCATGACAAGATTCGGTCCTTAGCGGTATCTGGGCGGTCTACCACTAACCCACTTTGTGCATCCACTGCACCACACTCACACCCTCATACCAATCCGCCCAGATATTTAAGCAAGTTGGGAATTTTGGAAGCATAAAATAATCATGTCAAATTATACGAGTCATTCCCACCATGACCGCCCAAACGATTCTTGAGATTTAAAATGACAATGATGTTTTGGGCATTTCAGCGCCCCCAAGTATCTATGCAGTACTAAGCATGGCGTATACTTACGGACTTACTTTTGAAAGAATACCATTATAATTTTGCTAAGGCGACAAAGTCCACATATTCAAGTATTCCAAAGGAGGTGTAATATTAGCAAAGGTAACAATGGGCATATAACTAGAATATTAAATTAAACATGTATTTGCTTATAAAATAACAGCATGCAATTTGATAATTTAAATCAAAGTAATTTCAGAAAATGTAGGTTCAACATGATCAAAGTATTGACTACTTTGGCGCGTGTTACCATGGTCTTGAGATCACTGGCGCTTTTCTCTGGGCTTCTATCCCTTATCGTCACTTTGCTCCATCCGAGGCTTGATCCGTAGAATCTTGAGGATCGGTTTCTAACTCTGCGATAGGCAGTGAATCCAAATGAAAACAATAACTCAAAAGATCTAGATAAATCCAAATAAACTCAACTTTTGTATTATTGTGAGTTAATAGATGGTTTGGGTTATTTGAGGCAAAACTTGGTATGTAACGTTTTATGAGATCCTATTTACTCGTGTTATATGTTAATATGTATCATTTTATGTGACCCTATTAAGCTTAATTATTATTCAATGCAAAGTAAGCCTTAAAGAAAAGATTGTATACTTATTATTTAGGTGATAGTCTGGCCTGCTATTAATTTACCATTGATATTTATTTGATGGTGGTAAGTTAACTGTTGGAATACAAATTTTTGTCATTGGTGAGGACACCTTTCACTTAAACCCTCATTTTTATAGTTAAACATAGCTATTAATTTTATTTCCTACCTTTAACCTGGACGTCTTGTTGATTGGGGTCTCTACTAAGTTTAGAATCCCCCTTTTATTAATGCATTTACTCAATGTTTAGATTAATAATGAAGGTACAATAATTATACACATATGACAAGTAATCAAATGGTAAACCTTAAAGAAAATTCTATTTATATCCTAGTAAGACTTGTCGACTTTCCTAGACCAATTCATCCTCTTTTTGCATCACCTACTTGACCATGTGCTCATAACTCTATATTCAAGGTATAGGTAAATTTCAATTGAACCTAAATTAGTTTTCTTAGTAGTAGGAAAATAGTTCATGGCATAATTTGTTTTAATTTTTACATGAGGATTTAACCTATGAACCTTGGTTGGCATATAAGTTACAAATGGAAATGGTTAGTTTTATTGCATAAATCTTTTCTTTATGCGATTATGAATAATCTCTTTATCCTCATTATTAGCCATAGTTTATGCTACTAGAACCCACATGCGCATTTCTTACACTCTCAGCTCAATTGTCGGTGAACTCACGGGTCATACGAGAGAGGAGCAGAGGAGTGGAGCTTGTCGGCGAGTGGGGCCTTTGGCGGCGCGAAGCAACAAAGCGAGGAAGGGGCGCCGAGGCTTGGCAATGGCGGCGTCGCCGGTGAAAGCGCAATCGGGGAGGCGGCAGCGGCCACCAAAATGGAATGTCCGATCGGTGAGAGGCTCTCGGTGGTGGCAGCTCCGCCGAAACATGGAGGCGGTGGCGGTGGGAAGCGGTCGGTGCATGAAGCCGATCGAGCGCGGTGGCGGAGGAGGAAGGATGAAATAGAGTGTGCACGAGCGTGATTGGGTCACGGGAAGCTCACTGGGGTTGGTGGAGCGGAGAGCCGGAATGGGGGCGGCGAAGTCCCGAGGCGGCGGCGGGTGGCTTCCGTGGAGGTCACTCCGGCGAGGAGGACACGGTGGCCTCCTACGGAGAGCTTCAGCACGCCGAGTAGTAGCTCCCAAGGCGAAATCCGGGGTGCTCATGAGGTGTGGCGGCGGTAATGGCGGCGTGATCGTTTCGGGAAGGAGGTCGAATCGGGAGAAGCGTGAGGAGATGGCGCCGTAACCATGGAGAGGTCTGCGGTTCTTATAGTGGCGAGAGGGGTGAGGAGCGCGATGGCGACGGACCGGGCGGAGGACGGCCCTGGCGGCGGGGCGGATCCTCGGGCAGGGCCCGGGCGGCGGGGGCACGGGCTCGCGCGGAGGCGGGCAGGCGCGGGGCTCGGGCGCAAGCGCGGAGGGGCGGGTCGGGCGCAGCGGTCGGAAGTCGAGAGTCGAGCACGCGCGAAGAAGGGGGAAAGAGAGGAAGGAGAGGCGCGGGAGAGCGAAGGGGAGCGGGCGTAGGTGGCTGGTGCGGGAGCAGAGTGAGGGGTTGGGTGGGTCGATTGGCTTAGTGCGATCCCCTCTCATTCATCATCATTTTTTTAATCATTTATGTAGTTACTCATTGGTGTTTACACTTATATATACATGTATATTTATATATATATATATATATATATATATATATATCTGTATATACACATTCTTACTAATTCTTGATTTTCACCTTTTATAGCTATTTTATTTGTGCATACCCTTTTTATGTCTTTGTTCATTTTGTTAGGCCCCTTTTGCAATACTTTTGTTAATATCAAGATTTTATGTTTATAATTCAGCTTTCTCCCTCCTTTTATGGATTATCTTTTCATATTCAAATTTTAAATTTCTAATTCTCTATTATTTGCACATTTCCTCTTTATGGCATCAGTAGTGTTTGTTTCCTTCTTTAATTTTTTTTTAAAAAAAAAATCTGTAACCTCAACCAAAATCAGGAAAACACCATAAAATCCAAATTCCAATTGAACATATTGCAAAAATAACTCAAGAAATTCATATTTTCAAATTTGAAATTTCAGGATGTTACACCCCCCAACTGATTCAATTCCTTGTTAGATAAAGAAGACTTGATTGTTTCTGCGAGACACACAAAATCAACTCTCTTGGAACTCACCAACTCTCTTAAGCTGGGCTCTGTTTCCCAAACCCCTCACATTCAAAATTAAACCTATCATTGTTTCTTTTTCCTTACGCCTTTCACTCTTTTTAGCTCCATCCTCATTATGTGACCGTGGGTCGACCAAAGAAATATTCAACCGAAGCATCTCTCTCGAGTTACGTGTTCATCTCTTCCTTGCTACTTTCTAGAGCGACCTCTTTATCTGAAGTATCCTTTTCTTGAGCTTTTTCTTGATTGCAGCTTCAAAAGAGCGGACTGAGCAGTTCCTTAGCTTTTAGGGTGGAAAATATATCCTTCCTCTTCCATCACTAAGTTACTAACTTTGGCTACATGCAATAAACTATCACAGTCTACCTTATTAAAAACAGCAAAAGGGTTAGAGTTACGACAAATCATTCTTGATGAGGTCCTTTGCTCACCCTAGCTTGGATTGGCATCCCATCATCCTGAATTCTGGTGCTCTTCCTTGTAGCAACTAGTGGTCCAGCTCTCTTCTTAGATTTAGGTTGCACAAATTCTTTCTCTATCTCTGACCCCTCCTGACCACACTTCATGTGAGTTTGACCAGAATGGTCACCTTCCCTCTTACTAGAACAGTCCCCTTTCTTTAATTCCCACAACTCTGTAGCTTCCTTAGTATGACCAGGAGTATGCACCACCTCTGTCTCAGCTGCAGGAGTATGAAACCCTTGCGGGAAAAACCACCCTTCAATGGAAGAGTATACGTTTTTTTTGCAAAAATTCTGTAAGTTCGAAGTTGAACTTAATTGAACAAGTCAAGCAATTCTATTTGCTCACAAGAAATTTCTCCCCCGCCATATTTTCTTTCCCTCTGTTTGTCCACTACCTCGCCTGAACCTAAGCAAAAGAGGTCCAAGAGACAGACCCGAATAAAGAAAAGAAGAAATAGTAATCTTTGACGAATAGGAAGAAAAATGAATCTTATTTCGATACAAGAAGAATCGACACAAGAAAAAGGCTTTTTTGCCTTTTTCTTGTGCCCAATAGAGGATTAAGAAGACCAGCAATCCCTCCTAAAAGGAGGAAATCCTTTTATTGTTCCCGCCTTTGCCTTGAATTCTCTTCTTTTGCATGAGATAGAAATAAGGAATTCCAACGCCAATAAATCGCGGCTTTTTACCAACTTGATGGTAAGAAATCCCGGGACCTAGAAATGAATTTCGTACAATTGAACCTTTTCAAACTGTTTCTTGGGTAAAGGAACAGATGATTCGATCTATTTCTGTATCGATCATGATATATGTAATAACTCGGACATCTATTTCAAATGCATATCCCATTTTTGCGCAGCAGGGTTATGAAAACCCACGAGAAGCAACCGGACGAATTGTATGTGCCAATTGCCATTTAGCTAATAAGCCCGTGGATATTGAAGTTCCCCAAGCTGTGCTTCCCGATACTGTATTTGAAGCAGTTCTTCGAATTCCTTATGATATGCAACTGAAACAAGTTCTTGCTAATGGGAAAAAGGGAGGGTTAAATGTGGGTGCTGTTCTTATTTTGCCCGAGGGATTCGAATTAGCGCCGCCCGACCGTATTTCTCCTGAGTTGAAAGAAAAGATAGGAAATCTCTCTTTTCAGAGTTATCGTCCCGATAAAAAAAATATTCTTGTGATAGGCCCTGTTCCCGGTCAGAAATATAGTGAAATCGTCTTTCCCATTCTTTCCCCGGGGAGGGGTACTTAAAAAGAAAAAAGGAATAATGGGTTAATTCGTTCTTGATAGCCATTTCCTTAACAAGTGAATGGGAACATACTCTGGATCGGAATCCGAAGAAAGTACTACTTGATCATTTCCACCAATTTCAAGTCCTTATTATGATTCCTTTTATGAGGAAAAATCTCTAATGCCTTAGATTTCCTCATTACTAATCCTTTATGTACTTTAGTGTTCCTAACCCCTCACTAACTTTTGATGGATTCCTCTTATGATTATAAGTTATAGTAATAACTAGGAATATTCTAGTAATGGAATTCCATATCGCGAATCCTTTATTCTTGCCCGCTTCAAGATATGATGACTAATCAAAAAATCTCAACCTTGGGGTAAAGAGTTTACACTGCTTATGTTTACTTCAACTTTTTTCTTGTACGTAGGAAATGAGATTTTTTCTTTTTACTACAAATTAATAAGCTGTTTTGTTTCACTCATATAGCTATCTAGTTTAACTTACCAACCCGAATATAGAATAAGAAAAGGAAGATAAATATTCAATGGATTTTAGAGGAAAAAGATCCTATTTTAACGAATCACACGTAGAGATATTGCTAGCACACAAAAAGTTAATGGTATTTCATAACTAATAGATTGAGCAGCAGCTCGTAGACCGCCTAAAAAAGAATATTTATTATTTGAGCTATATCCTGCCATAAGAAGACCAATAGGAGCAATACTTGAAATGGCAATCCATAAAAAAACACCAATACTAAGATCGGCTAAAACAAAATGATATCCTAAAGGGATAACTAAAAAACTTAATAAAATTGATATGACTGCTATAGAGGGTCCAATGCTAAATAAAGGAATATCTCCTCGGGATGGCAGGATATCCTCCTTAAAAAGTAGCTTAGTTCCATCGGCTATAGCTTGAAGCAGTCCCAGGGGGCCAGCATATTCAGGACCAATACGTTGTTGTATCGATGCGGATATTTCTCTTTCTAACCACACAATTACCAGTACTTCTATTGTGATTCCCAGTAGGAGGGTCAAAATAGGTAGAATCCATATCAGTCCATAGACTTCTTTTAATAATTCCGATTTCGAAAAAGAACTACTAATCCTTAACTTTTCGAGGAATCCTTCATCAGTGGTTGTGAATGACTGACTTTTTCAATCCTTTCGACCTTGGTTCCGTAGGAGCAAGTCAGAAAGGTTGAGAAATAGAACCATCTGATTTGATTCGTTCCCAATAGCCATGAGATGATTATCTTAGGGTGATCCTTTTGTCAACGGATGCTCCTATTACACTCGTAGTCTCTGAAGGATGAGAACCCAATATGTAGCATCTACATCGAGAATTCCTGCATTGTATACGTCATTAGTCCGATTCTTTGTAGGAACTACCCGTAATAACGAGCTAGCAAAATGGATCTCTTTATCATAAAGAGATCCATTTTGCAAGCTAGACAAGCCAACTCAAGTAGTATGGAAGGTGGACGGTCGAATTAGCCAACTGAAACGAAGAAAGCAATCCGCATAGCCGAGTCCGAAGAGGATAGTTCAGCAGCGGAAGATGGCATGATGCCATTTCTCTTATCGATACAGGCCCCGAGCTATTAGTAGAAAATACCTTGAATTGCCGTGAACCATCCGAGAGTAACCGCGCACCCGAGGTGTTCAAAGTCCCTTAGCAAAGGGAACGGAATACTTTTATTTTGTTTGAGGAGGAACGATCCTGGTTCTCCTTACCACCGGTTTGATCACGGAAGCCATGGGCTAGACGATTTGCAACACATAATTCGTTGTTCACGAGCAACTCAATAGAATAGATTCCGTTGTTTGATATCGACTTGCTGTTGGCAAAGAATCGGAAGTTGTACACCACACCTTTGGCCTTAAAAGGTGCCTTAAAAGCCATATGTCTTAGGCGCGCGTGGAATGAATATCAAATATTATCGGGACCCAATCGAATATGAAAGAAAAAGGGTTGATCACCCTCCGATCTTTCCTTTGAGCGAGCGATTAGCGGCGATGAAAGTGCTTCTTTCGGGGATGTCTGGTTTCCGGCATTCAAGTTGCGATTTCGGCATGTGTTCAGAACGCATGAAATCGGGTGAGCCCGACCTTTTAGTATCAAATTTTTTCACGCACTTCGCTTCCGACTTATCTAATTCATCTTGGCGCTCAGCGACTTAATAATAACAACTTCGGTCAACTTTTTCCCGCTTTCTGCTGCGCGTGCGAAAGCTGCCAACACGCCCTGCTCACGACAAGTATTTGGCTCGAAAACCTAACTTTCATATTCCCGAAAGGCGGGTCTGGGTTAATGAGGGAAGACCCAAGGGCGTACCTCAAAGTGGAAAGGCGAAAATCACGTATTCTACGGAGGTTGGCTTCACCGCGGAATACTCGTACGAGTCTGTCGAACCTGGATGGCTTGAAGAAAGCAATTCCGTTGCTCAAGTATTCCATTGCCCTTTTACCGGCTCGCGACAAGGCCTTTGGTCATATCATATCTCGGCGCCTCCCTTGACATGTTATAATGCATCTAAAATTGGAAGATTAGTGTCCCAAACCCTGGTCCACCTGAATTCCATTGTGTGATCAGAATACGCAAGCTAGAACGTTGTTGAAGCAAACATATAGGTAGAGTAGAGGTAGCTTAATCACTAAATCAAAGAAGCCAAGGTATCGAAGGAACATAAGGTTTCCAATGCTACTAGGTAACTCCAAAAGGTTCAAATTTCCATTTCCTAAATCGTTCGTTTGGAGATTGTAAAGAAGATAAGTTGACTCAGGCTATTTCTTCAGCTTAGAACTAAAAACTTTGAGGTACCTTTTGTGCTTCAACATGTGAATAGCATCCGGCAAGCAATATTCGTTTCTTCCAGTGCTAGAACATGCAAGCAAACCTTCTTTGAATACGAAAGAATGTTTTAAGGCAATGCGAGAGCTTACCAGAGAACAAAGGAGAGTAATGAGTTGATAGATAGGAGGCAGGTCCAATGATATTCAATAAAGGATAGACCGAATTCCGTCCGTATAAACATAATTTCTATTTTCTTGTCAAGTATTTCTTTTATTTTAGAGGAGTCTCTAAAGAATATTCATCATCATCTCTAAAGATAAAGGTGAGTTCCAGCAGAATGTCTATTGAACAAGAGCACAGCGAACTTCAAAATAAGAAATGCTTTCAACTTGCATGCATGTCTTTAGCCCATCGCTACCGCTCTCTATCCTTCCAACATTAGCTGACACATGAGTATCTATAGTTCATTCATCCTGACCCTTCGCTACCGCTTTCCTTTAACAAGCTACTCCGCCTTGCCAACGCTTGCCTTACCGCTTGCCAGCAAATAAGGTTATTTTCTTTATTGTATTTTTGATTAAAAAATCCATGTTGAATTTGAATTCGATCCAAACAAGCAACGGATTGAGCGCTAGTTGCTCAATCCGTTGCTTGCTTCTCTTCTGTCTTGGAAAAGTCCATCTCTTGCTTTCCCAGGCAAAATAATCATAGATAATGAAAGAAGAGTCAGCCCTTGGGGCACGAGGGGGGTACCCTGTATGCAGGTCGCTACTTAACTTGACAAGCAGTGTTTCAAGTCTAGCTGTGTAAAATCGGGTGTTCAGTGTCACAATCCCTTCCTTATTGGTTCTGGCTGGTTAGAGCAGAACAAGCAACGGATTGAGCGCACTAGCGCGAAAGAACAAGCAACGGATTGAGCGCACTAGCGCTCAAGCCGTTGCGCGTTAGCACGCGCATCCGTTTTCTTGCTCGTTGCGCGTTAGCACGCGCATCCGTTTTCTTGCTGGACTCGAAATCCTCTTTTGCTTAGCGCGTTGGACTCTAAATCCTAACAGTGGTTCGAATCCACTTCAGAACGAGAGCGAGCCTTCACGAAAGAAAATGCAAGTGAAAGAGAATTGTAGGCTTCTTTCCTAAAAGCGGTGGTTCTCGCCTCCCTGTGCCCAAAGCGGGGTGGGCGACTGCGGTTCGAGTCTTTATCGATCGGGTAGATCCATATGTTCGGGGAGGCGAGGTGTAGCGCGATGCAGTCAGCGCAGATCTGTTTTGGGTACAGAGGGCCATAGGTTGAATCTGTCACCTTGATGTGGTATTCACGGGGCGAAGTGCAAAGCCCGTAGCCTATCCGTGGTCGGGAAGGCGGTAGCGCGCACAAAATAAAAGAAAGCAAAAATGCTTTTTTATTATTTTGAAACCCATTATCAGGCTTTTGGTATTCTATATCTAGATAATATTAGAAAGCTATTTCATCGGTTTGATTTACATACCTCGGTCATGTTATTTGTCTAGCCTTCAATCGAATAGCCTCTCCACGGTTCGAAGATTCTTTCGGCATCAATGTGCTTTTGGAATCTTCCTATGAAACAAATAACATGCAGGAACAGTTTAGGACAGAACAGGCCTCGATGAAAGCGAGCTTTTTCGCGTATAGCCAAGCTCGAAGCCCAATTAGCGCACGGGCTGCCCTTCAACTCAACCCCGCGATACGCTAACTTGGTCAGGAGCATTTAGACAGTGCGATTAGTATTGACCACTACCGCCAAGTCCATAATTCCTAAATTGATGAAGTACACATAATGGAGCTCAAAAGCCGATTACAAAATCTACTTTTTGAGCATCTTGAAACCGCACATAAGAAATATTATGAATGAATCACCTTACAATAACATACGAGAGAGACTTTCGATTTTTGAACAACAAGTCGAACCCAATGAACAATTCCATTCAAAGGAATGTTCTAGAGGGGCCCTTTTCCACTATATTCGCGATATTGAACAAAATGGAAGAAATTCTTCACGATTTCTAGAGTTCGGGATTACTTCATCGATATCGATTTTCGCTAAGCACGGCCTCTAGGTTAGTTCAAAGTGTAGTACAACGAACTATCGATACACAAAAGCGAGTAAAGATGGGTACATAAAATGAAGACATCGTGGATTACCCAAATTGGGACGACGATAGGACATTTCACTTTCTTTCGCAATATTTCGATCATGACTCAACCACTAGGAAAGGGATTGCTTACTCTCACCACGTTTTCGCTTATGCTTAGTCAAGTGAGGATTCCATTGAAGTAACGCAACAGAGCACCATCTTCAAAACTTCTCGGGATCGGAGTTTTTCGAGAAAAGGTCCCATCCTTCAATATCATGATTGGGTCAACCAGGCGGATCATAAGTGAAATAGTTTGATCGAATCGACCAGTCAGCCCGATCATGAGTGAATAGAAAATCGGCGTACATAGCTGTTCCAGCAGAAATACTTTGTTTAATTCTACCACTTCTACTAGGAGTAGCCTTTTTAGTGCTAGCTGAGCGTAAAGTAATGGCTTTTGTGCAACGTCGAAAGGGTCACGATGTAGTGGGATCGTTCGGATTGTTACAACCTCTAGCAGATGGTTTGAAATTGATTCTAAAAGAACCTATTTCACCAAGTAGTGCTAATTTCTCCCTTTTAGAATGGCTCCAGTGGCTACATTTATGTTAAGTCCGGTCGCTTGGGCGTTGTACCTTTTGATTATGGTATGGTATGGTCGATCCGAACATAGGGCTACTTTATTTGTTTGCCATATCTTCGCTAGGTGTTTATGGAATAATTATAGCAGGTTGGTCTAGTAAGGCGGGGCGGCCGTTCGGTCGCCTATGATATACTGGACCAATTGGTCAAAAATGGGTTTGTGCCGCGGTGTTGAGCGATCTACTCTACACAGTGTGGGCTTACGGGGCTAGGGCTCATAAACCCTTTCTTTCATTCATCAAGGGTCGGTCACTTTTCGGGCCGGATCGAGAAGTGGAAGTCATAAAAAGAGATGTTTCTCTTCGCACCTCGATCAAGAGGAAAGGTAGCTTGTCAAGTGGTCTCACTATTGGAAATTCTAGCTTTCTTTTTTCACCGGCTCTTTCTTCTTTGTCAATGCTACTAAGGACCTAACGGTTCGCCTACTTGATGAATGAAAGAACATGAGAAAGGGTTATAAAAGAAAAGCGATTTAAAGTCTACTACAAGATCTGATCAAAGTCAGTGGTGAGTTTGCCTAGCCTCGCCTACTATTTTTTTAGTAGGCGGCGAGTTAGCGAAGAGGCTTAGGGATAAGAGAGTGTCGGTGCGCACGTAGCCTTCATTCTACTACGCTACACAAAGTCACTTAGCTCGACGTTAATTAAGAGAGTAAAGGAGGAATACCCTACATAGAAGAACCGCTGTTCGCTTACAAAGGTATAACCTTTCGCTCCCAGGGCAAAGCGCCGCACCTGTGATAGACTACTTAATTAAGATTCCATTTCAAAGGCGCTACTTTGTTTCGCAAGCCTTTGTCATTGTCGATCAACTAAGGTTGGCCTCGGCCCCTGCGAATCCGTAAATCGAGAGCATGCCGCAAAAAAAGGATGGTCCCTATGCATTGAATTCTTTCCGGGCGTAAAGAATTCAAGTACTGACCCCATCATGGTGAACCTCTCCTTGTGATCGGGATGAGGTAGATGCCTCCCAGCCGGGGCGGATCGAATCGGAGTTTCCTTAGGTAGCCACCGACCTCTGATTCTCCTTAAACTTCGTGCTTGGTGGAAAAGAAGCGAACAAAGGTACGCTCGCTTGTTGTCTTGTTCTCGCCGGATGGGATCGCCGCTTGACTAGGCCCTCTAGAAAAAGTTGGAGCAACATTGTATGAGAACATATTACCCATCTTCGGGACAAGGGGCGGAGCGACCTCTCGATCTACTTCTCGCAGCCCGGGACGGGCGTCGTCGTCTAGGCGTGACTTCTTGTTTTGATCTCCCTACGCCTAGGGCGTTATGCGGGCCAAGAGCCATAGTTAGTTGCTGTTTCCATTTGGTTCTTCTTCTCGTTGTTGATACCGGCAAGACCCGGCCGGATGATGATGTCTGCTGGTTGGTAGTGAGAGGACTCTTAGTACCCGCAAAAAAAGGGCGCCGTGAAAAAACAATCATTTGATTTAGTTTCTTGCTCTCCCTTAGCAGCGGGAAAGGAGTCTATCTATCTGCCTAGCTTTTGTAGATTTCCCCAACGCAATTCAAAAGCGGAAATTCCACGAATCTCGAGGTGGATAAGTCCGACGACTCAAAGTGCGATGCGGAATTGAGTTTCGGTCCGTGGATCTGATCTATAGTTAGGGGCAATACATACCAAAAGGTTCGAAGAAGGAAAGCGCGATATATAACCAACCCACCCATAGCGGTCTAGCTGCTGAGAGAAAAGTGCTTTTCTTTCCTAAGAGTCCTCAGTACACACAGCTATTGCTGATCCTTTGCGAGATCGGGATGAGACCCTTCGAATTTCTAATCAATCCATGTTAGGTCAACATCGAGACAGAGCATCTCGGTTGGCTCTGTCAAGGAAGTGAAACAGCATTCCTAGGTTGAGGTTACCATAGGATTGACCCTCGATCGAGCCTCCGATTCCAAGGAGTTGATTCAGCAAGTTCCCGTGCTACCGCGGGAAGTCTAATCGGATCAATCGGTGGTTCCGTAATGAGTAGCCGAATACACATTGAGGGGCCTTGCCTCCTCCTTCCCGCCCACAACTTCATTCTTTTCCTCCTCTCGATCTTAGAAAGCATACTAAACTTCACTCCAATCTTTCTCCATTAGCAACAAGATTTGCTCTATCTATCGGCCCTTGATGAGTAAGCTTAGCTATACCGCTTAGGTTGCAAAGCGACAAGCTCCTTCTAATGCGTTATTAGGCTGCTTGGAGCCTTCTCGCTAATAAGCGCCTCGGCCCTTCCTCCTTCTTACTCTGTTTGGTATTCGCTCGCGAGTTTGTTTCGAGTTCTTTCGTTCTTGGTTGGCTCTCTCTATTGTTGTTTGTAGATCGTGCGTCCTGCGCATTGATCCGCAATGAGACCATACCGGTTGTAAAGCGAGCCGTCCTTCCTTTCATTCGTTGCTTTGTCTTCGGTTTGTTTTTAAACTCGACCTTATATCGGACTGTGGTGACGAACCTTACTCTCCTCGGTCAAGTGGTTGACCCGTCTGTCCAATAAGTTGACTAAGTGAATGGGAATCCTATAGTTTGACCAGCTGGGAAGAGTAGTCGAGGCAATTCGCTAATATGGAGCTGTTTATATCTTCTTTCTTTCCTAACTAACAGAAAAGAGAGACATGCGAGTTCGACTCTCGTTCTATCCATGTTCGTGATCCTTTTCCATCTTGGTACTGTTGATGGCGATCGCTCAACTACGAGATGCTTGAAAGTCGATGTATCAATAATGTTCCCAAGAGTAGCATCGAGCCTCGAAATGGCAAGCCATGCTTCAAGCTAAGTCAAGTATGGATCTAATTGATTGCTAAAGCGGAAGGAGCGATCTCGTCGAAGATTCTCATTCGAAGCGGTGCCTAGCTCGGAAGGATGGACGGGATCATACCTATTTGAAGAACATTCGTAACACTTGTTTTTGAGTGGGAAGGAAAAGAAGCACACAAGCGAACAACCATCTAACCGTCGATCCGAACTCCCGTGATCAGTCCATCGAAGAAAAAGCTTCCGTTCCGTCATTCAGCAGTGGAATGGAATAGTTCGATGGTATTGATCGTCCAACCATTGATTGGAATGTCTATCGTGATAAACCGTGTGATTTGAGCCTATCTATAGCTATAACGAGTGTGATTCTATAAGCTAAGCGGATGAGGCAACAAAGAACCTAACCGTCCTCTCTAATTGACTTCATCGAAGATTCCTATGGTGCAGTTTACCTTTCTTCTTTCCTTGCAACCTTGGATCGATATGGTTCATTCTGGGCTATGCTCTTTCAACGGTTGTGAGAAGAGGGGACGGGCAAGGATGATCGATTGCTTGGTTCGGTTCGTCGAGGTATTAAAAACCTTCTTTTGGTCTTTTCTTTCTTGCCGTCACTTTAACAGTGCCGCTGCAATGAGAGCGTAAGTTGCGGAGTTTTTCTTGATTCTTTTTGTTTTAGTGCGCTCTTCCTTTTTTGTATAGAAAGAAGGGTTCAGTGGGAGGGCAAGGGGTAGTTAAGTTTTAGGTTGGCTCTTGTTTTTTTGAGACTTTCTTTTGGTGTAATTTCATTTTAATAAAGAAGTAGCAATTGTTCATTTCATTTTTGCATTGGTAGTTCTTTTTCATTTTCAAGGGCAAAGGGGAAGGGAAAGGATTGACCCTCGGGGATCATATTACTCCGTAAGACTGGGGAAAATAGCAGGATTGGAAAAGTTGAAGAGGCGAGGAAGACAAATCCATTGTCGAATCTGCAGAGTGATAACATCGAGTAGTGGGGTGGCTTCCACCCCGAGAGAGCTTGATTTACAGAAATCCCCCGAGTCCTAGTGGGCCTAGATTCGCGATAAGTTCAGAAATGGAGGAAATGATGCATTCAAAGTTCGAATTGCAAGAAAGACAAAATCCTTGAAAGAAAAACCAAACAAGACCAGATGTTCCCTATTGTTATCGGGAACGAGACTAAATGTTCGGCCTTAATGAGATGGACCTTGATTCCTCTCCGGCCAGAAAAGATGCGGCTCCTCTTTGTTCTACTACCTTCATCCTCGGGTGAAGCCGGTTGGCTCACCAAACAAGAGGCCTATTGTTAAATCATTGGTAACCATGCCTAACGGTCGGTCATCTAAGCTATCGGCCAAGGCAAGTGAGAGCTGTTCAAGAGTTGGGGGCATATCTTTAGCTCGAGCAACATCCGCTCCCGAAATGTGAGTGAAGCTTTAAACAAAGAAGAAGAGCTACGAGTGGAACAGCTTCTTCTATTCCTTGTTGGCCTCAGCTCCTTACGTCCCTCAATCCTCTTCTCTGCCCTTTTTTTACTATTATGCGTGGCATGCCCCTGTTCGTATCTTAACAGGGCAACCTTCTCTTGTAAACAATCCCTTCGTCGCTAACACCGGTAATGCCCCATCCCTTTAATACTACCTTGAGGAATTTCTCTCGCGTCCTCTGTAGTGATAAGAGCGCATTCTCTAACAGCTTTGAAGCCGAGGCAGCCATCCTCTTGCCAATCCTAAACAAAAGAAAGAAAAGCCCTACCCGCCTTCATTGGTTGAGGAAGGGCATTTACCTATCAGTCCTAGTCCTAAGGCGCAATCGGAGCACTAAGCCCAATTACAGCTTTACTCCGTTAATTAGACCACATTCTCCTAGTCCTATTCACGATTGTTATTTCGGATTACGTGCAGGTGGTATCTTCTTACTATTGATTCAACCTCTTCGCAAACGTTGTCACTTCCTTTATTTGAAAAAGGGGTCTAGAACTACAGTGATCGATACCTTCTTCCCTTGAGTCAGGTAGGTAGGTTATGTAGGCTACAACTGTTCATAGGTTGTTCGATCGCAAAGGCCAAATAATCGATTACTAGTATGCGGATATTGCCGGGAGGCCCTTCCCCTATGTTTGACTCATCCTAGATGGGTTCACACTGTCGATTCGGTCAAAGAAAAAGCTTTTCACGGCATCCGTCCCATCACACCAATCTACGCCAAGATAAAGAATCTTTGGGTTGCAGAACAAACCACGTGATTCAAGGTCTTGCCTAGAATTGCCTTAAGAAAATGCACCCCATTAATTGATCCCTCTTTAGGGTAGTATAAGTACATCCTCGACTATAGCACGAGTAGAGTCGAGTTCTCGTACTAACCTAAGAGCAGATATGCGAAATATTTCCACGTTCAAGCAGCTAATCGATGCGACTTCTCGTAATAGTTTGAAGATTGGCTCGCAACGCATAGTAGCGACAAGAAAGGAGAGCAAGACTTCCTTTTCTAAAAGAAGAAAGAACTAGACTTCTATAAGAAGATTTTGATAATCGTAGATCGTGGAATATTCATCTATCTTATTAGGTAACTACTTTAGTTGCTCTCGAAACTGAACCATCGTGAATAGAACTAGCGCTTAAGGAAGAGTAGGATCTGTTAGCAAGTCATATTCAATCACCCGGTCTTCTCCTTCCTAGCTTTTAGATAGCCCTGATTCTATCTTGGATTTTAATACACTTAGCCGTGTACGTATCTTGGCTAAACTCGAACCTATAGTTGATCCATCCATACTCGGTAAAGAATCAAAAAGGTACTTGAAGACGACTTTGAATGGGAGGAGGTTTTCTTTTTATCCCCCCTAACCTGATTTTTATGTCTTCTTAGTTCTCGGTCCCTATGGTCCATTGTAGGATGATTTTCCTAAGGCCTTGAATTCGTTGGCAAGGTGATCGGGTCCTCTCCCGGTCCTATCGAACCAGTGACTTCTCTCCGGGATTGAATATGTTTTGCCTTTCCCGATGGTTCCGCATTCCAATGTGGGTAGGATTCGCCAGGATGAGCGGCTTATTTAGCCTATGCGAAGCACGAAGCATAAGAGAAGAGTGTAGCGGCGAGTGTAATACTTGTAGCGAATATAAGTAGTGTCAAAGCCTACAACGGCTTAGCTCTGCAGATGTTTTCGGGACGAAGACGGTGATACGATACCACTCGCCGATGATGATAAGATTCACTCATAGCATAGGTGGAAGATCCATCCAATTTTCTTTATAGATTTATTTGTTCAAAGAAAAGACGCCTAAAAATCATTCAGGAACCTACTCTTGGTATCCTTTACCACATTCACTTTCCATATTCCCTTTCTTTAGTTCGACGCTATCGTACCTCGGGAAAATCCAAATTTCTATCAACGATTCCCACCCAACTCTGGAATGACTCTCCCTCTCTCCTTAACATATCGAAGGCCTCTTATCCGTCAACCGCACCTTAATAGCTCAGACTTCCGAGCCTTGCTGGATGATGCGAAGGGCCAACATCGAGGATCAATTGAATAACCAACTCTCCCGCCCGCGCGCCATCGCTCGAAAGCCAACAAATGCACTTGCTCATCCCAAGCATCACTTTCCACAAATAGTACCCAACGTGTGTCCTAGCGCGAGGGCACTCCACTTGAGGAGGCGGTTTTGAATCCGATCTTTCATGCTCGCCCATAAGAGCGGGACGGTGAATTACCGTGAGGGGCAGGCCCGAATTCCATGTACGCCTATTCCACGGACCCCGGGTGAGGATTAGCTCCTATGATTTGCCGATGGTAGTAGGATTTCCTATCACATTGATAGAAGGGAAGGTCATCTACTAATAGTTAAACGGAATAAGATTAGTTACGAGGACACCGCTAACTATTAGTAAAAAAGCAATAGTTGGGCCCTAGTCGATGTGCTCTTATTTGGAATCTATAGCTTTTGGCGGGTAAGAAAAGGAAGTAGTAGTCTATCGTGCAGTCTAATTCGTCTTCTCTAAGGTCGAGCGGTGAGGCATTAAGAAAGAGCAGCAGCGGCTTTGTCAAGCGAATAGAAAGAGCTGCTCGTCAAGCAAGGGATGGTCGATCGAAGGATTGCTTGGGCAGGCTCTCGAGGAGTCTATCGAACCGTCTTTAGCATCTTCCTCGTCGGGAAGGGCGCCACAAGAGAAGGAGTAAGGAGCCTTTTGGGAACTTTGGAAGGTCTTGACTTTTCTTTTCGTGAGGATAGCGATTTGCGATGCTGTCATGATCGCTACTGTGAGAATCGAGAATAGTAATTGGATGTCTTCCTCGACCCTCGCCCGAGATCCTTTCGATGAGTTCGAAAGCACACGTCTTGAGGTATGCCGAAGCACAAGCGATTAGTGAAGAAAGTTGGGAGAGATTCATACCGATCGTGAGAAAAAGGGTTCTTCAATCTGGGTAACATTCAATCCACGCTTAGAGACTGACTTTGTATGGCAACGCCGTTAAACATCCCACATCGACGCCTACATTGTTCAAGTCAACTTGCCGATAATCCTTTTCTATCATTCTAATTAGATATCGTAAGACTTTAAAGGGTGAACCCAAGACAAATAGGAAGATGATCTAATGATTGCTAGCGGTGAGAATATCAAAATAGAAGAAGATAGCGTTTTTCCTCCAATAGAAAGAGGGCTAGCTGCGCTTATTCCGACAAGGCTGAACATGAGTTGCTCTCAAAGTACTTGACTTCTGAAATCTCTATTCTCGTTTTCAACTAATCCACACGAGAAAATCCTATCTTTCAAGCTTTCTCTCACTAACTTCGCCATGTGTCCTTCGCTCCGGATGGTCAATGTCTTGAGACTAGCCATCGTCCTGGCTTCTGTGCCCTTCTTTCTAATCAATTTAGACCTTAAATGAATAGAACTACCCATTTTTTCTATCTATATTGCGATGTCTCACTTGGAATGGAATGCGAGACGTTGATCCGGTGAATGATGCACTTTGGGCCTTTAGGAAAGAGGGTCCTCGATCGAGAGAGAATCTGTAAATGATGCAAATGGTTGGAAATAGGTTCCTCGAGCACACAATTCATTCATAAGCTTTGCTTTCTTTGACTCCAAAAAGGATGATTCTATTCTCTTAAGAGTAGGTCGAATCCCTATACCAATCGCCATTTCTCCCGACTTGGTCCGCTGGATGGAATCTTGCTTCTAGTTCTAATAAATCTTGATATTGATTCCATAGAATATCGAATGGATTCGTTATGTCACGACGGTCTTCGCCGCAATGCTTAGCTCTTTCCGATATACGGAGCAATTCACGTCTATATACCGAACTCGATTTGATCGCTTCACTTCATCCTTTAGCTAGAAAACCTAGATCGCATGCCGTAAAGGATGGGTGTGAAAATGTTCCCGGATATGAATGAAAATCTTCATCATCTTCTTTCGGTCCCATGGTGGAATGCCTTTATGCCACTGTTCCCTAAGTAGGATAAGTTCATTGAGTTATTACAGGTAGTATTGCTCTCAAGCTAGGAAGGAAAGGTAATTTTTTCGAGGCCTTCTTTCGCTTACGGTTTGAGGGTTCGGCTTGAATAGGCCTAACGATTGCTAATTCCGTCTTCCTCGCAATGACTGTTTCGGCTCAACTATAGCAATTCTCGTTTGAATAAGAGCTTAAAGTAAAGACAGACGTGAAAGCGAAAGTGGAATCCTCCGCCCGACTCTAACTCAACCACCAAGAGCGGCGGAGGGCAATTCCTCTTCAAAGAAGCGAGCTAAAGAAGGACTATTACTACCACCAACCCAAGGCAAAGCGAAAGAAGGTAAACCGAACCACGACTACCTATGAGTTCAGAGTGGCCAAGAGGATGAATAGGTTATTCTAATGACCATAGGAATAAGGAAGACTCGTTCGCTTTAAAGCGGCAAGACCGGAAAAAGTTCCTTCGCTAACTTTGTTGGCTTAGTGAATAGTTCGCCTTCATTAAAGAAGAGACCTATTTTCCACTTTCAAAGTCGATTCTAAAAAGCAAAAGCTAGGCCTTAATAAACCATCGTTTGTTCTTTCCAAGGAAAGAGAGAAAGAAGTCAAAAGCGGGGATCGCTAAGAGCTCCTCTTCCGCTAAGACCAGTAATCTAGAATCTATTCTTTTAAAGAAAAGGAAATTACCCACTCAACAAAGAGCGGAGTCGTTGTCGTGAGCAGATTCTTCCCACCCTTGGGAAGTAGGCTAGCGAAAGAAATAGCTTTTCTCTCATCGCCATTTATGGTTATGGCCTGTGCGGGATTGACCCTACGGCTATGGCTATTGCGCTTATCAATTCAAAAATGAAAAGATTCTTATTCTTTGCATATATTCTATTCTAAGAGCTTCTAGGGCATAGAATCTAGCACCCTCTTTTCTTCCTTCAAAGCAAGCTTCAATCTTTCACGACCGACTTCAAGTAGCCGTATCCTCGTAATTCATTCTTCTCCTTGCTTACTTTTCAGGGTAGTCTCGGCTAATTCGGCTATTAAGCTAAGCCTTTGACTAGTATGGTATGAGTTCCTAAAGCAGTTCACCGTGTATTAGCTTCCCCTTGCTTTCTCGGCTTGGCCACTAGCAAGAACAAACAACCGACTCTACTTAATAAACTGCTGCCACTCCGGGAAAAACTCTAACTCCTAACTCAAGCCTAACTAATAAAATCGGCAATTCGTAATGCTCTCTTCCTTTCAGACCCCTTTTCAGAGCGCGTGACTCGATGAAATTCCAAGATCAACCATTCCCGAGGAAGACTTCGTGCGGAAGCTGCTAAGTGGAAGAAGTCCATAGGTTCATAAAGAAGAAGGAAGGCGTACTATAAGCTGAACAAACACATTTGATTCAACGGCGAAGTTCACGAGAAATTCAACTCCTTTGATTGCGCTAGTGAACTCTCTAGTTCTCATATATAAATAAAAACAAATTCATTCGGTGATTTAGAGACAATGACAAATCATTTGTTGGTTGCGGATCATCTCACTCAACCACACTTCGGTGATTGAACATGGGTCGGTCCCTATTTGACAAGGGAATGAACCCATTTCATTGACCTTCGAACCGCTCTTGCCCTCCCTTTCACTTCCATAGTGGTCTTCTTTGGCGGCCCACTCATTTCACTCTCAAGCTCTACGAGAAGAGAGAATCCGATTCAAGATGTTTGAATGAAGCCTTTCCTTCATGTTCGTGCTTTAAGTCGATTCGTACTTTTCAAGTATATAAGAGAATGACTGAACTCGCGTTGAAAGCTACTAAACAACGGTGACAGAGACTCATAAGAGGGAGAGCGGTAGCAAAAATGAGATCTTTCGTCTAGACAGAAGAGAGATCCTTTCCTTCCTTTCTATAGGAAATGACTGATGTTGCTAAGTCACCTTCCATTGCTCTTGCGTCATCCCTTTTCCAATTCTTTTTGTATGGCTCGGTTGCATCCGATTGATCGATCCTAGTCACCGATTACATGCATGAGTTCTTTGATTCACTCTGACTTCTTACGTGGAGCCGAGTTCGCGACCGAGACTACTTGAAAAGAAAGAGCCCTCGACCAACCGATCTCACGACGATGAGTCACCCACATACTTAACAAAAATGCAAATAGAAGAGCAAGTAAATCAAGCTCAATTACAACTCACTGATCAAATAGCACTCGGTATAGGATTTCCAGCGGAAAGGTAGCCTTGCTCGCTTCTTTACCCTTATGCGCACAAATCTAGCTCATAGCAACACTTTCGAGTTCGGTTACTTAAGTACAGAGATTGGAACAACTTAGCGCGGGAAGTCCCATATCTTGTCTTAGCCTCGCCTCACCTATTTCCTCATAACGAGATCGAATGAAATAGAATGGAATCTAAAGTCTTAGCTAGATCAGGGCTACCATGTTCCCTCAGACGAAAAATAAAAGAATACTAGACTGTTGGACTCGCAAAGTAGGATCAGGCTTAGTCTACTAGAAACAGAGGAGAGCGAAAACTAAGTCAAAGGGGAAGAGCTGTTTATGAGCATTTTAAGGCGGTTGACAACATCCAATGTCTCCCACGAGGGTGCTGAAACTCAAGTTTTTCTAGGCAGAGGTATAGCCTTTATTTAACACATTTGAGTTTGTAGGAAGATTCCCGCTCTGAAATAAAGTCTATTTGGAGCTTCTTCCAAAGAGGTTGGGATTCTAGTTTCAATTGGATGTGTCTGGTAAGATCGTTAACTCTCGATATCTTGCTGAAGCAGGCATGCTCTCCCCTCTGCGTATCGAGAGAAAGAAACAACTTTCGATTCCAGTTTCTTTCATTTATACCTACGATATCCACGCTAAAGATGAGGGCCTTCTTTTGCAGTTCATATCAGCTGAATGAGGAAGTAGAGTCGATTTCGTTCATAAAGCGGGCGAAGATCGACAGAGGTTGACTTGCGACTTGTGAGTTGCCGGCTTAGTAGTTGATTGCTAACTGAGAGGATAGTGACAGCCAATATTCCTATTCCTGCTTGTGTGCTTGTTTGCTATTCTTCTGTTCTGTTACGAGACGACCTCGGCTCAAGCCGACCCCACACCGAAAGTCGTCAAGCGGTCTTGGGCTCCATCAATCGGTGAGGAGAAACCAAAACTGTTGGAGTTCCCGCCATCACCTCGCCTAGATCCGGGTTCATACCCTCCTGTGCGAGAGATGTAAGTCGCAAAGGCTACTTGCTCGCCGAGGGGGAGAACTACCTAGTATCAAATTCACAAAGCGGCACATTTAGTAGTTGACATCTTTCTTTCTCGTTTTCATCGGAAAGGAGAGTTTTCACGTTAAGCAAGAAGAGCTACGAGTTGGAGGGCTATTTCACCGACCGTCACTTCTCCTTTGTATCTGCCGAAGACGCAAGTAGCCCAACGACAGGCTTGTGTGGAGGACAACACGCAGAGGTCTTTTGGCGAAACTGGGGGCTCTTTGTCTAAAGGAAGGGCAAAGTCAACAGGCCAATCCCAGTTTCAGAATTGGAAGAAGCAGTAGGAGGTTCACCATCAGAAAGGCATGGGTGTAACATCCTGATTTTCAGAGCCTTTTTGAAGCTTTTAAAATAAAATTCACCATTTGGATTTTTCTGGAATTAATTAAAGCTTAATTGAAATTTTTATTAATCAAAAAGATTTAATATGATTAAATTAAATATTAATATTTACTAAAAATATTTTATTTGTGTTCCTTGTGTCACAAGGAATTTTTCTGTATTTTCTGGGATTTTTCGGAGTTTGTTTGAGCTCAATTTGAAATTTCCAAAAAAAAAAACAAAAGAGGAGAGAGAATGAACAGTACCCCCGAGGGTACTGTTCACGTGTCGTCTCCAGCGCGCGAGCCCGATGGATCTGTTCGCCATGTACAGATTTTTTTCCGATTTTCTCTCTCTTCATAACTTCCAATCCGGACCTTATCTCAATGTCTTTCTAAAAGGAAAGTTGTGCCAAATCACGCAAGGAATCCATCCCAACTGGTCTCTTTCCGTTTTGTTCATCCGTTTGCCTTTTATCTCCAATTTTCTGAAACGGACTCTAAACCGAAATCCTCGGATTGGAGTCGGTTTCTATCTCTTCCAAGCCTATAAATACGACCCCTTGGCTCCCCTAAACCCATCCCAAGCCGTGCCAAGTCTCCCCAAAGCCCAGGACGCCATCGGCACCGACGCCCTTCGGTCCCGAATTTGCTCGTCGTGTCTCGAGCTATTCGGTGAGTTTCTCCGTGATCCTTTCGCGTCACATTGTGCCACCATGTCCCATCTACCTTCTTGCCAAGTTAATTTGGTTTTGGTGCAGCCAATCTCCCGAATCGAGTTTTCCCCAATCTAGGTCAAGAGCGCTTTCCGGCGTCGATTCGTCGCCTCCGTAAGCTTTAGCCCTTGCCGTAATTTTCTTAGACTTGTCTCGCCGCATTCTACGCCGTGCTCACTTTCGTTTCCCGAAAAGCCTCCACAAATTTTTACCTCCGATCTCGCCATGGCGCCAATGGCATCTCGTGTCCCCATCTACCCGGTGATGTTTTCACCAATCCGTTCGCGTCACTTTGTGCCAAACCATCCCAGGTAGGTACCCTCCAAGTGGTTTTAGATTTCGTTCACGAGCACCAAGATATTAAGTTTTCCTCTTTCCTTCCCGGCGTCGTTCAAGCGTCGATTGCGTCGTCTCCGGTGGGTTTCTGGCCGAGCCGATAATTTTCCTAGCCGCCAAGCTGCGTTCTAGCCCGTGCTCACCCTACCTCTCCACGTTCCATGCCCGGATTTTATTCCTCTCTCCTACCCATGTCGTTGTAGCAGCCCGTGCCGTCAACGGTCTCCGTTTAGCGTGCCGTCGCTTCCTATGTGTGTCTTAGATCCCTAACAACCTATTTTGCTAGTTAGATTCACCTCCCATGCCTCCTCTCGCCAGCGCTAGCCTTCTGCCAAAAATATTGCTCTCAGGTGAACAGTAACATCTGTGAATTTCCAGCCTTTTCTCGCCCGGCAAACTTTAGATCGCTCGTTCTCCTTCGTCCGAACTCCGATTGACCCGATTCTTCTTCCTAAATTCATCTAAAATTTAGCTCTATCTTTTAGTTCTGGTTTTGCAGTTTTTGGAGTTTATTTGGGTTTTATTTGAATTTATTTTGTCTTTTCGTCTCGTTTTTCTCTCGTTAGATCGCGTATTCGAGGAGCGGAAGTTGGATTTGAAGACCAAGAGCCCTCATCTGAGCAAGGCCAAGGCAAGTCGTGTCCTTTGATCATGTTGAACCCAGTTTTCAAATCTATTATGTATTACTTTGTTTTAAATTATCATGCATTGCTACTTTATTATAAAACCCTTGTATTGGTAGTTATCGTCCCAATTGGTTATTTCCCTCCTTGATATTTTGGAATACCTTGATGCCATTGTCACCTTAGGTTGGGAATTTTATTAGTGATGCTATGTTATTTGTCACATTGGGTTGGTACGATTAGAATGCTTAGCCTTGCTTATTTTGCGAAAGGGTTCATCATCGCATGTGATTAATTAATTTGACTTAATGAGATATTGAATCGTGGTTGGTGCCACTGTTATAAAATTTGTGCCGTGACGTTGGTGCGTCATTGGCGGTGGTTATACAAAATTGGTTTTCACTCGGGCGAATGATCGTGCAGTAAAGGGGGAAGTGTTGGAGCACTTCGAGGGATGTGGTAGTCTCGCCCGAGAACATTTAAGGACTTAACTTTGTGCGCCATTGATCTGAGTCTTACCGTGCAAACCACATGTCTGGTATGGGACAGACCTGGCTGATTAATTTGTGATGTTTCAATTCTGGTTCCGCCATTGGGATGTCAGTGGGTGTCGTATACATTCCACGGGGCGCAAGGGGGGGTGTGATGCGAAACCCTAGCGGGCGGGATTGGGTTGGAATTGAACATTGTAAAGGCCTTGTTGTGATTTCTTTAACGTGAGGATAATCACATCGTGTGGGTACAGTTGTGCAACCTCTGCAGAGTGTAAAACTATTCGAATAGCCGCGTCCTCGGTCATGGACAATGCTCGGTGATTTCACACGAGGTATAGTTATTTCTAAAAAGTTTTGGACAGTGGATGGTTAATTCACTGTTGGTTTAACTTGTGGATGGGAGGTCCATAAGTGGTTGGTTTAGCTTATGGATGGGAGATCCATAAGTGGTTACTTCAATTCCTTTGATTATTATTTATTATTGTTTTACTTCAAATGCGCCTTCAATCTATTTATTGTATCTTCAAATGCCGTTTTATGCAAATTAACCTTTTAGCCTTCCATTGGTAAGCCTTGCATATTATATTGCATTCATTTGTTACAAACGGCTTGCTGAGTACCAATGTACTCACGGCTTTATGCCCCTGTTGCTCAGTTGAGGAGGAGGAGTATCACCAGCAGGAGGTTCCAGAAGGAGAGTACTTCGACGTCTTCGCGGATTAGGCTTCGTTCTCCACTCGATAGCCTGTGGGCGTGTCGTTTGGCTGCTGCGCTTTCTTTTGGATTTCCTCTGCTAGTTTCTTTTAAGCCTTTCAGGCTATTAATTGTAAGCTTGGCCATAAGGTCGCACTCTGATGATTATTAATATAATTTGGTTTTTCCTTAGAATATCGTGATATGGATGATATTTATCTTTGTTTATCTTGTGTGCACTAGCGTGATCTGGACTAGTGAGAATACACAGGAGAGTCCGGATTTGTATATTCGGTCTCGCAGAGATAGTATCGAGCTATATCGACTGTAGGACGAAGCCCTAGTTAGAATGGTCGAATTAGCAAAGTTTTCAAAATTATTTTCTAAATCAAATCAACCAAATGATTGACTAGTAATTCTTGATTCTTACCTCATTCTTAGGATTCTTGCTCCTTGCCTCCTCTGAAATATTGTTTTCGAAATTCAATTTGACTTCTTATCTCCATAATGTCCATAGATGTCTCGAGTGCCCCAAGATCAAAAAGGAGGTCGACCAGAATTCTTCAAGCGTTCTTTGTGAAGATTGGATCAAGGAAGCACTCAAGATGTTCCAAGACAAGATCGAAGACTGTCGTGAAGATCGAGAGCCATTAGATTTGAACCCTGCCATAGTTTTAGCATCGTGTAGACCGTTTTGCTTTTTCTTGCAGTTGCATGTCATGTGAGCTGCAAATTTTGCCCTTAAAAGCATTATATTGCAATCACGTCAATCTTTTATTGGTGTTATTTCCCCGGTTTTGCTGTTAGCCTTTTGGCTAAGTGTTTGTTTAGTTTAGGTTGCCATTAGAAATCCCCTTAGGCGAGTTCACCGCTTACCTTTGCTTTTCCCTCTTATCTATTGAGCCTTGGATGTCGGTTCTCGAAAAGGGTCTTTCTTTTGAGCGGCGGCAAGATGGTTGAAACCGGGAACTCCGCAGTCGTGGCGAGACAAACGAGAACCAGAGAACAGTTCCACTCAGCCACCCGAGCGTTCCGCGACCACGGACCCGCTCTCGGTCGGTTCGATGGCCCAGACTCAAGATGATGCAAGCAATGATGCGAGAATATGAACAATATGGCTCAACGTCCGCAACGGGGTAGCAGCACCTCAGGCCGCCCACCAGCGGTCCCGCTGCGAGTTTATGAGGGCGAGGCCGCCTACCTACTCCAGTTCTTGAGCCTTTGGAGGCGGATGGCTGGATCCGTTCGATGAGGAAAAAGCTGAACTTAGCCCAGTGCACAGACAGGGAGAGAGTGCTGTATGCAGCACACCAGCTAGAGGGACCTGCAGCAGAATGGTGGGAGAACTACTGTGACGCCCACGAGGACCAGGACAGCATTACTTGGAACGAGTTCTCCACCGCTTTCCGTCACGCCCATGTCCTAGATGGGGTGATGGACATGAAGAAGGAGGAGTTCCGTGAGTTGCAGCAGAGGAATATGTCAGTGAGTGAATACCTCAATAAATTCACTCAGCTAGCTCGCCACGCACCGAGGACGTAGCCACGGATGAAGACCGTCGAAGAGGTTCGGAAGGCTTGAACCCGAGATTGAAGGTGCAGTCGTGGGCAACGACTATGCCGACTTTCAGCAGATGGTGGATAAGGTCATCCTAATTGAGGACGATCGCCGCGAGCTCGAGGGTCTCGCAAGAGGAGGATGGCTCGGCAGGATTTCAGTCTCACGGGCTCGAGGCGGCGTTTTCAAAGACTTACGGCCGGCTCGGGTACATAGCGATCGATTTCAAGACTCGGCTCAATGCCTCATCATGATGTTTGGGACCACGCCCTATCAATGTCGCGGTCAACCTCAGAGTGTGAAGCACAATAGTTTCATCTAATTGTTTCAAGTGCAAAGAGCGAGTCATTTTGCTCGCAATGCGCATAAAGCGTCAAGGAATCACGCCAATTCCGTTCAACCTTGGAAGTACCCTACAAAGACCCCAGGAGCAAGCCCGGAACATCGTCAAGTCGGGAGCCCGGATACCTCGAGCGTTGCAAGGGAAGCTTGAACCACGTCGTCTCCAACGCCGCACTGGTAACCTATTCTTTTAGTAAGCCTGAATCTCGGGGTCGAGATTCCGTTTAAGGGGGGGAGGTTTGTAACATCCTGATTTTCAGAGCCTTTTGAAGCTTTTAAAATAAAATTCACCATTTGGATTTTTCTGGAATTAATTAAAGCTTAATTGAAATTTTTATTAATCAAAAAGATTTAATATGATTAAATTAAATATTAATATTTACTAAAAATATTTTATTTGTGTTCCTTGTGTCACAAGGAATTTTTCTGTATTTTCTGGGATTTTTCGGAGTTTGTTTGAGCTCAATTTGAAATTTCCAAAAAAAAAACAAAAGAGAGAGAGAGACAGTACCCGAGGGTACTGTTCACGCGTCGTCTCCAGCGCGCGAGCCCGATCGATCTGTTCGCCATGTACAGATTTTTTTCCGATTTTCTCTCTCTTCATAACTTCCAATCCGGATCTTATCTCAATGTCTTTCCAAAAGGAAAGTTGTGCCAAATCACGCAAGGAATCCATCCCAACTGGTCTCTTTCCGTTTTGTTCATCCGTTTGCCTTTTATCTCCAATTTTCTGAAACGGACTCTAAACCGAAATCCTCGGATTGGAGTCGGTTTCTATCTCTTCCAAGCCTATAAATACGACCCCTTGGCTCCCCTAAACCCATCCCAAGCCGTGCCAAGTCTCCCCAAAGCCCAGGACGCCATCGGCACCGACGCCCTTCGGTCCCGAATTTGCTCGTCGTGTCTCGAGCTATTCGGTGAGTTTCTCCGTGATCCTTTCGCGTCACATTGTGCCATCATGTCCCATCTACCTTCTTGCCAAGTTAATTTGGTTTTGGTGCAGCCAATCTCCCGGAATCGAGTTTTCCCCAATCTAGGTCAAGAGCGCTTCCAGCGTCGATTCGTCGCCTCCGTAAGCTTTAGCCCTTGCCGTAATTTTCTTAGACTTGTCTCGCCGCATTCTACGCCGTGCTCACTTTCGTTTCCCGAAAGCCTCCACAAATTTTTACCTCCGATCTCGCCATGGCCGCCAATGGCATCTCGTGTCCCCATCTACCCGGTGATGTTTTCACCAATCCGTTCGCGTCACTTTGTGCCAAACCATCCCAGGTAGGTACCCTCCAAGTGGTTTTAGATTTCGTTCACGAGCACCAAGATATTAAGTTTTCCTCTTTCCTTCCGACGTCGTTCAAGCGTCGATTGCGCTGTCTCCGGTGGGTTTCTGGCGAGCCGATAATTTTCCTAACCGCCAAGCTGCGTTCTAGCCCGTGCTCACCCTACCTCTCCAAGTTCCATGCCCGGATTTTATTCCTCTCTCCTACCCATGTCGTTGTAGCAGCCCGTGCCGTCAACGGTCTCCGTTTGGCGTGCCGTCGCTTGCTATGTGTGTCTTAGATCCCTAACAACCTATTTTGCTAGTTAGATTCACCTCCCATGCCTCCTCTCGCCAGCGCTAGCCTTCTCGCCAAAAATATTGCTCTCGGGTGAACAGTAACATCTGTGAATTTCCAGCCTTTTCTCGCCCCGGCAAACTTTAGATCGCTCGTTCTCCTTCGTCCGAACTCCGATTGACCCGATTCTTCTTCCTAAATTCATCTAAAATTGAGCTCTATCTTTTAGTTCTGGTTTTGCAGTTTTTGGAGTTTATTTGGGTTTTATTTGAATTTATTTTGTCTTTTCGTCTCGTTTTCTCTCTCGTTAGATCGCGTATTCGAGGGAGCGGAAGTTGGATTTGAAGACCAAGAGCCCTCATCTGAGCAAGGCCAAGGCAAGTCGTGTCCTTTGATCATGTTGAACCCAGTTTTCAAATCTATTATGTATTACTTTGTTTTAAATTATCATGCATTGCTACTTTATTATAAAACCCTTGTATTGGTAGTTATCGTCCCAATTGGTTATTTCCCTCCTTGATATTTTGGAATACCTTGATGCCATTGTCACCTTAGGTTGGGAATTTTATTAGTGATGCTATGTTATTTGTCACATTGGGTTGGTACGATTAGAATGCTTAGCCTTGCTTATTTTGCGAAAGGGTTCATCATCGCATGTGATTAATTAATTTGACTTAATGAGATATTGAATCGTGGTTGGTGCCACTGTTATAAAATTTGTGCCGTGGCGTTGGTGCGTCATTGGCGGTGGTTATACAAAATTGGTTTTCACTCGGGCGAATGATCGTGCAAGAAAGGGGAAGTGTTGGAGCACTTCGAGGATGTGGTAGTCTCGCCGAGAACATTTAAGGACTTAACTTTGTGCGCCATTGATCCGAGTCTTACGTGCAAACCACATATGCGGTATGGGACAGACCTGGCTGATTAATTTGTGATGTTTCAATTCTGGTTCCGCCATTGGGATGTCAGTGGGTGTCGTATACATTCCACGGGGCGCAAGGGGGGGTGTGATGCGAAACCCTAGCGGGCGGGATTGGGTTGGAATTGAACATTGTAAAGGCCTTGTTGTGATTTCTTTAACGTGAGGATAATCACATCGTGTGGGTACAGTTGTGCAACCTCTGCAGAGTGTAAAACTATTCGAATAGCCGCGTCCTCGGTCATGGACAATGCTCGGTGATTTCACACGAGGTATAGTTATTTCTAAAAAGTTTTGGACAGTGGATGGTTAATTCACTGTTGGTTTAACTTGTGGATGGGAGGTCCATAAGTGGTTGGTTTAGCTTATGGATGGGAGATCCATAAGTGGTTACTTCAATTCCTTTGATTATTATTTATTATTGTTTTACTTCAAATGCGCCTTCAATCTATTTATTGTATCTTCAAATGCCGTTTTATGCAAATTAACCTTTTAGCCTTCCATTGGTAAGCCTTGCATATTATATTGCATTCATTTGTTACAAACGGCTTGCTGAGTACCAATGTACTCACGGCTTTATGCCCTGTTGCTCGATTGAGGAGGAGGAGTATCACCAGCAGGAGGTTCCGAAGGAGAGTACTTGACGTCTTCGCGGATTAGGCCGTTCTCCACTCGATAGCTTTGTGGGCGTGTCGTTTGGTCGCTGCGCTTTCTTTTGGATTTCATTGCTAGTTTCTTTTAAGCCTTTCAGGCTATTAATTGTAAGCTTGGCCATAAGGTCGCACTCTGATGATTATTAATATAATTTGGTTTTTCCTTAGAATATCGTGATATGGATGATATTTATCTTTGTTTATACTGTGTGCACTAGCGTGATCCTGGACTAGTGCAGAATACACAGGAGAGTCCGGATTTGTATATTCGGGTCTCGACAATGGGACAACAAACTCTCTTAAAGCTTTCAAAGAATAAGTCTTTCGCTTGACTTGGCTCAACGGCTTTAGTTCAGTAAATGCTTTCGTATGAAGCTTGAGTCAAGTCTAGTCTCATGCAGTGAAGATCGTCAAGCAATCATTGCTCGTCTCTCCGAAACCTATTGATAAGGAACGCGTTCAAGTGTATGGAATAATCAAACCTTTCACGTATTTGTTAACATAGCGTTGGACGATTGATTCCTCTCTTTCTCCATGGCTCGCTTCCCATAGCGGCCTTACTAAAACTTACGAAATGATAATTTTACCTAAATTTCCGGTTAATCGCTGACTTTCTTTGCTAGCTCACCCAAACTCTGTCTTGGGAGGAAAGCTTGCTTGAGTACCTTACTTGAAAACAAACCGCTTGAGCTGTAATCAAGCAGAAAGGTTTGATGAGCGCTGCTTGCTCTCTAACTGCTCTTACCGCTTCTTCTTCTTGACCTCTGCTCACTGCTGCCAATGCTGTGACTGCCGCCCCTATCTCTAAAGCTGCGGATTACAGCTCCTGATTCAAGCAGTTCAAAGTCTGAAGTATGAGTCTTGTTTGTGACATTCAATTCCAGAATGAACATTCAAAGGAAAAGTAGTATGGGACAGCCTGCTGCTTGCTATTACTGACTGCGGCTGCCGACCGAAGAACTGAAGATCTTCAATCTATGTTTGAGTGCTCTTGCGAAAGAAAATAATTTCTAATGCGAAAATTACTTCTAAAAATAGGATAGGATCAAACTCAGATTTTGACTATGACACTTAGAGTATGAATCGCAGCGCTATGCGCTTGCTTCTATATTACGATAAACCTGAAGGAGAAAAAGCGTTAACCAACGCTACTATCGCTTGTTTCCATCCCTGAGAGAGGACAAACATTAACCGACGTCGCTATCGCTTTGTCGCTTTGTTGTTTTCTTAATGAGCTCTTATGTGAGGTTAAGACTGGCGCATGCCCCGCAGGGAGATTACCCCGAGCGAAAGGAAGTGAACCAGTGCTTCCCCGAAAAGAAGCACGAGTGAAAGGACCTGAAGCGAGGAGACCGCGTCCTATCGTATGTATAATGACCCTTCAGAGCTGTTCTAGTTTCTTATGAGCTGTTACCGCCCTGCAGGGAGACCCGAGCTCAGTTGAGTTGAGCGAGTGATTCCCCCAAGGGAAGCACGAGGTGAACCAACCCCGTAGGGAGTGTAAATGTAAAGTTAAGGATTTTTACATTTTTAGGACTCCAGAAGAATGGTTAACCGGGAATCTTCCTCCCATTAGGGGTGGAATCGTCCCCCAAAAGAATGGTTAACCGGACATTAGCGGATAAATCCATATGGCTTTGGCTTATGCCCGCTAGTTTCATGGTGACTACATACACCAAGCCCTAGAACCATTGCATCCAACCGTGCCATCATGGTCATTTGAAGCCTGGGGGATGGACGTTCTTGGGTCCCATCAAACCTCCCTCTCTCCCTTACGCTGTACTATCTCTCGCTGCCAGGCTTCGGCCTTCATTTCCGTCAATGCAATCACGTCTGGGGCACCGGGGGAATCGATTGAAAACGGATATCCACACTCGGTCCCATCGGATTCGCAATGATTATCTCCAGCGAAAAAGATGAGACTACCAATGGAACATAACTTAAACGAGAACTCCATCCCCAATCCCTTAATAATCGCTTCATTTTCGATAGGTATGTGTTACGCAGACAAGCTATTGTTGAATTTATGGTTTCTGTCCCAAGCTCAGAAGCAAGCATTTTCTTGATTATAGCTTTTCATTTCGCTTATATGCTCTCACACTCTCTTTTCAGACGAAGTAGCTTTAAGGGAGCCGGGTGTACGTTCCGCGAGTTGACAATCTCAGGAGGGAGATTCTGAGGGAGTGCCACGACACTCTCTGGGCGGGACACCCGGGTATGCATCGCACCTTAGCTCTTGTGGAAAGAGCATACTACTGGCCGAGAATGGGGGAGGGCGTTGAGGAGTACGTTCGGACGTGTCAGATCTGCCAGCAAGACAGGGTGGAGCGCGATAAACCCTGTGGACTTTTGGAGCCTCTACCGGTGCCAGAGAGACCTTGGTCTAATCCCTGGACTTCATCTCAAGTCTGCCAAAAGTGGGGGAATTCGGTTCTATCTTGGTGGTGGTAGATCGATTCTCGAAGTACGCCACCTTCATTCCTGCTCCGCTTTACTGCTCAGCGGAGGAAGCCGCGAGATTGTTCATAAAGAATGTGGTGAAGTATTGGGGCGTCCCTCAGAACATCGTCAGTGACCGAGACTCTCGTTTTCTCGTACGGTTTTGGACTGAGCTCTTCGACGCTTCTAGGGACGAAACTCTACTTCTCAACCAGTTTGCACCCCCAAACGGATGGTCAAACTGAGCGTATTAACGCGATTCAGGAGCAATACCTCCGGCACTTTGTTAGTGCCAATCAAAGGGACTGGGTGAAGCTACTTGATGTGGCCCAGTTCTCTTATAATCTTCAGCGAAGTTCGGCCTCCAACCGCAGCCCCTTTGAAGCTTTGATGGGTCAGCAGCCTTCTACTCCACTTTCTATCATGTCCGGGTACACGGGAAGCAGTCCCTCGGCGTTTCACCTTGCCAAGGAGTGGCATCGGAATGCCGAGATTGCTCAAGCTTATTTGGAGAAGGCCGCCCTAAAGATGAAGAAGTGGGCTGACACGGGAAGGAGACCGCGCGACTATCGCAAGGGCGATCTTGTGCTGGTGAAGCCGCAGCCAGGCAACCTCGACGTTCTTCCGCAGGGTGAACAGGGGGCTGGTTCGCAAGTATGAAGGGCCTTTTCCGGTTGTGGAAGCGGTGGAAAAGGTGTCCTACCGAGTCCAACTTCCTGCGTGGCACGACGATCCATCCGGTCTTTCATGTGAGCTGTCTTAAGCCATATCACGCCGACCAGATGGATTCTTCCCGCAATGTTCCTACTCGGGCCCTTCCGACCGTGAGTTCCTTGGAGAAGCAAGTGGACTTAATCCTGGCGGACCGGGTGGTCAAGCTGCCGAATGGTGCTAAGGAGACCCAGTTTCTGGTACGTTGGAAAGGCTGCCCGGAATCCCACACGAGCTGGGAACCCTAGGACGCACTCCGGCATGAAGAGGAGAAGATCAAGGCGTATCGTCAAAGGACCTCGGCCGGCGGGTCGAGGCGAGCCTCAGCTTAAGTACTAGACGAAGACGAAGACCTCGACGAGGGCGTCGAGAACTCCAG
The DNA here is from genome assembly GCA_036346575.1 of Dendrocalamus sinicus. Lineage (NCBI taxonomy): Eukaryota > Viridiplantae > Streptophyta > Magnoliopsida > Poales > Poaceae > Dendrocalamus > Dendrocalamus sinicus. The sequence continues at coordinate 26,115,782 of CM070655.1, read as the reverse complement.
TGGGGGAGAATGTCAGGGCCCTTCGTGCTCCTTTGGCCTTCAGGTTGCTGTTCAGGGAAGAAAACCTAACCTATCCTTTCTGCGTGCCTGGGGTTGTTTAGCCAAGATTAATGTGCCACAGCAGAAAAAGGGAAAACTCGGACCGAAGACGGTTGATTGTGTATTTCTAGGATATGCACGTAATAGTGCAGCCTATAGGTTCTTAGTATTGAGATCCGAGACTAGTGAGATTGCTGTTAACACGGTGATAGAGTCTCGAGATGCCACTTTCTTTGAGAGCATCTTTCCTATGAGAGGTATGAGTTCTGGACACTTTCAGCCTCCTCTTCTCATCTCATACCCAGTTCTTCATTTACTTCTCTAACCCCTTCTGAAAACTCCTCATCTTATTTCCGACTAGATGATTCTCTAGAAGCTCCTGAGCTGAGAAGGAGTAAGAGACAGAGGACTGAAAAGTCCTTTGGGAGCGAATACGTAGTATATCTTGTGGATGACGTGCCTAGAACCCTTTCAGAGGCATATGCATCTCCGGATGCAGAGTACTGGAAGGAAGCTGTCCGTAGTGAGATGGATTCCATCATTACTAAGGGAACTTGGGAGATCACTGATCTTCCTGTTGACTGCAAGCCAGTAGGTTGTAAATGGATCTTAAAAAAGAAGCTTAGGCCAGATGGAACCGTTGAAAAGTTCAAGGCCAGGCTTGTTGCTAAGAGCTATACTGAATAACACGACCCCTTCCTCAGTTTGGCTTCCTCGAAAGAAGCACGAGCGTCACGCCTTCAGTTAGTAGCGAGTAGTCTTTTGATTTAGTAGAAAGCCTGTTAAAGCCGTCTGAGTTGTCTTGTGAAGATGAAACAAGTTCCATACGCTTGAAGCATGGCTACAAGCAATGTTTCATGGGACACCGACGATTTCTACCTGATGGCCATGAGTTCCGATATGATGCCAATTCATTTGATGGAACTGAAGAGCATCGGTCAAAACATGTTTCCTTTTCTGGAGTATCCCTTTTGGAAAAGATAAAATCAATTGATGACTTTGAGAAGTCCAAAACATGGAAGGGTATTAGTGGTCTGTTTTGTTTGTCTCATTGGAAGTATAATTTGCTACGACACAATCTTGACTTTATGCATATAGAGAAGAATGTTTGTGAAAATATATTTGGGACACTTTTAGAAATGGAGGGCAAATCAAAGGACAATCTATGAGCAAGGAAAGACTTGCAACAAATGAACATTAGGCCAGATCTACATCCACAAAAAAGGCTAATGATAAGTATTACTTGCCTCCTGCTTTGTATAACATGTCAAAAGAGGAAAAGCAACAGTTCTGTAAAGTCCTTCATGACATAAAAGTTCCAGATGGTTATTCCAATAACATCTCTAGATGTGTAAATGTTGCTCAAGCAAAAATTTCAGGCTTAAAAAGTCATGACTGCCACATACTAATGCAACAACTTATGCCACTTGCATTGAGAGGTCTTCTCCCAGATGAAGTTACATCTGTCTTATTTGATCTATGCGGGTATTTTAGAGAACTAAATGCAAAAGTTCTCCACATGGATGAACTTGAGAAGCTAGAGGAGCGAATTATCATGACATTATGTCGGATGGAGATGATATTCCCACCAGGGTTTTTTACTATTATGGTGCATCTAGTTGTTCACTTAGCAACAGAGGCAAAAATAGGTGGTCCTGTCTGTTATCGATCAATGTATTTTGTGGAAAGGTATGTTTTCCTTAAGAAATGAAGTGTCATATTTTCTACCTTCTATTTCCATGATTATTTAATGTTTTATCCGTATACTATTCTGTGCAGTATCTTGGTGATTTGAAGTCAAATGTGAGAAACAAAGCTCGTCCGGAGGGCTCCATTGCTGAATCGGTTTTGGCAAAAGAGGCTATGGCATTTTGTTCAACATTTCTTGATGGTTTTGAGACCTTGTCTAATAGGCTTTCGCATAACGATGATAATGATGAAACACTCGGATGTTCTACTAGACAGCATCAACTCTTTTCCTCATCACAGGAAACCACTTGGGAAGCCAAGTAGTTATGTCATAAGAGGTTTGGCTAAAGTACAAGCACATAGATATGTGTTATTCAATTCTTCTGATGTCAATCCATACCTTAGGTAATGTCTCAAACACATAAACATAAATTATTTTTTTTCGCACAAATTTTCTTACAAGGTCTATTGCAGGGCTCATGCTAAAGAGATGATTGAAAAAAATAAGGGACGTCGAGCTAGCCATAGAGATGTTGAGAAAATCCAAAATGAGAAGTTCCATCAGTGGTTTCGATGTCATGTAAGTACCTTATCTCAATATACTTCAAACCTAAAACTAAAGTATAAAACTAAACTTGGATAAATGTACAGATAATGAAGTTAGAGAGGGAAAATGGCATTGACGGTGTTAAAGATGACATTAGATGGCTAGCTCGTGGCCCAGTTGAGGCGGCAAAAAGGTATCGTGCTTTCAATAGTCGAGGTTTCCGTTTTAGGCCCAAACGGTTGGATGGGGTGACACAAAACAGTGGTGTAGTCCTAACTGCAAAAACATCAAGTTATGCCAGTGCAAGTGATGCCACACCAGTTTTAGGTGATGTGACTTACTATGGGAGAATAATTGATATTATTGAGCTGAACTACTCAGGGAATTTTTCTGTCGTACTTTTCAAATGTGAATGGGTTGATGTACTTTCTAAAAGAGGAATAAAAAAGGACAAGTATGGGTACACACTTGTTAATTTCTCACACCTGATACATACAGGAGAAAAGATTGGTCATGAACCATACATTTTTCCTAACCAAGCTGACCAGGTGTTTTATGTTGAAGACAAAACAAATCATGGGAGGTCTGTGGTAATGAAGATGAAACCAAGAGATACATATGACACAGGTTGTGAGGAATGGGAAGATGATGTAGAAAACGAGCCATTCCATGTCACACACCTTGGAGAGTTGTTCAATAATTCAAATATTAGGCATCAATGGGTCAGAAGAGACATTGAGGGAACCACAGTGGATGCTAGCACCAGTGGATTGAATGACCAATAATAGTTCATGAGCTACAGTTCCATAAATATTCATTGGGCAAACTCGTTTCTTCAATGGTTTGTGTTCCTTCCTTTTCTGCTCTGTTTAATTGTATAAGTTCTTCTAAAGTTTATTTAATTTCTACTATAATGGTAATTTATATCAATGGAATTTATTGGGGATGGTCAATGGCATGATTATGGTATGGACCTATCCAATGTAGTGAAATTTAGAGAAGCATGTACCTTTGTCACTTTGCATGCCACTGAGGACGGCTTTCCTGAATTATCTGATCTGCGATTCGACGGTCCTCAACTAGCAAATTATGGTATAGACCTATCCAATGTAGTGAAATTTAGAGAAGCACGTACCTTTGTCACTTTGCATGAACGGAAGCTATCAACTTTTTCCCCTTTTTTGGGGGTTCCTCTACAGCGAGCAAATAATAGTGTTAAAATTTCTGATAGCCAAAATTCAAAATTTATTCTGAAAAGTGGACATTTTCTGTTGAAAGAGCACAACTGCACAACCATACATTTCATCGTGAGCATTTCTTTTTGTATAAAAAATATTTTCAAATAATGCGCATGATGCACCTATTGTAAATCATCATATGAACTTCGTAGCAGTTGATTCTTCTCTGGTTTCTTTTTGCTGCAGGGTTTGCAGGATTGGCTGGCTGGTTGGATCCATACTTCTGGTCGGGCAATAACTCTTTCGAAGCTTCTACTTCTACTCGGAACGGCATCCCAGAACATTACTTTTCTTAGGACCAAGACCAGCACATGCAGCATCCGTTAAATGCACAGAACGATGGTCCTCGTGGGTGTGCATATCCAGGGCCAAGTTACAGCAACTATTAGAAACATTCGAAGGCGTTTTACAATTCTAACTCGTAGGGATTAATAGTTCATTGCTTTGTTACTTAAGTGATCTGTCTGCGTTTTTCTTTTCTCTTGCGACTTCATGCTGTGTTGTTGCCCGGTTCCCATGTTTGTTTTCCAGATCTGCGTGAACGATATACATATCCATTGCATGTTTGCTGTATTGCACTACCATTTGCAGATGTATTTTGTTGGCTGTAGCGTCATTGTAATAAGTTTGGAGCCTAAAGGTTAGAGAACATCTCCTGTTTCCTGCTTGTCAAACACCAGTAAACTGCACCTTGTGCTATCATCGTTTCCTTACGCACATGTACCGTCTGATCATTAATTTGAGCATGCCATTTGTTTAATAATATAATTTCAATCATTATGCCTCTCCTGGACATGAATGGGATGGAGCCATGGAGAGGGCTGTATACTCGTTGAATCATTGTATAGCTAAAAATTCCAGCAACGGTTACAAGCACCAATTCCTTGAAGTTTGGGGGTTCAGTTCTCCGTTCTGGTTTGGAAATCCCAGAAATTTGATTGGATTGGACTAGGGTGATGACACGGCGAATCTACCGACGGTCCTAATTGAATCTCTAGGGAAAACCCGAATTTTCCTAAGATTTGTACCGCAGAGGCTTTCCTAAAGACGTTTTCCAAAAGCAACTGCCTCGAAATATGTCGGTACGACTCAGAACTTTCCAATGAAGGATCAAACAAATATGCATGGCAATATGAAGTTTGTTTCTCGGTCGTCCCGGCTCTATTTCGCCCCTGGAACCGAGCAATTTTTGTAGAATATTAGCGGAATGCCCGTGTGTTGCTATGGATTTTAAAATTTATCGTACTATTATTCTGAAATTAATGGGTGGTAAATTTTTTCGAACATGCATATAAATATGTTCTAAGATTTTTTAAAATCCGTAGCAACGCACGGGCATTCCGCTAGTAAGGATAAGTGTTGGAGATGAGATTGTGACTGAGATGAAAAGATAAGATGGTTTATTCTCTTCTCAGAGCTTGAAAGAAGTAGAGAGAATTGTTTTTTCATAGCTTTTTTGTTAGACCCAGAACCAATAAATGTTTGCACTTGGCATTGGAGCATATAAAGCGAGATCATGTGAAAATGAGTTTAAATCTATTTGATTTTCTTATCAACCTAAAAGATAAAGTTTATATCACCTTATATATTGTAGGGAGGAGGTAAGTAGTGATCGCCCACACAATCAAAAGAATTCTACTATTCTCCTATTTAATTTTACGTAGTTTTTTGTTTTTCCATGTTTCTTCCCGTCGTACTTGTTCCTCTCATGATCACGATATATCTATAGCGTAGCTTGTGCTCAACCCAACAGTTTGGAAGTGTGCTCCAGCAACTACACGACATTTTCAATTGCCTAATAGTTGCTGCTCAAGAGTCATGTGAGGACCACGATGTGATTGCCTAACAACCAAGACGACACCGACTGCGACGTACTTGCAGACCATGAATTGGAAGGTCACATATATATGTTTCTTCATAACACTTTAGTTGTAACATTGTTTTGTGTTACTATAGGGTATATATTTGCCACACATTTTACATGTTCCATTTATGTGTTACAACATAGTACAATCTTTATAACATTTTACTTGTAACATTAATTTTGTGATACTATAATTGTTCTCAGTAACACATTTTTATAAAACAAGTGCTTTGTGTTACAACCATTGTCTGTAACACATTGTTTTATGTTACTATGGAATTTCTTTGTAACACATTGACGAATGTGATACAGGAATGTATTACAGTATCCATGTTTTGTAGTAGTGTGATGCCCATACTGTCACAGAACTCCTTGAATGGGGCAGAGTCGAATTGCAGACCATTGTCTATGGTGAGCTCCCTAGGCACTCCGAAGCGGCATATGATGTTCTACCAAAGAAAGCATTGCATGGCCGCGGAGGTTATCCTAGCCAGAGCGACAGCCTCTGGCCACCTGGAGAAATACTCCAAGGCGACTACCATGAACCGAAGGTTCCTCGGGACCCGAGGAAGTGGCCCAACGACGTCGATGCCCCACCGTGCCAGCGGCCATACTAGGGGAATAGGCTACAAGCTCGTCAGGGGTCTGTGGATGACATGTCCCATCCATTGGCAGCCATGGCACCGGTGCACGAGGTCTTGCGCGTCGACAATAGCGATTGGCCAGTAGAACCCGTGCCTAAATGCCTTGCCGACTAGCGACCTCGGAGCGATATGCGAGCCGCAGAGCCCCGCATGGATCTCCGTGAGAAGTTGCTTTCCTTCTTCACGTGAAAGGCATCGTAGGAGTGGGGCGCAGACTCCCTTTTTGTAGAGTACACCGTCGAGCACCTGGAAGGACCTGGCACGATGCTGCAGGCGCCAGAGCTCTAGAGGGTCGTCTGGCTCCACGATGCCCTGCAAGAAACAGTAAATGGGCTCCCGCCAGTCACTCTTCTAGGTTATTTGGTGGACAAGAGCCACGTCGCGGTTGTCTTGCGCGATGGCTGCCGCGGGCAGGACCTCGTAGAATGCTCCAACGGGGAGGGGAAGCTGCTGGCTGGCGGCCTTTGCAAGGGTGTCCACTTGTTTGTTATCAGCACGAGGGATGGCCTTGACCGTGACGCCTAGGAAGTATCGCTCCTTCGCTCTTACGGCTGCCAGGTACTTGGCCAGCTTAGGGTCCTTAGCTTGGTAAGATTTGTCCACATGGCCCGCCACCAATCGTGAGTCGGTGCGGACAAAGACCCATTGCGCGCTAAGAGCTTTAAGCTTTGCGAGGCCGAAGAGCAGTGCCTCGTACTCGGCACGTGGGCCATGACAGGGACGCCGCTTCTAGGGCTCTAGCCCTGGCGATTGTCTACCACAGTGCCGCGATTGCGATGCATGTCCGCGAGAAATTGTCTACCGCAGTGCCTCACACCACACGACATATCGGGCCTTCTGGGGTCTACGCTAGTTGTGCTTAGGCTTGGGCTTGCCACTCGACGAGCCCTAGCTATGCTTGGCATCCTAGCGCTCGGGGGCATCCCTCAAAGACTCATGCTTGCGCATGCCTTTCGGGGGAGTCGACCCCTGCCAGCGGGTCTCCTTTTTGCGACAAGTGCTCCGCCTGAATGGTGTCGGAGTCGTCGCCCTTGTGCCGCCGTGCGTCCTCCTCCACCCGTGCATACTCTTCCATCTTGTTGAAGAGCTTCGTCACCATCTTGATTGGCTTGCGCGCGTTGTAGTCGGCCAACGGCCCTGGGCAGAGGCCTTGTATTGCTGCATTGATAATGGTTGTCTCGTTGACATCCTTAAAACGGCAGCGTACCTTAGCAAAGCGCTTGAAGTATTTCCGCGGTTTCTCCGAGGGTTTTTGCTTGACGGCAAAGAGCTGATCCACATCGACGCGCTCGATGTAGTTCCCTTGTAAGTTGTTGTAGAGGCAGTCACGGATCTGCTCCCACGCGTAGATGGAGTTCGGCTCTGTGGTGAAAAACCAAGAGAGCGCCACTCCCTGTAGCGCGAGGGGGAGCTCCTTTGCCTTGGTTGTGTTGTCTCCGCCTACAGCTTCCATGGCGGACTCGTACACGTGCACGAACTCCCGAGGGTCTGTGTCCCCCTTGTACGGCTCGATGGAGTTGGGGAACTTGAAACCCTCCGACCACGCCGTCTATTGCAGGCCGCGAAGAGGGGTGATTCCGGATCTATGCGCCGTAGCGGGATGCGACTTGAGGTAGGTGCATCGCGGCTATCCGCCCGCTCTGGCATGGGCTCCAACGTGGCCACCGACGGGACTTGTTGGCTCCGAGCCTCTCGTATATCCCGAACGGCTCAGCGAAGGTCCGCCAGCTCCTGCTGGAGCATGCCGATGGCCGTCAGTAGAGCGTTCTGCACCGCTACCGTGGTTGCAGTAGCCGGTGCGGTCAGTTGCGCCATCGGGTTGGCCGCAACCACGGCGTGCGCTCCAGAGCTGCACGGCGCGTTGGTGCGATGGGCTCCGGGGTCGGTGACAAGGCTAGCGCTGCCGCCGGAGCCACCTGCCGTTCCCGCGTCAGGCGTGGGGGCGGCGGTCGTAGCGGCGCGGGCGTCGGCGTCATCACTCCCAACAATCCGATCGATGCTGGCGGTGCGGAGCGTCGTGCCAGCTGAGGGGGCGATCGCCGCGCCACGAGCGTCAACGTTAGCAGCTGCGGCACTGGCGTCGACATCCGTGCCCCCAACCGTCGATGTCGAGGCCCTGGTGTTGATGCGCGTCTCCGTCGCGGCCCTCTTCTTCTTCTCTGCCGCCGATGATGAAGCTTTGTTTGGTGCCATCCTTCTTCAGATCTTGGAGCTTGCTCTTGTCGTCCCCACGGACGGCGCCAACTGTTGTGGTTACAGACCAAACAGAGAGAGAGAGAGTGGTATGGTAGTGGATAGTTAGGTGAGCAATGCTTGGGGCCTTCCCCATGGCCTGGATGGCATATATATATTCACATGAGGAGCATTTTACAGTTATGACCTTACACCCAAGTGTCTCTCTCAAGGGCAGTTATGTCATTATACATGTCCCATCTCGGGCTTTACAACCTTCTAACAGGCCAACTGGGCTTAGGAGGGAGCTACCCCTACAACAATGCACAATCTACAATTAATTAGAGGATTAGTTGAGTGATTAAAGATAAAATTATAAAAATAAATGAAATAAGCACTGGAAATAATTATGTATAAATTAGGCACATGAGGATCAGGTCTCCGAAATACCCTCAAATGGTTCTTGGCTAAATCTAAACCATCTATGATATATTAGATATCACAGACGATTTTAAAATAAAATTGTCTGTGTTATGACTTATCATAGACAGTTTGGAAGCCATCTATGATAACTATTTGTTATCACTAACGTAATAAATCAAACGGTTTAGAAATCGTCTCTGAAGACAGTTACGAACTGTTCGTAATAACCTTCTATGTAATAGTAATACCTACAATAAAAGTCCTCAACAACGAACTACCCACGAACTCTAGTGACACCACTCCATCACATGTATCGTGTGTAGCCAAAATAGGAGAATCTTAATCACAAATTGTTATACATACAATAAAAGCCTCCAACAACGAACTACGTCGTACTAACTACCTCGGTAGTGAGGCTGATAGGCATGAAGGGCAATTGACTGAAGCAATGAATTCAGTTAGACTCCATCACATGTATCGTGTGTAGCCAAAATAGGAGAATCTTAATCACAAATTATTATACATACAATAAAAGCCTCCAACAACGAACCACATCTTACTAACTACCTCGGTAGTGAGGCTGATAGGCATGAAGGGCAATTGACTGAAGCAGTGAATTCAGTTAGGTGGCGCGCGGTGAATCTAAACATAGCCTGCCCTCCTCTGCTTCTATAAAAGGCACCTTCTGTCCACGCAAGTAACTAACAACACAGATCATCGGCACCATGTGGAGGCTAAAGATCGGCGAAGGGGGAAGCCCGTTGCTGCGATCACCCAACAACTTCCTCGGCAGGGAGGTGTGGGAGTTCGACCTTGACGCCGGCACCCCGGAGGAGCGCGCCAAGGTTGACAGGCTGCGCCGCGAGTACACCGACCGCCGCTTCACGCACAGGGAGTGCGGCGATCTACTCATGCGCTTGCAGGAATGTATATTTCTACTATTTATTTAAAAGAAAGTGTTGGTGATAATGCTGATTCATCCCTCTCAACTCCTCATTACATCTTAAAAAATCTCTAACAAAAACACAAAACAATAGAGAAACAACAGAGCTTTATCGGACATGTGGTGGAGCCGAGGGTGCGAAGGCATGACACGGTCGAGAACGGAGAAGGAGCCAAGGGCATGGGCCGACAGGCTAATGTCAATAATATCAACTTGACGCACTAAAACAATATAATTTTTTATTCGTAGTAATACATGGCCATTCTCATATTAAACGCTTCCTTTTCCATGTTATTAATTATTTGTGTTCCCTTCGCTAAGATGCTCAAACTTTGCTGATTTATTGAACTATATATCATTGTTCCGCTGAAATGAGCGCGGTTGAAAGATACAGCTAGGCCATGTCCATATATAAAGATGCAGGGGAGATGTCTAGTGTAAAAGCATAATTTTGTGCACAAGTACAAAAACGGTTTAGGCACTAAATTATCATAAAAAATATCTCAAAACAGTTGCAGATGAAACCTATGGTGTGTTGTACCTCTCTTTAAAATTTGGATTGAAACTCAAAGTATGTTAGAAGAAATGAAAAAGAAAATTTTGCTGTGAATAGTAACATTTTTATTTTCCTTTTTTCCTTTCTTTTTAATTTATCATTTGTCAAAATATTCTCATTTTTGTTACTCTCAGTGCACAACAAATTTAACTTGGTGTCTAGACTCCATGATTGAGTTTAAATAACATGGGCACTATGGTGTCTAGACTCCATGATTGAGGCTTTCCATCCATGATTAATTTAGCATGCTAAATCAATGACTTTACTTTCAAATCGATGCCTTTTCAAATTAATTAATGTTAACGGGTTTACCTGATATATTATATACCATTGCACTAGCACGCATCTAAAAGCAATTCAAAGGTAGAGAGGCTTGGTGCCCTATTTCAGCGTCCTATATATATATATATAATATACACACACATGTATGTATGTATATATGTATATATACATATATGTATATGTATGTATGTATATATATATATGTCTATGTATATGTATATCTATGTATATATATATGTATATATATCTATGTGTTGTGTGTGTGTATATATATATATATATATATATATATATATATATATATATATATATATATATATATACAGAGGAATACAGAGAAATGATTACATGAGGAATCAACTCTTTCCCTCTCTCCCAATCTCAAGAATACCAAGAACTCACATGCACACACAGAAAAGACCACGAAGGAGACATGAACTGCTGCCCTCAACTACTCTCCAACAGCTCTCAACAACTAAAGTCTAAAGCCAAACAACCTCTCCAAAGGCCATTTTGACTAAAGTAAAACCCTAAAGCCATGCACTCCCTCTCACAAGATATGCATGCACTTGAGAATCCCTATCCTATTTATAGCCCTTTGGCTAACGGGTCTCCAACCCGTTATGCCCGCTAAATCCCGAACGGAACCGCTTCCACCTGTGCAAATTTGCGCTTTTACCAAAACGCCCCTCCTGCACCTTCTGGGAAGCTTCCGCGTTCCTTGTCGTCCAAGTCTCGCAACCACCTCGAGTCTCCGCCGTCTTCGACACATCCGACCGTTCTAACCTCGACACCGCTTGTGTCTAGTCCGGTCATCTCGTGTCTCGCCACGACTCCGCCTCGATGTCCTGCAGCCATCTCTCTCTGTAAAAGCATACTTCATGTTAATATATATATACAGGATGAGGGGGAGGGTAAAGGGGGACACTCCCACCTTTCCACGACCATCTCTCTCTCTGTTTGGTCTGTAACCACAACAGTTGGCGCCGTCCGTGGGGAGGACGAGGACAAGCCTGAAGACCGAAGAAGAAGGATGGCACCGAAAAAAGCTTCACCAGCGGCGGCGAAGGGAAAGACGGCGGCTGGGCCGGAGCGGCGCGTGAATGCCCGGGCTTCGGCATCGGCTGCCGAAGGAGTCGGCGGCGGCGTAGGCGCAGTGGTCGCGGGCATCGACACTCGCGCTACAATGACCGACCCCGCCAGCGCCGCTACAACGACATCCAACCCCGTCGCGGGCAATGCGGCGACAGCCCCCGCCACCCTCGCCGGCAGCGCGGATCAGACGGCCGGGGGTAGCCGCAACGAACCACCCGGCGGATCTGGAGTTCGCGAGGCGATGGCCCCTGCACCGACCCGTCCGCTGGGCGTTCCGGCGGACCCGACAGCACCTGTGGTGGAAAGCGCCCTACTAGCAGCCCTCAACGCGTTCCAGCGGGAGCTAGGGGACCTTCGCGGAGCCGTCCGCGATATACAAGAGGCTCGGAGCCAGCAGGCCGCGCCAGTAATCACGCCCGAGCCCGCGCCGGAGAAGGCGGACAGCCGCGAAGCCCCCACGTCCAGCCGCGTGCCGTTGAGGCGCGTAGATCCAGAGTCCCCGCTTTCGGCGGGGCTGCAGCAGGCGGCGTGGCCCGCAGACTTCAAGTTCCCTAGCGTCACCAACCCGTACAAAGGCGACACGGATCCTCGCGAGTTCGTGCGCGTGTACGAAACCGCGATCGAGGCCGGGCGAGATGACACCACGGCGAAGGACTCCTTCTCGCGCTGCAAGGAGCGGCACTCTTGGTTTTTACAACAGAGCGGGCTCCATCTACGCGTGGGAGCAAGCTTCACGACCGCCTTCACAGCAACTTCTAAGGAAACTATGTCGAGCGAGTCGATGCGGACCAACTCTTCGCTGTGAAGCAAGGACCCTCGGAGAAGCTCCCGGACTACTTCCAGCGCCGCCAAGATTCGATGCCGGTGAAAGACATCAATGAAACCACCGTCGTGCATGCAGCCATACAGGCCTTCGTCGGGCCCGATGGCCGAGTACAACGCGCTGAGGCCAATCAAGACGATCGTCAAACTCTTCGACAAAATGGACGAGTATGCGCGGCGGAGGAGGATGCGCGAAGACGCAGCATCACCGCCCTCGACCTCGCCCAGGGGCGCCCCGCGCGGCGTGGGCGGGTGGTCCCTCCTCGAAGCAGGGTCGCGGCCACGAGCCTCGCGGAGGCCCTCCCCGAGGCGGCGACACCGAGATACAGGAAGGCTCTTCAAGGAGCGGGCGTAAGCCTCGGCGCGCCGCCAGGGACACAGCGGCCCATCATGTCCGCGACACAAAGGGCACCCGCCAAGGACCCGACCCCGCCTCATGGAGGGGAGACTCGGGATCGGAAGGCGGACTCGACACGGCGGCCAACCCCACGCAGAACAAGAGCTCCGCACTATGGCAAGTGGTGCGAGGTACACGCCACGGTGATCATTACACAAGGGCATGCGCTGCGCTATGGAGCCGCGGAGGGTGACGGCCGGGTCTCGGGCTCCGCCCCCAACGGAGGGCGCGCAGCATTGCACCGTCAGCGTCATCATCGGAGGCTCCTCCTTAAAAGCTCCCCGGGAGCAGCCGCAACTGTGGATGCCGCCCCGCAACATCACCTTCGACTTGAACGATGCCAGGGGTGTGGAGTACCCTCACCAAGACCCCCTAGTCATCCAGGCCCACATAGCACGCTGTGACATCAGGCGCGTCCTTGTCGATGGGGTAAGCTCCGTGAATATCTTGTTCGCAGAGGCCCTCGACCGTATGGGGATCCCCCGAAGCCGGCTAGAGCAGCCAGGAGCTCCACTTGAAGGCTTCGGGGGTCAACCGCTGTAGGCCTTGGGACACGTGTCCCTTCCTGTCACTTTCCGTCAGGAGGGCAACAAGGGTAACATCCGGACCGAGCATGTCATCTTCGACGTCGTCGTTATCTCGCATCCCTACAATGCCATACTGGGTCGGCCCGCCATCAACTCTTTCGAGGCGATCCCACACTATGCGTTTTTGTGTGTGAAGCTCCTGGGCCCAGAGGGTGTTATCACCGTCTTCGGCGATCAGGACCTGGCCAGACGGGCCGAGATCGGCAGCCGCGTTCCGCATCGCCCGGTGCATGCCCTCTCCGGCACGCGCGGCGACGGGCCCTCCGCCCCCGGATGGACGCCCAAGCCTCGGCCCGAGGGCGGAGTCAAGAGGGTGCCACTCAAGCGGAGGCGGTTGTGTCCATCGGCGAGGGCCTCACCGGGTCGAACGGATCTCGCTCCGAGTGCTTCGTAACAACGTTGACATTTTCGCATGGTCCCGGAGGACATCAAGGCGCGATCGAGCGAGCATCGAGCATCGCTTGGCGGTCCGCCCGACGCCAAGCCGGTCAAGCAAAGGCTTCGCGATGTCAACGGATCGGCGCAGCGGCCAAAGCAGTCGCGGCTTCTTGGCGCCGGGGTCATCCGCGAGGTCCACCACCTGCATCGCTCGCTAACCGGTGCTCGTCAAAAGGCAGCGGGCTCGGGCGTATGTGCATCGACTTCACAAGACTCAACAAGGCGTGCGAAGGACAATTACTACTTGCTTGCCGCGCATCGATCGGGTGGTCGACGCCACTGCTGGGTGCGAACTCATGAGTTTCCTGGACGCCTATTCTGACTATCACCAGGTATACATGGCCGAAGACGATGAGGAGAAGACCAGTTTCATCACACCACTTGGGACATTCTGCTTCGTCAGAATGCCCTTTGGCTTGAAGAACGCCGGCACTACCTTCACCCGCCTTGTCGCTATTGCCCTGGCCGCCCAGCTCGGGAGGAACGTCGAAGCTTATGTCGATGATGTGGTGGTCAAAACTCGGTAGCTTGCTCTGCATGGCCGGGACCTCCAGGAGACCTTCGACAACCTCCGGAAGGCGGGCATCAAACTCAACTCCGACAAATGTGTCTTCGGGGTACAGGCGGGCAAGCTCCTGGGTTTCCTCGTCTCCGGGCGGGGCATCCAGGTGAACCCCGACAAAGTAGATGCCATCCTGGGTATGGAGCCACCCAAGACTACGAGGGAGGTCCAGAGGCTTGCGGGCCGCATGGCAGCACTAAGCCGCTTCCTATCCAGGGCGGCGGAACGGGGCTTGCCATTTTTCAAGACACTCCACGGGTGCGATGGATTTCGTTGGGACGGAGATTGCGCGAAGGCCTTCAACGAGCTCAAGGAGCACCTGGTCAGCCTCCCCACGCTGGTCGCCCCAGCACGTAGGCTCCTCTCCGCTCTATCGCCGCGCCGCCACCGCGGTCAGCGCCGTCCTCGTCTTAGAGGAAGGCGCCATGCAGCGGCCTGTCTACTTTGTCTCCGAAGCCCTCCAAGGCACCAAGACAAGATACACGGAGCTTGAGAAGCTCGCCTACGCGCTGGTCATGGCCTCCAGGAAGCTTCAGCATTATTTCCTGGCCCACCCGATCACAGTGCCTTCCTCATTCCCCCTGGCAGAGATGCTGCACAATAAGGAGTCCACAGGGCGCATCGGCAAATGGGCTGCCGAGCTCGCTCCCTTCTCCTTGACGTATGCTTCGCGAACGGCAATCAAATCCCAAGTCCTTGCGGATTTTCTCACCGAATGGACCCCGCCGGCCCAACCCGTCCAGACGCACGATGACCCCGTCTGGACGCTCGTGATCGACGGCGCTTACGGCGTCGCCGGCGCGGGCGTAGGGGCGGTGGTCGTCACGCCCGAGGGGCAGCGTTTGCTATACTCGGCGCGCCTTGCCTTCCCCGCCACCAATAACACGGCTGAATATGAGGCGCCGCTTCGCCCCGCGGCTCAAAGCGATTGGCGCGAGACGGTGCTAGTCCGCACCGACCGCGCTTGGTGGCTGGTCATGTGGACAAGTCATATCAAGCCAAGGACCCCGAAGTTGGCTGGTACCTCGCGGCGGTGAGGGCGAGGGAAAGGCACTTTTTGGGCGTCACCGTCAAGGCCATCCCCCGCGCGGAGAACAAGCAGGCCGACACCCTCGCTAAGGCGCCAGCCAAAGAATCGCTCGAGGGGCGTTACGAGGTACTAGCGCAGGCGGCCATCGCGCAAGACAACCGGGACGCGGCACTCGTCCACCGCATTGACCGGCCAGGCGATTGGCGAGAGCCCATCTTCAATTTCTTGCAAGGCATCGCCGAGCCCGACGACCCCGCCGAGCTTCGGCGCTTGCAGCACCGCGCAAGGTCCTTCCAGGTGTTCGAAGGGATACTCTACAAGAGGGGGGTTTGCGCACCGCTCCTGCGCTGCCTCTTGACGGTGGGGGGAAAGGAGCTCCTGGCGGAGATCCACGCGGGCGTGTGCGGATCCCACCTGGCGCCGAGGTCGTTGGTCGGCAAGGCGTTCAGGCAAGGCGCCAAGGTCGTCCGTCGGTGCCAAGGGTGCCAGTGGATGGCGCGCATCATCCGCAGGCCCCCGACGAGCCTCAACCCCATTCCCCCGGTGTGGCCACTGGCACGCTGGGGCCTCGACATAGTAGGACCACTTGCCCGAGCTCCGGGGGACCTCCGGTTTGTGGTAGTCACGCTGGAGTATTTCTCCAGATGGACGGAAGCGGTTGCCTTGGCCAAAGTAACTTCTGTGGCCATACAGCGCTTCCTATGGCAAAACATCATATGTCGCTTCGGCGTGCCCCGGGAGCTCACGGTTGACAATGGCTTGCGCTCGACGCCACCCTTTTCAAAGACTATTGTGACAAGATGGGCATCACCCTCCGATTCGCCGTAGGGCATCCCGACCCAACGGGCGGTCGAGCAGCGAATGGCGCCATCTCCGCGCCATCAAAAGCGCTGGTCGGATTGCCGAAGGGCAAGGCGGCTGCGAGCTTCCGCGATGTTTCGTGGTCGCCGCACAACGGTAACGCGCGATGGGATTCACGCCGCTCAGCTCCTTTTCGAGATGAGGCGGTGACGCCCGAGGAAATCAAGGCCGCTCGCGGAGGGTCTCGCCCAAGCACCCGACGAGGAGCGCCGGTGTCCTGGACCTCCTCGACGGATACGAGCGATGCAGCCCACCATGTTGCAAAGTACGCGCGATGCATAATACGCTCGGACCGCCTATATACCCGCGGGGTTCAAGCTCGGGATCTCGCTTCGAGTAGCGCCCAGCGGAGACCGCTGGCAAGCCGGAGTCAAGCGGAAGGCCCGACATCGTGATGGAGGCATTGCCGGAAGGGGCGCACCGCCGCCACACTCGAGGACAAGCCCTCCGCACACATGGAACACGGACAAAGCGCGCGATACTACGCCTAGAAGCGGGGCAGCAAGCGAGCCACCACCCTTTGTTATGCGATGCCCGCCCGCGCAAACGGGAGTTCAATAAAGGTTGCTGTTCCCAAACGATCCCCGTCGCGCTGAGCGTAACAAAGTCCACGGACTTTAAATAAGACGAGCGCTGAGCCTAGCTCGCACGCGCTCAGTCCACGGACTTTAAATAAGACGTGGCGTTGAGCTCGGCTTCCGCACGCAGAGTCTACGGACTATAAATAAGACGAGCGTTGAGCCTAGCTCCGCACGCACTACCAACGGACTTTAAATAAGACGTAGCGTTGAGCCTAGCTCCGCACGCACGCCCACGGACTTTAAATAAGACGTGGCGTTGAGCCTAGCTCCCACGCACCTAGGCCTACGGACTTTAAATAAGACGAGCGTTGAGCCTAGCTCCGCATGCACCGCCTCTCGGACTATAAAGAAAGTCGAAGCGCCGAGGTGCGCCACGCGCGCGACCCACGGACTTTAAACAAGACGTAGCATCGAGGTCCGCCTCGCACGCGCGAGTCTCCGAACTATAAAGAAAGTCGAAGCGCCGAGGTCCGCTCGCGCGCACTCAGCCCACGGACTTTAAACAAGACGAAGCGCCGAGGTCCGCCCGCACGCGTGCGAGTCTCCGCACTATAAAGGAAGTCGAAGCGCCGAGGTCCGCCTCGCAGGCGCACTCACCACGGACTTTAAACAAGACGTAGCGCCGAGGTCCGCCGCACGCCGCGCGAGTCTCCGGACTATAAAGGAAGTCGCAGCACCGGAGGTCCGCCTCCACACGCGCCGATCCATGGACTTTAAATAAGACGAAGCGCCGAGGTTCGCCTCGCGACACGCCACCGCGAGCATAAACAAGAGGCTCGATCTTCCCTTCACGCTCGCGCAGTCACACCAAGTATGAGGTATTACTTGGTTTCGTTATAAAACCAAAGGGGTTAAATGCTTACAAGCATAAGAACCAATACATCACCCCCCTTCCCTACCTACTCGACCAACTGCTCAACCTTGGCCCGGCGACGAACTCGTGCCGCCGCCGCCCGTGACGCTGAAAGACTCTTCGAGCCACGGAGGAGGTCCTCCCCATGCAGCGTCGCTGAACGGCGACCCTGCCGCATCTTCCCGGCGACCCGCATCCGCTGATGGAAGTTCGCAGCTAGGCCCGATGGAGCTAATGGCGCCCGACATGACCTCGGGTCGGCCGGGTGGATCCAGCTGAGGATTCGCCACCATGGGTATGTCTACACCCACGAGTGTGAAGCAGGCGAGGCGGCACGCACCAAGATAGCCGCAGTGCTCGCCAAACGTTCTGGCGCCACAAAGAGCAACGCCTGCCCCCTCCTCGATCAACCCGAGCGTCTCCGATAGGGCCTCCGACCCATGCGTAGGGTCCGGCACTCTGACGCACAGATCTCGGAGGGCCTGGTTCAGAGACTCCATGGCCCACCACGCCGACACGGACACATTTTCCAAGACACGGCTGTTCTCGATAGCAGACTCCACCAGCTGGGCGTTCTCCCCTTCTAGGACGGCGATCTGCTGCACGAAGGCGGCGCGCTACTCAGCCGCGGCGCACTTGGCTTCCGTGGCCTCGAGTTGTGCGGTCGCCATGGCGCCCTCCAGCGCGTGAAGTTCTTCATCCTTCGCAGCAAGAGCATTGTTTGCTTCACGAAGGCTGGCTTCCAGAGCCCTCCGCTCTCGCACGTGGGCCTCATCAAAGGATCGGCTGAGGGCAAGCGTCTGGCAAAAACAACCAAATCAGCAGCGCCTAGCAAGACTTACAAGCTGAAGCGCATATTTACCCTCATCTCGAGGCCTGCAGCGCGAGCGCTAGGAGTTCCTCGCATGACGACAACATCTCTCGCTGAGGCCGTGGTCGGCACGCTCGCGCCGCGTAAGGTCGCAAAATATCTCCGAGCGAGGAGGAAGTCCGAGCGAGCAGCCTCGCCCCAACGCGCTGTGATGCACCGAGGCCACGCCCACATCAACAAGACCGACACCGCGGGCACCTCGCGCAAGGCTTCGGACTTGCAAGATACCTCGCCGCCGATCTCTTCGCCACGCCCGGAGACTTCGCCTCGCCCGATGCCGCGAGAATGAGCGAGCAGATCGGAGAGTCTCGCGGGTCAAGTGAAGAAAGGGACTCACGCCTACCTCCCGCGCCCTTGTCGCGTAGGAAGTGGCGCGTTCGACCGCCAAGGAGGAGGCGGCGCCCGCGGCCGGTGAGGAGGTCTTCTTGATCGCGCTCGATGCCGTAATCGAGGCAACGCCCGCAACGGCGTGCTCGAGACCTCGCGGGCGCGGACCGAGTTCGAGAGCATTTCGCTGCGGCGCGCATAGGCGATTCTTTCGTGGCGACACCGGCTACGGTTACCGCCGCCCCACGGTTTCTTCGCAGGGCGCGCCCTCATCGGCCGTGGTGGAGCCGCCAGAACGACGCCACCCCGGTTGGCGAAGTTCCGGCCAACGAGGCCACAAGCTGGCTCGTGGGCGCGGCGTATGTGCCGGGGATCCGAGGCGCACGCTCCGGCGTATGGCTGCCCACCTTGGCCGCACGCCTGCCTCACCGTGTTAGTGCCGGCGGCCGCCGTCGCACACGACAGCCGGAACGGGCCGGACGTCGCGAGGATAACACCCGCAGGTCGTCACCCTCTCGCGCCGAGTCCCGGTGGAAGCTCCCCGCACCGCGCGCCGCACAGCGAATGCCCACACACCGCATGCGCGATTGACCCGCCCTTGCTTGGCCGCTTTAATCGCGCCTCGTGAGCCTGGTGCTCCTTGCGTGCACGGCCGAGAGCGCGCAACCGCGCACTCGCATCTTCTAGCCGAGCCACCATGGCAGAGATCACGTTAGTCGCGGAGACCAAACAGATACAATAGCACGGTGAAACGCGCCGAGTGACTTACAAGGAGCGAGGGCGAAGCAAAGCGAGATACTGAGATGGGTGAACCTCCCGCGGGGCCGTTACGTCCAACATACTTCCCGGAGGAGAGTGGCGCCGCCCCATACATTGTGAACTCCTCGGCTAGGTCGCGCAGACTCATTCGACAGCGACACCGACAAGACTCAGTAGCTGTGTCGCCAATCTCCGCCAGACTCGCCGCATCGTTAAACGCGATCGCCCACCTCGGCATTGCATTCGCGCTTGTCGGTCACGGTGTAGTAGAACCACCGCCGAGTCCAGCTGGACTCCCATTGCCCGGACGAGGTCGGGCGCTGGAAACAACATTGCGCCACGACGCCGGAGCACAAAGTCCACACCGCCGAAGTTGGACACCGCCCGCCAACCTTTCGGGTCGACGGCGCTGGCGTCGTGTAGTGTGGCGAATAAGCTCACGCTAGGACTCCACCCTCTCGTCCGCATCGCCCACGTGAAGACAGCTAGGCGGAGTATTGCGTGGGGCGCCAATTGGGCTAGCTCCAACTTGTAGGCCCGTGGGACTTCGCCCACGAACAACGTGGAGGGCACTCAAGACCGGCGCCGAAGAACGCGCAAAACAATCGCCTCCATTGCCCGGGCTTCGCTCCGCCTCGCCCCGACGGGTAGGCGAGCCCCATCGCGATCCACGATCTTCCTCTCATCCACGAGACGCCGCAAAGATCCTTCGGTCATGTGGCTCTTCCCCAACACACGGAACAAAGAGCCTCCCGAGTGCTCCATGGCGTCTCACCACTTGTTGGTGCGCGAGCTCCCCGCGGCACCAGCCTTGTACTCCTTGGAAGGATGGGACACCTCGCCTCGGCTAGGCAAGGAACCACCGCGGGGATGGTAGGTGGCGTCGTCATGGCTAGCCATCGCTCTTCGTGACCAGGGAGGACGTGACTAGGGAGGAAGAAGCAAGGAAAGGAGCAACTGGCGTGACAATTAGCAGCTTATAAAGTCCGCTCGCCTCTCATATGGTTCGAAGCGCAAACAGATCAAACTCACTGTGATTCGGCTGCCCAAGATTTGGAGAGAGGAACCGTCGGGACCTAGAGGGCCGTGCCGGGTAGGTGATCAAGCAGCACACAACGCCTGCACGCCTTCAACATGCGTCCAACTTCCCTAGGGAAAAGGCGAACGGCCGCGGTCACGCAACCGCTCACATCCCACGACGCACCAGTCATGAGGTGCCATGTGTCCCACCTCCAGAATAGCGCATCGCACGACGCGACAACGACGACAGCCAAAGGCAGCGTCGCGCGATTCCGGCCGCCATTAAAACCGCACTACCAGCCGCAAGGTCACAACAGCTCTCAAGCGCCACAATATCGGCGCCAAGCTTCAATCTTAGCGCGGGGACGCAGCGCGCATGCGCCTACTTCGACTAGGCGCCAGCCTCCGCTGCCACCCGTTCAAAGGGTAGGGGACGGAGGGCGCGCGCCTCGCCGACCAGGCGCGCCCCGCCGCCACCCGCTCAAAGGGTAGGGGACGGAGCGCGCGCGCTCGCGCCGACCAGGCGCCGGCCTCCCGCCACCCGCTCAAGGGTAGGGGACGGAGCGCGCGCGTCTGCCGACCAGGCGCCGCCTCGCCGCCACCCGCTCGGCGGGTAGGGGGGACGCGCGCGCCTACGCCAGTAGGCGCCGGCCTCCACCGCCACCCGCTCAAGGGTAGGGGACGGAGGCACGCTGCTGACCAGGCGCCAGCCTCCGCCGCCACCCGCTCAAGGGTAGGGGACGAGAGCGCGCGCGTCTAGTTCGACCAGGCGCCACCTCGCCGCCACCCGCTCGAAGGGTAGGGGACGGAGAGCTCGCGCGTTTGCGCCGATTAGGTGCCGGCTCCGCCGCCACCCGCTCGGCGGGCAGGGGGACGAGCACGCGCGCGCCATTTACCAGGGCGCCGGCCTCCGCCGCCACCCATGTTCGAAGGGTAGGGGACGGGAGCGCGCCTACTTTCGACCAGGCGCGGCCTCCGCCGCCACCCGCTCGAAGGGTAGGGGACGGAGACCGCAGGCGCCACTCGACCAGGGCGCCACCTCGCCGCCACCCGCTCAAGGGTAGGGGACGGAGTGCGCGCGTGTCTGCTTCAGCAACCACCTTCCATCCCAAACCTCGGGCTCCCCAACCACGAGCCTGGAGAAGTTCACATGCCGCAGGGGACGGAGGGGGCCAAAGGACTCGGCGACATGGCTTCGGCCCTGTGAAGCCCTTCACCATGAGAGGCTCTCGTCGAGGGGTGGCCCCACCTAAGCCCAAAGAAGCTCGCCAGGAGGTTATAAGAACCAGAGTAACATGTGCAATGACATAAGTGCCCCCAATGAGGCGATATGGGTGTAAGGGCATAATTGTAAAAGCATACTTCATGTGAATATATATATACAGGATGAGGGGGAGGGTAAAGGGGGACACTCCCACCTCTCCACGACCATCTCTCTCTCTGTTTGGTCTGTAACCACAACATCCCCCTTTTGGCAATAAACACATCAAGGATGCATGTTGTGGCTACTGACCAAACAGAGAGAGAGATGGTAGTGGAGAGCGATGAAGATAAGTGTAATGGCCTGGGTCCTCCCCATGGCTTGCTCGTATATATACATACACATGAGGAGTGCTTTTACAGTTATACCCTTACATCAGGTTATCCCCTCTGGGGGCAGTTATGTCATTACACATGGCCTATTCTAGGCCTTATAATCCCCTACCAGGCCTGCTGGGTTTAGGTGGGGGCCACCCCTACGACAATGCAAAAGAGAGAATAAGATATAATGATGGATGAAATGGCTGAAGTTTGTTTATTTTAAGCATTTAGAGTCATGAAGATTATCCAAAATGACCATATGAGAATTACAAGACAGGTATAATCAAGCTAAGCTAATTAATTCACAATCTGAAATTTAGTCAAATTTCTTAGCATGTCAAGTCAACCATGATTCTAGTCTAGCTAAAGGTATCCAAAGATGATGCAGGCCATGTCAATAAGCGAAGTGGAACCAAGAAGCTAGTATTGAATCATTTTAGAGTGCTATTAGTTCAAGAGAGAAACAATTATTCAAGTACTTGATCTTTTTGTATAATTAAGCAAATGAAGCACATTTGTCATAAATTTTCCTTTTAGAGCTCATGATTGTATAATTTCACAAACATAAAGCATCCATTTCGCAAATCAATTAATTGAAATGAAATAAAATATCCATTAACAAATACACAATTACAAAAGATCTACATTGTATTTGCACTTAGATGGTAACATTGCATTTTTTTATTGCTCTATCACTCCGGAATCGAGATCTCGCAAAAGGAACTGATCCATAATCAACGAACTTGTGAGGCTGCACAAGCTATACTTGGATGGTGCATGAATTCAAGTATTGCTTGTGCAGCTTACAAGTTCATTGATTATGGATCCGTTCTTTCGCGAGAGCTCGATTCTGGAGTGATAAGAGCAATAAAAAATCATTGTGCGCAGTGGAACTCTCCATCTGATCTTTTGACTTTGGACCACAAAAACCAAGCGCACTCTCCAAGAATTTTTGCAAGGTCCGGCTGTTTCAATGCAGTTGTAGAGATGGGCGTAGCCTGTCGATAGGAATATCAATGCGCGTACAGATATAACCTGACAAGTATGAAACAAATGTGGGAAGATTGACAAACCTTAGAATTGGTGATCTTCGAGGAATCGAGGAGTAGTCTCATATGGTAGCAAACGTAGAATCCACACGTGTTGCCCGGCTGCTGCTGGTGGCACTGCAAAAAATAGAATGTGTTAAATCAAAAGGCATTACTACTAAGTGTTGTATAGGATTAATTAATGTGTAGCTAGCGAATACCCGAAAATTGCGAACATGTTTCAAGGGCTTGGCCCCTGTCGTCGAGCCACATGTTTGTGCAATTGTATTAAAAAAATAACATAGCCTCATGATTGTCTCTCAGACTTTGATCATCAAAATATTTCTAATTGCAATAGGGAGCATCTGTGTCATCAGCACATGACAATCATGAGACTTCATGCCATTTAACTTCAAATCTTGCATTGAAACAAGTTTCTTCATGTTGCCAGAGTAACCAGACGGAACTTTGACACCATGCAAGCACTGGCACTGTTCTATTTTCTCAGTCTTGGACAGAGTGTAACACGCAGGGGGAAGGTACGTTCGTCCATTATCAGTGCATGTCGGTGCTAACTCAGGCCTGATGTCCATATCAGCCAAGTCAAGCCGTGCGTTGACGCCGTGCTTTGTTTTATCACGAATGTTCAGTAAGAGACTAATCAAGCTGTCACATACATTCTTTTCTACGTGCATGACGTCGATGCAGTGTCGAATATCTAGGTACTCCCAATAAGGTAAGTCCTAAAATATTGATCTCTTCTTCCAGGTGTTCTTCTCATGAGCCCTCAACTTACGTCCCTTTCCAAGAACAACATGTAAATCCTTAACCATATTGTAAACCTCTTTTCCCCTTAAATGCCTTGGAGCTGAACCGTCTTCCTTCTCTCCGTCAAATTGTTTCTTCATCTTGCGGTATGGGTGAGCCCTCCGAAGGAACCGGCGGTGACGCATGTAGACGGTTTGTGTGAGTGTTTCAGCCACACACTCTCGGTACCATCTAAACAGTGAGTACAAGCTTTGGCACTTTTTGTACTATGGCCCAATAGGTTACCAAGGGCAGGATAATCATTTATGGTGCAGAACAATAAGGAGCGCAAAGTGAAGTTCTCTCATTTGTATGCATCCCATACCTGTACCCCTTCATTCCATAGTACTTTTAGATCTTCCACCAACGGTGCTAGGAACACATCAATATCATTCCCAGGTTGCTTTGGCCTTTGGATAAGTATCGACAGCAAAATATACTTTCGCTCCATACACAACCAAGGAGAAAGGTTATAGATGCAGAGAGTCACGGGCCATGTGCTATGTCGGCTGCTCATGCTACTAAAAGGATTCATTCCATCTGTACTCAGTCCAAACCTTATATTCCTTAGTTCTACACCGAAGTTTGCAAGACTCCTATCAATGTTTCTCCACTAGGCGGAATCAACAAGGTGTCTTAGCATTCCATCCTTCTTGCGCTCCTCCGAGTGCCAACGCAGCAATTTTGCCTCCTTTGGATTTACAAAAAACCTTTTCAAACGGGGAATTATAGGAAAATGCCATGCCACCTTAGTAGGAGGTTCTTTCTTCGCCTCTGTTCCCTCGCCATCATCTGATTGATTGTTATGTTTGTATCGGGATGCGTTGCACACCGGACATACATGCATGTTTGTGTACTCTTTACGGTAGAGGATACAGTCGTTCGGACATGCATGTATTCTTTCTACTTCCATTCCCAATGGACAAAGAACCTTCTTGGCTTTATACGTTGTTTTAGGCAACTTATTTCCCTTCGGAAGCATGTCCGCTAAAAGACCTAGCAGCGCCGTGAAACTTTGGTCGGACCAACCGTTACTTGCCTTCAATTTCAACAGTTCAAGCACGGCCGACAACCTCGTGTATTTTGACCTGTAGCACGTGAACAAAGGTTTCTCCGAGTCCTCCATCAAGCCCCGGAATTTAACATACTCTCTCTCATCGTAGTTCTCTTCTACATCGCGAAGAATCTGATCCAGATTGTCATCGTGCAACCTATCCGAATCCGAAGCACAATCGACATCATCCGGCGGCATGTCATTCACTTCACCGGCGATGTCATCCGGCGGCATATCATTCACTTCACCGGCGATGTCATCCGGCGGCATATGATCATTCACTTCGCCATGACTGGTCCAACACGTATAACCCTTTTTGAAACCCCTCCAAATCAAGTGCGCTTCAATTTGCCCTCAGTATTTAAACATCTTTAAATTCTCGCAGTCAGTGCATGGACAGTACATATATTCTACCCCCTTATTCAACATATCCTCCTCGGCAGCTCTTTTAAAAGCAGACACGCCATTAATGTACTCTTCACTCACATGGCTTGCGGCATATATCCAACTTCGGTCCTACGTTATGTATATATAACAATTTAGTATTAAAAATTAAATTAATTAATTATTCTATATATATATCACATGCATTCAGGCTTTGCTAGCTTAATTCATATTATAAACACAACAGCTATTATATAACCAACAATTTTGCAAACCATCTTCAATAACACTCACCAATTACTTACATCTAAATTGTAATGCAAAGAAAAATAAATTTTATTACTAACCATATCTAGAGCAACCAGGAAAGTATGAATCTTCAAAGCTCAATCCCTGCCTCCTCCCACCCAGTTAGTTGGCCTGAAATCGCCTAGCTTACCTCCTGAGTGAAAGAGTGAAGCACCGGTTAGATCTGGATCGAAATGAAGACACATGCGGTTCTGAGCAGCGCAATAAATGCCTAGCGTCATTATCACAGACGGTTTTTCATAAAAAACCGTCTGTGATAATTCCAGATTATCACAGACGGTTTTTAACACAAACCGTCTGTGATACTAATTTTCTCCGACGCCACCAACACAGACGGTGTCCAAATTAAAACCGTCTGTGTTAGTGTTGATCACAGACGGTTTAGTCAAACCATCTGTGATTGGCCGTCTAGTATTAGGCTTTCTGTAGTAGTAGATTCCACGTGTACAGGTACTAGTAGAAAAGTAATGGATATTTTTCGTACTTGCTTTGTATTACTTGTTGTATGCTGGCCCCACACTGATGAATTTTCTTAGAATTATTTCAACTATTACAAAAAGTCTTATAGTGTACTGTATCCCTCTTGCAGTTTGCAAGACAAAACCATCTCCAAACAAACCCTCCAGCCATCAAGCTTAAGGAGAATTCGGAAGTCACGGAAGAAATTATATTAACTGCGTTGAGGCACGCTCTTAATGAATATTCTTCTTTGCAAGCACATGATGGGCATTGGCCTGGTGGTTATAGCGGGATTTTGTTCATTCTGCCTCTCATGGTATGTGTTTTATTAATTTAAGGTGAAATTAGATCAATAACATCGTAAAGAAGTAAAAATTTGGAAAACAACATCACAAAGAAGTTTTAAGAAATGACATCATAATAACTATTTATCATGGGAAATAACAATCCCGTGGGTAAAATGATTTTTTCCGTCCTGGTTTTTTGCAGGTCGCAATGGATCCATGGTATTTCTGTTATTTTTTAAAAAAAAAATCTGAAGGGATATTCTGTAATAGTGTTATTTTCTATAATGAATGGTGATTGCGATGTGATTCTTTCTTTTTGTGATGCTATTTCTCTGGTTTCACTTTTTTGCAATCTAACTGAAGTAATTTTCTCTTGTTTCACAGTGACCTAGTGAATGTTAGAACACAATACATCAATACAGCTTTTTATGTCAGTAAACATGTTGCCCCGCTTTCCAGTACCGACAACATTTCATAACTAAAAACTTTTTTGATACCGACAAAAAATAATCGAACTATGATCAGCCGTATAATATGCCCGAAACAGTACTGCTGTGAAAAGGCGTTGCTTCTAATCCAAATTCAAGGTTTCCAGATTTCCGGATACCATAAGTGTTACCCACCCGCCCACAAAATTTACAGTTCACATACCAAATAATTATCCGTTGCAGTAGTGTGCACCTGTGCTATAGATTAGCATTGTAAGGGTGAAAACCGTCATAGCTCCACTATAGCCCGTGATGAGTGTAAGCCTTTTCTAATGAGGAAGAGTACCATATCCGCAACGAGTGTAGGTGAGCCATTTAGGTGGTGATCGGTTCGGCTGAAAAGCTCATGGCTTATGGCTGAAAACACTGTAGCTGGCTGAAAAAAGCACTGTAGCTGACAGAGGCTTATTTAGCATAATTAAATTTAAAAAAAATTAAAAATATAAAAAAATATGTTAGCCCATTACGTATAATACAAACAAATACGGGAAAAAAAGAACCGGCAAAAAAGCTCAACAAAAAGCCAAAAGTTCAGAAAAAGACGAAACTTATGAATAGTGAAAAATAAGCCAAAAGCCAGAAGCCGAAGCCGAAGCCGAGTTGATCAGGGCCAGTCTTTCGACCTACAGCAATATAACGGTCAAACAAAAATGCTATTGTAACACCCCAGTCAAACAATGACCCGAAATGCTACCAAACTAGTAGTATAACAACATTGAACTAAATATGCTACACAAAATTTCGGCAGAACCTCCTTTGTTTACTGTCTAAATCAGGGGTTTCAATAAGCATAATTCAAAAGAGATGAGTAACATCAAGTAATATAATCAAGACTAAGCACAATTGGCTTAAGTATACTAGAGCATCCATAGTTATAATATTTAGAAAACAATGAACGGAAGCATCATAAAAGAATTCTAATCCTTTATTACAATTTAAAACCAACGATCAATAGTCATCTTCTACTTAAGTAGTTCAAGCAAATAGCATTTTATTTTCTCTCCTCTTCCATTGTGGATAGATCACGCAAAGTGCAATAATACTAATCTGTCCTTTTCCCCATGCATGCCGGTCACATAAAGGTACCTAAAACAAACACAATAATAGCAAGAGTGAGTCCAACGACTCAGCAAATATAATAGATAGTAACAAGTACATTTAAGAACATCACTTCACAAATCTATCCATCAACCATATAAACAAGCCATACTATGCAAGATGATCAAAAATCTCTTAATCTCTTTCTCTTTTGCATTTTACCGGTAATGCAAAGTGTGCATCCGTTGATGCATACCCATGCCTGTACCATCTGGTACAGGGACCAATTGCCCATACTCCGCAAGTATGGGGACCTTTAGCCATCATGTCATCAACATGACGGGGACCTCGGCGCTTAGTCATCTCGTGACCAAGACTTCAATAAATCAGCATGATGCATATGCGTGAATGTCTCAATAAATAAAATTTGCATCCACAATATCTATGCATCAGAAATACTCATTAACACTTAAAATTGCAATCGACCATAAACAGCACCAATACATCCTTACCATAACTATGAACACATATACTCATAATATAGATCAAACATCAACAAGTCATCAAACATCAACAATCCACACTATCAATTTTTAAACCATCATTATACTTGCCTTAACCGCGAGAAAACGGGGGATGTGCAGAAGGTGCTGCCCCTGGGATCCATCCTCCACCTGAATAATAATTATAATATTTGCTAAGATAACAGTAGCGGACCTTTGCCCAAATAAAAACAATTACAAACTAGTAAATTCGTTTAACTTGGTTCCAATCCCCAAATCCTACAGGTCATCCTGCCTCCTCTGTGAACAGTCAACTTCAAAAATTCATATCTATTGGTACAGGAGTTCGAATAGGGTGTTCTTAGACTTTCTGGAAAGATAATTAAATTATATAACTAAACCTAGTTGGTGAGCCTCCCTGATTCGGCCATCTTCTACCCGTACCATCCAATTTTCTAAAACATCAATTTCACGTCGGGTTCTCTGGACAGCGCACTAAAATTGCCATAACTTTCATCCCAAGTGTTCGAATCATGATTTCTTGACCTTCCTGGAAAGCTAAGAGAATTATCTACAACTTTCATAATATGGAGATCCTCTGATTCTCCCATTTTCTAATCACCCAAACCAATCTACCAAAACCTAACAGAAATCTCCCGATCTGCAGAACAGTCCTACAAGAAAAATCATAACTTCTGCTACAAAGGTCCGACCGGCAGCCAAAGGAAGATTTTTCCCACCAGTAGAAGAGCTTCAATGGGGGAGGGAGAGGGGGAGGAACTGCTGGGGCGCACAAGGGGCAGGGAGGGGCGGCGCAATGGGGGCAGGGGAGGGGCGGCTAGGGTTGGAGGGGGGTGGGCGCCTCCCCCCCTCTTTGGCTGGTTTCCCCCTTGGACCTTGGCCCAGGCCCAGGTTGCCCGGAAAATTCAGAAAACCCCCCGAAACATTATTTCATTCTTTCCTTTAAGGTCCCCCCTCTCCAATTAAACGATTATTTCCCGAATGACTTTTGGGATATTACAGCTATAGGAGACTGACTATAAAAATGCAGGGATAGCAAATATATAAATAATTGTATTCTTGCGATTTTGTTTGGTGTTACATGTAGGTTATGCCTGCCAGTAATCTTCCCTCTGAATCCACCTTGGGAAGACCTATGGTATGCCATACTTGCCCAGATCGCCTACATACCCCTAGCCCTAAGGGAAACTGTAGGACCGATGATCTTTGCCACATTCTCACTTTCAATAAAATCAACTCCCTTTGAATGAAAAAGGTTTCTTCATTTCACTAGCTATAAAAAGCTAAGAAGATCATATGCCAGTGGCCAGAGCTAACAAAGATGCATGGGCTACAGCTATACTCCCAAAACATTTGCCAAAATACCTATTATATACACCCCTAATACAAAAGGTATACACGCTCCTTCCTCAAATTGTCTCAGCAACCTACAGCCTATGAACCCAATAGACAAATAGCCAATAAGTCTAATGGCCCAGCTGCCGAAAGCCCACCAAGCCACAAGATTGACACCCCCCTTGGTAGCCTGGCTCGGGATCAATCCCCATCGCTGCATCGCATCATACTTTTTGCCCTAACCATCTCGCGTCATACTTCCACGGCGTCTTGCTACCCATAGACTTACGTGTCGTCTACTTTGTAAGGGCCATTAGGGTTAGGGTCAAAGAGGATGGTGAGGAGGCTGAAGAGATTTTGAGCGTGGTAGAGGATGGGTTTGGGTGAGTATGTATAGGGCAGAGAGAGGCGGAACTGGGAAAATTTTTAGCGGAATAGGCGCAGGGACGAAGTGGTGGAGCTATAATTCGTGGGGTGGGGGTTGGTGTATTTCTATTGGCTGGGATTGGGTTAGGGAGGATCGACAGGCCTAGCGATCAGGGATACATAATTATCACAGACAGTTTGAACCACAAACCATTTGTGATACGTGATTGTTATAGACGGTTTGAGCCATAAACTGTTTATGATACATAATTATCGAAGACAATATTTGTATATACCAGTGCAATGTAAGTAGCTAGTCTTAAAAGATAAAATAGCAAAGTTCCATACAGCTTATATATGCCCATTTGAAAGGTTTCGATGAGATCTACAACTTTGCAGTGAAGGCAAACCCCAAATTCCAAACAGAAGATAGAAAAATTTTCACAAAAATAGAAACCGAAAATGTGCAACACAAATTTGAGGCTAAAGATGGCCGATTTTGGTGGTCTTAGAGGATAACTAGTGCAAGCGGACATTTTTTATTGGGCTCGTCGTTAGCTTTCCAATGAGTATAAGAACGACAAAAACGGATATAGTATGCAAAAGTTATACCCGTTTTGCTAAAGATATCTCGGAACAGAATGCTATTCGGAATCAAGCGGGAGATTATGAAATTTTAGAGGATTGCAAGGCGGAAAATATATCATATACGATTTTTAATATGAACCATCTGTGATAACTTTATTATCACATACGGTTTAAATAAAAAACCGTCTATGATACTTAACAGACGGTGCTCACCATAAACTGTCTGTGATATTATCTCTTCACAGACGGTTTTTATCTCTGGCAGCGATACAGATGGTCTCTAAACTTAAACCGTCTATGATTACATCTAACACTGACAGTTTTGATGAACCATTTGTAATGAGGCATCTAATACAAACCTTTCTATAGTAGTGTGGGAGAGAGATCACCTCCACCTCATGAGGATACTCCCCACGCCCCACCTCCCACAGAGGAATTATAAACCCTAGGGATGAGATTTGCGCTTTGGAACATTAATACGCGACAGGCCAGAGACCTTTCCAAATATGTTCCTGTTTCAAGTGATTTGATTGTTTCCTGCAGAACAACCACGAAATACCATATATATATAGGAAAATTACATAAGGCACCTGGGTGCCTAGGCACCCACATCAAGAACCGTCCGATACACGTGTATGATTGATAATTTTTTTGAGTTTGGGTATGGAAATGTTTTATACCCTTCATATATTTATGATAAATAAGTTTTGAACTCAGTTCAAACTAGTTTGAACTACTTTTGAGTTCAATGCGACTACAGTGAGTATATACCATAAAAATAGTTCAAACTAATTAAATCGAAGTTGAATTTAATATTTTTCGGAGTTTGACATCTCAAATATACTTTTTTATGGGTATATGAATATACCCACATCAAACGTTGCAAATCTCAAAGCAAATCAACGGGTATTGATATGGGTGCCTAGGCACCAAGGTGCATGAAACACTCGTCCTATATATATATATATATATATGCATAATCATCATTAACTTGTCAGTAGAAGAGAAATTAATCACGTAAATAAATAATTAATGCTCTAAGAGTGGTTGGAAACTTATACACTAAGAGACTATCATCCTGCGATTTAAGGCATTGCTTGTAACTAGTGTATTAGATATGTCCCCTACATTTAAAAATAATCTAGGTAAAATAATGAGAAGATAAAAGGTTATTATCTTTTAAGGTCTTCAAAACATTTCAATGCACCATATCATTGAAGTCTGTCTCATGTTTTAACATGATTCGGATTGTTCAGGGCTTTTCATATGGTATTTCCCCAAGTGACAACTATTAGTTTCAGAAAATATATAGTATTACTTGTTTCATTTCAATTTCTGGTATTTCAATTCACTGGTTCCATCTGTGATTTGTTATCGTGATCCTCAAAACTATGCTTTGATTTGGGGGCATAAAAATGTTACTTTCACATTAATACACACATTTTTTATGTATATCCTCAGATATTTGGTTTACATGTCACTGGATCACGTAATTGATAATAGCCCCTAGGAGATTAGATCAAGCAGATTGAATCATCTCTCCTAGGGGACGATGCGCTGCGGAATTTGGTGGTGACTAGGAAATGCCTAGATGTGAACCCGCTCTGATACCTTGTTAGAGGATAGAATAGCTAGAATAGTTGATAGACCTATGCTTGAGCCTGAGACGGCATATATATATAGAGTACAATGTGACTTGGAGATCAAGTCAATTAATACAGATAAGGAATGTTATTAGAGATATAGAATGAACTTTATCGGATACAAATATCCTAATTAATTACATTCTATCTCTTATAATCTTACCAAATATGTACTCTAACACACATTAATACACACATTTTTTTTGTTTATCCTTCAGATATTTGGTTTACATGTCACTGGATCACTTAATGATGTCTTGTCATCGGAGCATATACGTGAGATATGTCGTTACATCTACAATATCCAGGCATGCATGACAATGCTTTCTTATAATTTCATTGTAATAAACAGTTCTATGTATAATCAAACTATAATAAAATTTTATACAAAAAAATGTAATGCATGTAGAATGAAGATGGTGGTTGGAGCACACATACTCTAGGCCCGAGCTCCATGTTTGGCTCATGTGTAAACTATGCTACCTTAAGGCTCCTTGGTGAGGTGCTTGATGGAGACAATGATGCATTATCCAAAGGGCGTGCTTGGATTTTATCTCATGGAAGTGCAACTGCAGCTCCACAGTGGGCAAAGATATATCTCTCGGTATGAATCGAGGCAAAATAAACGACAGAGACTAAAATTTAAGCTATCAAAGAAAAGTGAATGAAAATTTGAAGCTAATACAAATTACATGAGATTCTTTGAGTAGATTGGCAATGCTTCTTGTTTTTGTTTTACCATATTAATTACTCATATTATCTTCAATATCATGGAAGCGCTAATGATTAATCCAACAGAACAGTTGTTTTACCATATTTCGTTCTCCATTTGAGTGAAATTAACTCAAGCTAATCTTGCTTTTAACCAAAGGTAATCGGTGTGTATGATTGGTCAGGGAATAATCCTATTATTCCTGAGTTATGGATGGTTCCACATTTTCTTCCAATTCATCCAGGTATTTGCTCCAAATCTCGCACTAGCTAGGAGAACAATTTGACATTTGATAGAACATATGCGCAAGCCATATATTTCTTCCTATTATTATATCGTTACATTTTTATGTCTCGTAAATATTATGTCGAAATTAATGCATGGATGTACTTTATGCCTACACATTGAAGTAAAAAATTATTGTTTTTAGGGAGATTTTGGTGCTTTTGCCGGATGGTTTACATGCCAATGGCTTATATTTATGCGAAAAAATTTGTTGGGCCCATCACTCCGACTATATTGGCAATGAGAGATGAGCTCTACAATATACCATACAGTGAGATCGATTGGAACAATGCTCGTAGTTCTTGTGCCAAGGTTTGTTACTATCCTTGTAAGCTCTAAAACTGTACTGATTCTAGGTATAATCCTGTTTTAAATATGCATATGTACAATTATTGTTGAATGAGGCTATCAGGAAGTATTTTGTATCTACCATTGCGCAATGTTGTGTAGTTTTGAATCTACCTTCAGTACTCTTTAGTTATTTTTGTATAGAGCAAATAAAACTTCAGGAGGTGTTGTTATATACTACCATTGATCATTCGTGACATGTATATCAATAATGAACAAAATACCCTTAATTTGGAGTTGTATTGTGTAGCCATTTATTTGGAAAACTTATACAATAGTCACGGGATCAAATACCCGAAAATAAAGATATAACCCACCCAACCACGGCCATTTATGTTGTTCTATATAATTCAGGTTAAGCATGTGTGTTTGTTTAAATGAACAGATAAGACAGTGATGTTAAGCGTCCAAAATGTTCCAGCTTTTAGGAATATGGTTTGGTATATTGCCATCAGTACGTCAGAGGCCCCAAAGTCGTTGTGATCTACCATAAAAAAATATTTTAGTGATATAATATATGATGTACAGAGACAAGGGTAAGATTTTGTTTGCTGTTTTTTTATCTTGAGATTAGTTCATTGGGGGAAAAGGTTCTCTCTATTTTTATAAGAAATATCTTTACTACTGAAAGCTTGATTATTTTTTCTTTTGTCCCTATAGGAAGACCTTATCTACCCCCCTTCGCGGGTGCAAAATATTGCTATGGCTTGTTTGAATAATTTTGTGGAACCAATGTTAAATCGGTGGCCAATTAACAAGATAAGAGAAAGCGCTTTGAGCAACCTCATGGAACATATCCACTATGAAGATGAAAACAGCAATTACGTTGGTTTATGCCCTATTAACAAGGTAATGTCCCACTGTCTGTTTGAAGTTAAGGTTAGCTTGTATTTTTCATCCTAAACATACGTGATTGTTCGTTGATTATGCTACTGTCCAGCCCTTAATTAGTTAACTTCATAATCATCTACTTGTTCTTAACGGAATGTTAGTTCCTTAGATTTTGGTTGACTAATTGTTAGCTAGGACTAGTTGTTAGCTGACTAGTAGTTAACTGGCTAAAGATTAGCCCAGTCCTGTTTGGATCCAAGGACTAATAAGTACTACTATCTTAGTACAAAGTCTGTTATACCCCTATGTATGGCGGTCTGGGAGGATTGGCGTGGGTATCAACGTCTTTTTTCCATCCGGTTGGTCTTTTAGCCCTCATTAGCCCTCCTGTCTGGATCCACAAGGACTAAAAATTAGCAACTAGTTGTTAGTCCATGGATCCAAACAGGCCCTAATGTTCCTCGGTGCCTCACTCAAGGATATATATATATATATATATATATATATATATATATATATATATATATATATATATATATAATGCAGATTTATTTGTAATCAGCAAATGTGTGTGGTCTGTTAATTAGTTTAGGACAGCAGAGCCATATATGAATATACATACCTCTGTTTACCTTTTTTGCCACGTCGATAGGTGCCTACTTACCCAACTTAAATACTTAGTGCACTGAAATGGAGTTTCCAGTGTGAAACACTTGAAACTATTAAAACACTCGAGTGTGTGTGTGTGTGTGTATATATATATATATATATATATATATATATATATATATATATATATATATATATATATATATATATATATATATATATATATATATATATATATAGACGACAGTGTTTCATGCACCATGGTGCCTAGGCACCAATATCAATACCGTTGATTTGCTTGAGATTATAACGTTTGATGTGGGTATCTTCATATACCTATAAAAAGTATATTTGAGATGTCAAACTCCAAAAAATTTAAATTCAACTTCAGTTTAATTAGTTTGAACTATTTTTATGGTATATACTCATCTGTAGTTGCATTGAACTCAAAAGTAGTTCAAACTAATTTGAACTGAGTTCAAAACTTACTTACCATAAATATATCAAGGGTATAAAACATTTTCATACCCAAACTCAAAAAATTATCAATCATACACGTGTATCGGATGTTGGTGCCTAGGCACCATGGTTTTATGTAATTTTCCTATATATATATATATATATATATATATATATATATATATATATATATATATATATATATATATATATATATATATATATATATATATATATATATATATATATATATATATATATATATATATATATATATATATATATATATATATATATATATATATATATATATATATATATATATATATATATATATATATATATATATATATATATATATATATATATATATATATATATACACACACCACCTAAACAAATTTGAAATACTCCTTTATCACTTTAGGTATACTCATATACTAATTATAAGATACTCCAATGTGAACCACACGAAAAAATTGCAAAGAAGTCCACAGTTTTTAGCATATTTTATAAATACCTTTATATACGTACATAAAAAGGAGTATGTCAAAAAAATATGCATACCACCTCTGAAAAATTGTTCATACCACCTATATAGTCTTAAATACTCGTATACTACACGTACATACTCTCCGTTAAGCGAGATACTACTTGTATTGTGAGATACGACATAGGGTGTAATTACACCCGGGAGTAGAAAAGAAGCTTCATATATATATATATATATATATATATATATATATATAGGAAAATTATATAAGGCACCTGGGTGCCTAGGCACCCACATCAAGAACCGTCCGATACACGTGTATGATTGATAATTTTTTTGAGTTTGGGTATGGAAATGTTTTATACCCTTGATATATTTATGGTAAGTAAGTTTTGAACTCAGTTCAAACTAGTTTGAACTACTTTTGAGTTCAATGCACTACATGAGTATATACCATAAAAATAGTTCAAACTAATTAAACTGAAGTTGAATTTAATTTTTTGAGTTTGACATCTCAAATATACTTTTTATGGGTATATGAAGATACCCACATCAAGCGTTATAATCTCAAAGCAAATCAATGGGTATTGATATGGGTGCCTAGGCACCAAGGTGCATGAAACACTCGTTCTATATATATATAGAGGGATATATATATATATATATATATATATATATATATATATATATATATATATATATATATATATATATATATATATATATATATATATCCTATATATCAATATCAATACCGTTGATTTGCTTTGAGATTATAACGTTTGATGTGGGTATCTTCATATACCCATAAAAAGTATATTTGAGATGTCAAACTCGAAAAAATTAAATTCAACTTCAGTTTAATTAGTTTGAACTATTTTTATGGTATATACTCACTGTAGTCGCATTGAACTCAAAAGGAGTTCAAACTAGTTTGAACTGAGTTCAAAACTTACTTACCACAAATATATCAAGGGTATAAAACATTTCTATACCCAAACTCAAAAAAATTATCAATCATACACGTGTATCGGACGGTTCTTGATGTGGGTGGCTTATGTAATTTTCATATATATATATATATATATATATATATATATATATATATATATATATATATATATATATATATATAGATATGTTTCATGCACCATGGTGCCTAGGCACCCATATCAATACCGTTGATTTGCTTTGAGATTCATAACGTTTGATGTGGGTATCTTCATATACCCATAAAAAGTATATTTGAGATGTCAAACTCAAAAAAATTAAATTCAACTTCAGTTTAATTAGTTTGAACTATTTTTATGGTATATACTCATGTAGTCACATTGAACTCAAAAGTAGTTCAAACTAGTTTGAACTGAGTTCAAAACTTACTTACCATAAATATATCAAGGGTATAAAACATTTCCATACCCAAACTCAAAAAATTATCAATCATACACGTGTATCGGACGGTTCTTGATGTTGCACCAAGGTGCCTAGCATCTTTTCTACAAGGTAATTACATAAAAAGCTATACATACATATATATATACATATATATCACATAAAAAAGCTATACATCAAATCCCACATTTAACTTTTTATAGTTAAATTATATATATATATATATATATATATATATATATATATATATATATATATATATATATATATATATATATATATATATATATATATATATATATATATATATATATATATATATATATATATATATATATATATATATATATATATAGAGGAAGCATCTTTTCTACACCCGGTGTAATTACATAAAAAGCTATACATACATATATATATATATATATATACATAAAAAGCTATACAACTTTTTAACTTTTATATATATATATATATATATATATATATATATATATATATATATATATATATATATATATATATATATATATATATATATATATATATATATATATATATATATATATATATATATATATATATATATATATATATATATATATATATATATATAGGAAGCATCTTTTCTACACCCCGGTGTAATTACATAAAAAAAGCTATACATACATATATATATACATATATATCACATAAAAAAGCTATACATCAACCGACATATTAACTTTTTATAGCTAAAAGATTATATGCAGCGAATATATGCAGCTAACCTGGCCATGATCATAAGACAACGCGTGTACATGATTGGAAGAACCATGTTGGCACTTCGTATGTATCAGCAACCTTGGCTTAGAAAAACTTTTTGCCTTTTCGTAAGGCCATTTTACCCTGCTCCCCATGATTTAAACCTTACTGCCCAGTTTTGAAGATGGAATTGCACCACGTATCAACCTTTGCCACGCCGCCATTGGTGGTGTGGGAAAGTTCATTTGCCACATCATTGACGGCCGCAGGGATCTGAAAAATATATTTGTTGGGGAGGGTCCCGCCGCTACCTCAGGAGAGCAAAGGCACGTGTTGGAGGATTTACCTTGAGCTAAGTCTCCGAGTCAACCCCAGATGAAGTACGCAAGGTTGACCCGGATCCAAGATCAACCCTGGACGAGGTACACGAGACTAACCTTGGAAGGGTCTGGGGCTAATCCAAGTCTCGGAGGTGGCGGAGCCTATGCGGGACAAATAACATAGATATCCTTAGAAGTAAGCTAGATCCTGAGAGCAAACTTGTAACTTGGTATGCCCATCTCTCTCCCCTATAAATAGGACCCATTGTAATAGGAGAGGGTATTTTTGCAACATTAAAACACTCATATTGAATACACTTGGTGATTGTGTGCTTTTCCTTAAGTCTTTTTGCATCCTCGGCGATCACCAAATTCGATCGGAGGTACTTTTAAGTTTGCTATCTAGATTCGTACTGACGACAACATTATGGAGGGGTTTATTTTTAAAATACTATTAAGGGATTTGATAATAAAAAATATTTGTATCATGAACACATCCTGATGGAAACGCGGTAAAACTATATATGGTCATCTATTAACATTGTCCCTTTACATGTTATTTCTTTTTGACAGGGTCCTATGTTTCTTTACTAGATCAAGGACATGCCAATTATTTTATTTCTATTAGAGCACTCCTAATACTCCTTATTGTACAATGTCTATATCTAATAATTAACTATCTACATAGGATTAGAGATGACATGACAAAGAGTTAAAGAAGAGACAAGGAAATACAATGTCTTATATAAGATATTGCTTGAACACACAAACCAATAAGTAAGACATATCTAAAATATGTATTGGGAAGGAGGGTTGTTTCTACCCCCATTAAATATATGCCATGTACTGTAAGAAAGAAGGAGGGAGAGCGAGGGAAAGTTAGAAGAATGTGTAAATTTATTGATTAGGTTTACTGGTAGACACTATGTATTAAAGGAGTTATATCTAATTATTGCTAAGTGATATGAAGGATATAAACATAGCAAAGCAATGTCTTGTATTAGAAATACTCTTACTATCTAGATAATTCAAAACTAATTATTTACCCAATTCTTTTGTGATTAGGTATTAAATATGATCTGTTGTTGGATAGAAAAGCCAAATTCCGATGCATTCAGGCAACATCTTCCAAGGATTCATGATTTCCTGTGGGTTGCAGAAGACGGAATGAAGTCGAAGGTAGTGCTTGTGCTTGTCTTTGTACTTCGATGTGCTTGGAAATGGGCGTATCTAATTAAAGGATCCCATAGTTTACTTTCTAGCAGACAGTGGGCCCCCCTTGCACCAAGAAACATAGTGCAGATCTTCCCATAACCGTTGCATGTTTCACAGACCTGCCGGTTTTCTCCCTCCCAAGACCGGTTTTTCCACCCAATAAGATGGATATCCATGTTCATCGCAAAAAAAGGATGTCTATGTAGTAATTAGGCTGTTATTGTCATATGATTTTATGGTAAAAAGAATTTGCTGTAAAAATATTTGAGGTTTTAACTTGATATACAAAGTAACTTTTATGTGAGAGGGAAAAATAATTTTAAACTTCGAAATGAAACAGAATAGCTTTTAATTAACTACCATATCCTCACGCTCATCCCCGTGCGCCCCCCAACAATTCTTTCCAATGACGTGCTGACAAATTATGTGTTTCATGTCTTCACTAAACTAGGTATACGTTGGCTGCCAGAGCTGGGATACCGCACTTATTGTTCAGGCCTTTTGCTCAACTGGCCTTACCGAAGAGTTTGCTGCAACTCTTGCAAAAGCTCACGAGTTTATAAAAAATGCTCAGGTTTATAATGTGTGATCGTTTTTGTTGAAACATATTATATCATTACAAAAGTTGACATTAATGTTCTTCTTGAAGATTCCTCATAATGTTCCTAATCACAAAAGTTATTACCGTGAAAGAACAAAAGGTTCATGGACTCTTTCAAATGGAGAGAACGCTTGGCCTATCGCTGATACTACTGCAGAAGCCCTTAAGGTATGACTAATCCAAGCTGAATTTCGTTTTTGACACTGGGCTCAAAAACATACGGGCTAGATCTCACATGCCAGCACTGCTATAAAAGAGATTATACTGGACGACTACATCACAGATGCTTCCTATGAATCGTCTGTGCTGCAATTATCACAGACAATTCATACTAACAATAGTCTGTGATATTTTCACAGACGGTTATTTATACGAACCGTCTGTGATAAAACAATACATCACAGAAAATTCGTATTAATAACCGTCTATGAAAATATCACAGACGGTTATTAATATAAACCGTCCGTGATAATACAAGACATCACATATGACAGACGGTTAACCGTTTGTGATATGTGCATTATCACAGACGGTTCGCATAACAAACCGTCTCTGATAATGCCATGACACCGATCCGTGGCATCTCCCTAGGATTCTGATCTCACCCGTCTATTT
Source organism: Dendrocalamus sinicus (assembly GCA_036346575.1). Taxonomy (NCBI): domain Eukaryota; kingdom Viridiplantae; phylum Streptophyta; class Magnoliopsida; order Poales; family Poaceae; genus Dendrocalamus; species Dendrocalamus sinicus. The sequence goes on along the minus strand of CM070655.1, from coordinate 26,074,670 downwards.
TCTCCGCATCGAACGGTAGGCACCGGTTCCTCCCACCTCTCACCCTTTATTTATTACTCCCCTCTCCCTTTCACTCCGAGATAAGTTCTACAAGCTGCTCCTAGCTAGTTTATCCACTCCTGTCTTGTTCCTCGATGACACCGACTACCGCTATGATCTAGCGTCTCCGTTGTGACACCACGATCGACTGTGCAACATACTCTTTGTAGTAAGTGTTGTAAGAGTGTCTTGTACAGTCTCACCGTCGTGACACAAAAGTGATGATACCGCCGCCTCTCCCTCATTGCAAGGCACTGCGGAAGCAGCTAGCTACCAAGACAGTACTTAAGTCGGCGTCAAAGACATCCAGCTCGCGTACTTCTAGGATCTCTACTTATTCTATGTTTTTGCTATGGGTTCATAGGATTAGGATATGTTCTTGCCATGTATAAGAGTTGAGTTCGTAGAATTAGGATGTGTTCTTGCCATGTTTAAGAGTTGGGTTCGTAGGATTAGGATGTGTTCTTACCATGTTCTTACTGTGTTAAATGGGTAACCTGCTCATTATCTTATGATGTTGTAATGGTGTATGCTAATGGAATGTGCTGCTGTGTTTACTGTTGTGTGTGCTTGTTTTCAAAGGGCATAGATAACATTATTCCTTGAGACTAGGCAAAAAAACAAAAAAAGGTATAAAATGAACTATCACAGATAGTTTCTGCTATAAACCATCTATGAAGGACTATCACAGACAGTTCTATATACCAACTGTGTGATACTCGCCAATCACAGACGATTGGTAACTAGAACCGTCTGTGATGTATGAGTATCATAGACGGTTTTTGGTTTGAGCCGTTTGTAATAATTTTCTTCACAGACAGTTCTAGATTCAAACCTCTATGTTGTTTTTATCACAGACAGTTCACAAACCATCTGTGATAACCCACGATTATCACTAACACATAAATTCAGGCAATTTAGAAAACCGTCTGTGATGACAGTTCTGAACCGTTTGTGGTGACCCTTTTTGTAGCAATGTAGTGATTGAGTGCAACAATAGTGGAAAAACATATCCCCATTTTGTTAACCTTGGTCTCAGGTTACTTCTTCCAACAAAAGTTGAAACCAAACTAACTCATACTAATTGGATGTTCAGCTTGGCGTACATTTTTCTTACAAACACTTACTGGTCAATGTGGACTTTATGCACATAGGTACAATTCTAATCAATATTTTGTATTTCATTTTTTCAGGCAGTATTGTTGTTGTCAAAGATTCCTTCAAACCTCGTAGGGGATCCAATAAATGAAGAACGGTTATATGATGCGGTTGATTGCCTCCTCTCTTTTGTGGTATGATGACTCTAAATTATCTAACATGACCTAGCTAGAATAATATTTTTAAATGTTTGTCAAAATATTGCATTATAGAGGTATGTATAATGTTATTAGCGATTATCATTGAGGAGAGGTTATGAAATTTTGTGGCATTAGCTTGATGGCTTAGTTAGAAACGACAACTTCGATTGTGATGTATGAAAGTTTGATATAATACTCATGCTTTTTGATGTCCTTTAATCAACTGACATGATTAACTTATAAATTTTACATGCCTTGAGAACTTGTCGTGCTAATAATTTTTTAATTGTTTTATGTGAAAATGTGAGATTGAAGTGCGCATGTATATGTATATGTATATGTATATGTATATGTATATGTATATGTATATGTATATGTATATGCATATAATTACTATTCTGAGTGTAGGTGTCGAATGCGTGCTGAAAAGTTATTGCCCAGTGTGTGTGAAGTTACTACTAAACAAATATAGAGTTACTGTCAGTTGTAGCACTACACAACTAGAAATAACTCTATATGTATTTGACAGTAACTTCACTCACATATGAAGTAACTATCTGGCACACAATGCGCACAGACGCAGAATAGCGCAGCCGTGTATATATATACATACATATACATGTATATGTATATGTACATGTATATATGTACACACACACACACACACACACACACACACACACACACACACACACACACACACACACACACATATATATATATATATATATATATATATATATATATATATATATATATATATATATATATATATATATATATATATATATATATATATATATATATATAGCACCCAAATAACACTCATTAAACTTACGCAAGAGCATAGGAGTATTTCTCAACATTGGCTCTATGTTTTTTGAAAATTTGGAGGTAGCTACATGCCTATTTTAGAACTCTAATATGAACTTACGGCTGTGGAGCAAAATTAACAAGCATACATATATTGTCACATTCTATTCAAATTGATCTTTCCAGTTGTGATGTTAGCTGTCCCTTCAAGTAGTTAAATAAATTTCCATGATGCACTTTTATCAATTTATAAATAAATTCCATGATGCACTTTTATCAATTTATGATTGTAAAAATAATTTGTATTTTACTTCTTTTCGAATGCAATATATTGGACTGATATAACTGATTTTTCTATTTGAAGAACAAAGATGGTACGTTGTCTTCAGCTGAATCTAAACGAACAACCTCATGGGTAGAGGTGAGTATCTCTAAGGTATTACTGTTATGTAGTCGCCTAATCATTTTTGAGATGGTAGTCACCTTTTCTGTTAGGTTGCAGTCACCTAAACAGCTAAACTAAGCATTAAAATTGAGAATATCACGCGAGTTTGAAATGAAACACAATTTGAAAAGAATCAACAGTTGAGGCAAGCAATCATAGTTTACTTTGATTAAGCAACTCATAAAGTCTTCTTTAGAAAAAAATGGACTTTACATTATCTTAAGTGGATGGGATTGTTAAAGTTGTGGTCGCATTGGCAACAATTAAGAACACAAAGTAGAAGAAAACACAAATGTAGTCCCGACAGCCATTCTCTCTTTGTTGGTCAGTGTCTCTTTATTGATTGGTGGGATAAATGTGTGCACAAAGGAAAGCCCCCTACCCCCGTTACATAGGGAGAAGAGAATGCTATGAGATGTTGCTAAGAAATATGGACTAAACTATGCTAATGGATCTAAGAGCAAGTACAATAATGGTCTTATAGCCAAGCTAGTCAGCATTTTTGTTGATGTGGAGGAGAGAAGAGAGGAGAGAGATGAGAGCTTGGCTCTCATGCAAGCAACAAGCTGGGCACGAGAGCCTATGCAGTGGTGGGCTCAGATAATAAATGTATGTGAGGAGGAATAGGAAAGAGAATGTGAGACATGGTACCACATAATAATAAAAAACCTTTTGTAGACAAATAGAAGACAAATTATTGTATAACTTGACTCTTATAACTTGACTTATAGCCAAACACTTGGCTCTATTATTGGACTTGCTCTAATGAGCCTTTGTGCCTTAATGGCCCTATTTAGGGAAGTGTCCACACAATTAATTATTTCACGACACTCCTCTTTGGACATTTACTAACATCATGCTTATGTCTCATTAAATACTCTTTTCGAAAAACCCAGTGCAAAAAAATGGTATGAAGAAAAGAGTACATAGCTCATGTTTCTTGCCATTGCACTTATTGTCACATTAAAAATCTTTAATTAGTAAAACCCATTAGGACACAACTTAATTAAGGGAAAAAGTACAACATATCATCACGAAGATGAATGTGTATGAAGATTAAACTCCCCATGAAGGCAACAACACTCTGAGCCTTCTCATGCCAGTGCTATGAACATGCCTTACAAAGGTAGAAACTAGTAAGGCCTTAAAATATTCACAAGATTCTTACTTGCTTGGATTTTCTTTATTTCTATATTCCCATTCTCCTGCTGCTCGTAGGAATAAAAATGTTTTAAGAGTATATGCTTTTGTCGTAGATGTTTTGACATAGATATTCTTCATTTGTGCAATGCAAACAGCATTATCCTCATAGAGGACTATGGGGGTTTTATCCACCTCTATATCACATGGCTTTTGGATATGATGAACCAATATTCTAAGCCATATGCATTCACGAGTGGTCTAAAATAGTGTGATTACCTATGAATGATTGGTTGACATAGTAACTATTGATCGTTTAATAGATTTCCATGAGATGATTTTACTTCCAATTAGAAAAACATATCTAGTAAGAGATTTGATATTATGGGGATTGGAAAGATAGACAACATTTCATTAAGTAACAATTTTAGTGTCTTGATGTTTGGGATAAAAGAGTGCGAGTTCAGTAGTACCTTGTATGTACATGAGAATGTCCTTTATTCAAATCCAATGCCTCTTAGTAGCATAGGAACTATATCATACCACACAATTCGCTACAAATGCAATGTCAAGTCTAGTAAAATTGGCAAGGTATAACAATGCTTCAATAACACTAAAGTATAGGATTTCAGCCCCAATACATCCTTATTCTCACACTTAGGTGCATATGGATCTTTCTCTACTTCAAGTGACCTAATGATTTGTCGGACCTGGCTTTTACTAATCCAGAATCTCCTGTGATTTCTACCGCACTATTTCCTAGATCAGTATATAGTACTCACGATACATTACTATATATCAAAATCATATCTTGTGGATACATTACTATAAACCAAAATCCCATTCTCTCTTCTTCGCAATTGGAAAAAACTAATTCTCTCAATTACATAAACTGAAATGTTATGAATCAAATGATTATATACAAAAATTGATGTAACTAAAAGGAATGTAAAATACTATCCACACCAGTATACCACATATATACGATCAGTGGCGGAGGACGGGAAAAAATGCGGTGGGGCGGACAGAGAGCTGCCGCCGCCCGCCCGTCTCCCGCCACCCGCCCGCCGCCTCTCGAGTCGCCGCGCGCCGCCGCCGCCGCGCCGCCGCCGCCTCCCGAGTCTCGCCCGCCGCCGCGGCGGCGAGGCGATGGTCGCGGCTGCGCGCAGGCGTGCGGTGGCTGCCGGCTGTCGCCCGCCCGCCTCCGAGTCCCGCTCCGCCGCCCGCAGCAGAGAGTGGCTGCGCCTGCGCGCAGCGCTGCCGGTGGGTCGCCGCCGCGCCGCCCGCCGCCCGCCCGTCTCCCGCCGCCCGCCCGCCGCCAGCCAAGGTCTGGCTCAAGTCAGAGCTTGCCCTATCGGGTCCTCCGTCACTGTATACCATGTGTGTGTATCATAGAGAAGAAACAAGGGTGCAAAGAGGGGGCATGGCTGCCAGCACCATGGATCTCACTGCCGCCGCTGTGTCACCAATCTCATCCTGTACTTGTCAAAAAAAAACTCCCATCCCGTACTGACTTTTGCTATAGATTTCTGACATTTTTCTCGATAGCATCCCACTATGGATGTGGCCCCGCAGTTGTGTCCACTATGGATTGTGGCTTCTAATTTTTAGCTACATATACTAATTTGGAGCTATTTGATGACCTAGTTTATAAATCCTTCTGAGAGTTTTCGGAACATCATCGTTGATTATGGGTAAGAGATTATCTCAACAGTTCACTTTCCATCTTACATAGAAAAAAATTATATCACGTTTTGCAACCAACATGCAGATACGTCGAGTGCACATCATCATTAATTCAAGCTCTCGTACTGTTTAAAGAGAGATGCCCTAGGTACCGTCGTCAAGAGATAGAAAAAATTATAGAAAGTGGTGCATTGTTCATTGAAAAAAAACAAAAGAAGGATGGCTCATGGTATGTAATTAGTATGTGTTACTAAGTGTTTGCAAATTATATTGACTTTAAATCCTATAGCTAATATAATAAAAAAAAATAAACTAACAGGTACGGCGCTTGGGCTGTGTGTTTCACTTACGCGACCTTCTTCGCTATAAAAGGATTAGTTGCTGCAGGAAGAACATATCAGAACAGTTTTTCCATTAGGAAAGCATGCAAGTTCTTGCTGTCAAAGCAGCAAAGTACTGGTGGATGGGGAGAAAACTATATTTGTTGTCAAATTGAGGTAATTCTTCTCTCCATTGTATCATTAATTGGCTGCGGCTATGCTTGGCCTTTCAAGTAACAAACTACTAGTAAATGCATTTTTTAACTTTTAGACAAAATTACTGACCCCAACAATAGCCACCAAATTAGCGTCAGAATTGAAAACTCCAAACATAGCCAGTTCTTTGCAGAATCGCCCACCCGACAATTTTTGGCATGAGAATGGAAATTCCAATTATGAAAACACCACCAGACCTATGTCAGTTTTACGGTCAAACAATCCTAGGAGAATGCAATTGTTGTAGCTTGGAGGACTACAGGCAATGTCTGTCCAACAAAGGGTTGATGCAGACTTATGCTTCTTAACATAGGGAATCAAGGACACTGTTTTTATTCTACTCAGTACATAGTTAATATCCTAACGGAAGAAATGTAGGTTGGGATATTTAATCTCTTTTATGTGCTAAAACCGTTTTTTTGGTATACATGTTGTTTCACAAAAAATTGTAACAATTTACACTTACCATGTTTTCCGCTCTAAATTGAACAGGAGTATGTTGATAGTGGGAATCCTCATGTAGTGAACACTGCTTGGGCAATGTTAGGTTTAATTTATGCTGGACAGGTTTGTTGATTTTTTCATTGCTCCTTTGAATTTGCACATTGATATAATATTATTTTTGAAATTATTTTCATATGTACGTATGTGTTGCTATTTCCGAATCCTGTATATTGTGAGCAGACTGAACAAGATCCAACACCACTATATCGTGCAGCAAAACAATTAATAAACATGCAGCTAGAGACAGGAGAATTTCCCCAACAAGTAAGTGTTGAATTTAGTTTGGTTGATAAGTTAAAGTAGTCTACTCCTACAAAAACAAGTTTTTAAGATTACACTTTGTAATTAGCAGAAAATGGATCATTAGATACTTTTAAAACTACTAAAAATCCAATGACATTACCAGGATTGATTACTGAATGGACACGTATAGTAGTTTCCTTCCATCCTATCTAACGTCTAAGAAGCATTAAGATGTATAGATGAATAAAAAGAGAGAACTCCAACTGGAAACAAATTTGGGTTAGCTGTTAAATATAGATCTTGCAATCATAGATTATGCAGTACTAATCATATTGTTGGGACTCACATCCACTTTCATATTCTTTTATTTGTACTTATAATTAGCTATATCTGAACTCAATGAGTATCATGGTTGTATTTGCATGTTGATTTTAGGAGATCGTTGGAAACTTCAACTCCTCCCTCTTCTTCAATTACACAAACTACAGGAACTTATTCCCCATTTGGGCTCTTGGAGAGTTTCGCCGCCGACTTCTGCAAAAAAGGGGCTGAAGTGCACATTTACAATTATCATTCTTGTAATAAAGGTATCTAGGATACTTTGGCAAATACTGCACTGGAACATTGCAATCCACTGACAACTGTTTACTTATATTGTAAACAGCCTAGACTTTGGGCGCATTTAAGTGCCACTTCAGCATAATATTATTAGCAGAACAATACTCATGTATTTGGAATAAATTATATTCATGAGATTATCAACGTCTGAAATTACCAGATGGAAAAATAAATATTATATATCCTCTTTTGCAACGAGATATATAAAGAGTTCAAGAACAAATAAGATCAAATAAATAATTATTCGGAAGAAATGAAAATAAAGTTACTATGATTTCCAAATGTTCTAGTAAAGCTTGTGACATTCTAAGCTAAAAAACCATTTTCTTATTTTTTTCACATCCCTATGCTAGAAAATGAAACAAAATTTCAAGCTTAATCCAATTCCATTGCGGAAAGAAAAAACTCTCCTATTGAATTCAATTGACTATGTCACTCCACATTACTGTAGAAGATCACCATGCTAATACTGAAATGGCCATTGTCATGCCTGCTATTACTTGACCAAAAAAAGTACCACATCAAATGCTAATTCCATTCAAATTTCAAGGATGTAATCATGTAACTCCTACTTATTTGCGTTACTGCAAAAAAGACTCATTTTATCATTTCACTCGAACATCATTCCTGTAACTTTACTCAACATATTACAATGGTTTGCTCTGTTTCATGTGAGTGTATAATGTAATTATTGTCTAGTTGAGAGAATTGTGTCGATGCATGAGTCCATATTCAATTCAAGATTGTACTTGGTACACAACACTGTGTATTCGAATCCAGCTCATAATATAGCGATGCAAATAAGGTTAACAACTATCCTATTCGAATTGGTCCATTCACACCCTAGTGTTGGATAGTGCACATAGCATCACTGGGACATATATGACCGCTTGGACCATAGCGCCCTCGCCTATTCCCCATTTGTAGGACCGAAGATGGAGACTAGACTGGGTAAATAGGAGCAATAAGAATACACAAGACATTTTAAAATCTTTTCTCAATGCGGAAGTACAACATCAAGTTCTTCATTCCAGTAACTATGAGAAATTATGAAGTTTAAAGACCTGTTATCTACACAAAAAGACTCAAATGAAATAGTGCAAAATTGGTAGTGCCACTATAGTAACTTTTTTTTAATTTTTTTCTTAATGTGGAAGCATGACTCCAAATTCTTCATTCCAAATGCGCAAGTCCCATGGCATACCAATATCACACCACAGTCCGTGATGCCTAACGCCTTGCCACCAAGATCGTATGCCTGCTACGAGGAACATCACCACTTGAAACACACAAGTCAATTGGCACAACACATGAACACATTGCCTCTTCATGATACTTATCTTTCTCGCATGCTTCTCGGCTTGAGATGTTGCTCCACCCAGACTTACGTGACACACCATGGCCTCAGTGCCCCTTCCATAGCCATGGCCAAAACAATCATCAAAGCACATGCACATCAAAGAACAAAGCAAATGATCCAAGCACAAATGACATGCACTTGACTCTCAATTAGCAAAATAAATGCATTAACACACCATCTAGCACTTGTCTAGATTATCAGCATGATTAATACCACCAAAACTAACACTCAAAGCCAACTCAGCACAAGTGACGGTCTAACCGCGACACCCATATCGGTCATATTGCCCACTCCACCATTCCAAGGCTAGTTAGACCGCTACACTTCAGTCGTATTGTGATTACAATGCAGGTACTATCGTACTAGGTCTCTGGAAAATCCAAAATCCACTCTCTGGAAAAAAGCAACTATCAACTAGAAAAAAGCACACGACTGGGAGCAATGACAATAAATCTGAATTTTCTGAAACTATTGTTGTTCTGGCTACAGACCAAACAGAGAGAGAGTATGGTAGTGGAGAGTTAGGTGACCAATGGCTTAGGGTTCTCCTCATGGCCTGTATCGTGTATATATATATACTCATAGGGAGTGTTTTTACAGTGATACCCTTACATCTGAACATCCCCCTCAGGGGCACTTTCGTCATTATACATGTCCCATTTCGGGCCTTACAACCTCCTAACAGGCCTGCTGGGCTTAGGTGGGAGCCACCCCTACAACAGCAGCCTCTCATGGTGAAGGGCTTTACGGGCCGAAGCCATGTTGCCGAGCCCTTTGGCCCCCTCCGTCCCTGCGGCCTGTGAGCTTCCTTAACGCTCGATGGAGCCTATTGTTTGGTGTAGTATTCACCCTGCCGCGAAGGCACATCGCCGGGCGAGTTGGCGGAGTCGTCCTAGCCCCGGGGTCCTCCAGCTGCGGGGTCAAATTCGGAGCCGAAGTTGGAGCCGGGAGCGGGGGTGGGGTCGGGCACCTTCGGTAGGCCTGGCCTGCTGGCAAAGTGTGGCCACGACCTGGTTGCCCGGGTTCCCCTCGACCGCAGGTTCCTTGGGTGGTGGAGTCGAAGTAGAGGCGGAGACAAAGCCCGCATCACAGACTATCTTGGGGGCGAGGTGTGCGAGAGTCCTGCGCATAACCCTGGGCGATCGAGTAGGGTGAGGGGCTCCGCCCGGTCTGATGTCGACATGGCTGGTAGCTCCACGGTGTGGTAGTGCGCTTTAATGGCACCTGGAATCCCGCTGACCGTTGAGCTGTCCGGAAGAAGCTACTGCAGCCGTACGTGCTGTTCCATCTGGAAGGCACACGCGACGAGCCGCGATTGGCACGTCGTGGGTTGTCAGCGGTCGCACGACCGCGGCCGTTCGCCCCTTCCCAAGGGATCGGGGCGTGTGGTAGGGTGCTAGTGGCGCGTCATGCGTTGTCCGCCCACCTACCGGTATGCGCCCCCAGCTGTCGGCAGCTGCGCTTCCCGATCGTGGGTAGCCGAACCGCTGGCCTCCCGCCGGTCACGCTTCCGCACGTGCGACCGCCGGTTGAGGTTCCCGTCGGCTCCAGGACGCAGCGAGTATATATATACGTCGTCGTCCTACGCCATCCTTCATAGGGCCATGGTCGGGTACGGCTGGATTGATCTTGGTCTCGAATATAGGCTGCCTCTGTTCATCTCCATTCTTTGAAGGCGTTGTCTTGCAGCAGGATTAGCGCGAATGGGTACTGTCATAGAATGTTGATGAATAGAAGGATGCCTATTTTTGAGTTTTGGAAAAAACTTATCTTCATCCTGGCGTCGGGGCGCCGTGGTCCGCCGGCTGCGCTATGCTGCTGCATATGACGCGCGTTCTGAGGACAGCTAGGATGATCTTGCCCTCATAGATAGGTCTTCCTTAGTCCATGCGCACTCTTTGATGGCAAAGGATGGTGATGGACTGATGGAGGCCTATTTATGAGAGTTCGGTCAGAACCTACTGACGATGGCCGATCTTGCTTCCCGACCGAGTGCGCGGTTAGTTGGGCCTTCGGCATCCGGGGGCTTGGAGTTTGCTTGGCTGAACCCCGAGGGAAGGTGGCCGCCAACGCGGCTGGCTGGTTCGGTCGGAGCCTATCCCGGAGTCTTCGCACGAACTTGGGGCCTGAGGGCCTAATGACGACCGCAGGCTAGGCCAGCGCCTACCCGTCCCCGCACCACCTTGAAGTTGTCCTCACCTTAGGGCCCCTTGGTAGCGTGGCCGGGGTCGAAGCCGTGGCGAAGCTAAAGATGTTGGCGGAGCCGAAGTTGGGGCTGTTGACGGGGTTGAATGTGTCGACGGAGCCGCCTGGGTGAGATGGGAGCGGTCGGAGTCGGGTGTCTCTAGCGGGCCTACCGGCGAAGTCCAAGACGCGACCTTGACCTGGTTGCCCAGGCCACCCTTGGCTGTGCGTTCCTGGGGTGGCGAAGTCGAGGCCGGAGTGGAGACGATGTGTGCGCCCCGGGGTCGTCCGGGTGTGGGTTGGCTGAGGGGCTTCGCCTGGTCTGGCGATGCTAGGCGGCTTCGTGGTCCAAAAGTGCGCTTTAAAGGCTGCGAGAATCGCGCCAACCCCTGAGTTGTCAGGGACAGGATGCTACGGCCGTACGCGCTGTCCCAACAGGAGGGTACACGCGGCGGGCCACGATTGACACATTGTGGGCTGTCAGTGGTCGCATGACCGCAGCCGCCCGCCCCTTCCTTAGGGGGGACATGTGGCAGGATGCTACCGGTGTGTCTTGCGCTGTTGGCCCGCCGCTGGTCACGTTCCTTGGTCCCGGGGATCCGAACCGCTCGGCACCCGCTGGTTGCATGCCCGTCGATTGGAATGTCGTCGGTTACGCTTTCCTTTGGTTCAGGGCGCGGCGGGTATCTTTGCGCGGACTTGGGGCCTGTTGGTCTCCGCACTTGGCCCACTCTTCGTCGCGGGGCTGTGTCGAAGGACTGGCTGGACCCCAACGTACAGGCTGGGAAGGCGGCGGCCCGCCCCGAGCCGTCAAGGCCGAGGTGGTCTACAGGCTTGCCGCCCGGGTCGAGGGCGACGTGGCGAGGTGCCCCCTTCGCGAGGCGGGGCCGGGGCAGAAGCCATGGTCTCCTTGCTAAAGCGGACACTCCGGTGTAACTGCTGTCGAAGTTGGCCGACGGCCCCGAAAATTTTGCCAGCACGTGCTGGGAGGTACGCTACGTACCGCAACTTGTAGTTGTTCCAGATGGTGCGGACATGTGGCGGGAAGCTATTGGCATGTCGTGCGCTACCCGGCCGTAGTACGACTGCGATCGTGCGCGACGCACGTGGATGGTTGTGTCGCTTCGGCTTCGGTCGTGGGGAGGTGAGCGGTTCGTCTCCCGTCGGTTACGTTCACCGGCGGTGCGGGAGATGAAGGGGCTTTAAATAGCCCCTATGTCACCGTGTCTGCCCCTCCTCTTCATGCCTTTTGGACCCTCTTTTCGCCCCTACTCTTCTTGCCCCCTGCTGCCGCGCTGCCCCCCATGCCGCCATCTAGGTTCCGGATAGCGATGGCGCGCGGTGAAGGACTCATCCGGACAGTCGGCGATAACACCGTCTCCCGCCGGTCAGCGTCGTTGGAGGTGGAGTACACGCTCGAGAAGCGCAGTTCAGCGGCGGTGGACAAATGGTTGGTGGCGACGGAGAAAGAGGGCCCGTGTTCCAGCGTTTTGGGTGCCACGCTTGTGACGGAGGAGACGATCCGTGGGCTGCTGCACGAGGGGAAGCTATCGGACCGTCGGAGAATGCGGTTGCCGCCCGATGAGGTGGAACCGCGACCCGAGAAGTCGGAGGCGATCATCTTTGTCGCCTATTTTGAAGCCGGGCTTCGCATCCCATCCGCCATGATTGTTGGCAGCGTCGGTCGTGGAGGCGGGCGCGGTGACTCAACGCTGCCGCCCGCTTCTTTGTGTATACTGGGCCTTGCGCACGGAGGCCTGTTGGCCTAATGCCTCGATGTTCGCTTTTCTTCATGACGTGCGTTGCCAGCCGAAGGAGCGGAAAGACGGGACGTTCTCCAACTTCGGCAGTGTCAACTTCGTTCTGCGGTCATCGTGCGGGAAGATCTTCCCTGCCAACTCAAGCCGGGTGAAGTGGGAGCCGAACTGGATGCGACGGTGGTTTTTCCACCGTGTGGCGAGCGGTAGTGGCCTCGAGTGCACGGGCCAACCCATGGCGTTCAACACCACGCTCGGCGTGTCAATCAACAAGGAGGACAGGCGAAGAGCACGAAGGCTCGTGGGGATCGCTGCCTGCTTCAACATGGGTGACCTCATCGAAGAGTTTGTTATGTACGGCGTGGCGCTGCTCGCCCATGAGTGGCGCCTCACTGTTGGGAAACTTCAGGATGACAATGTCCGCCCATCCGTGTCCTCGCTACCGGCGCCTTCCAATCCTCGTAAGTCTTGGTCAACACGTTGACTTCCCCTTGTTCCTTGTGCTATTTTTTAACCTCGACTCTTGTCGCTTATAGGGGTTAGTCTGGAGGAAGCGGAACGCGAAGTGAGCGTGTTCCTCGGGCCGTATACGGCCAGGGAGCACGGCTTGTGCACCGCTGTGACCTTGGAGGCGGAGCTGGAGCGGATAAACCGCGTGTGCGAGGCCCTAGGTCTTCGCGTGCCAGAGCGCACCCCTTCGGCTCCGAGCCAACCTCGCCATCGGGACGACGGTGGCAAAGGTAAAAAAGGCGCCGTCCCATAGGACTCGGACTTCTGCCCTCCCTCCCGCTGACGTGGGGGACACCGAGTCCGATTCGGCGAAGTACGCCGATTCGAACCTAGAGACGGGTGCAAGGGACGAAGGTGAGGAGTCTCTAGGAGGTGTCGGGGACCGAGAGCGCGCCACGGACGATCGGGAGGGGGAAGCTTCATCGCCCGCGGTGGTCGCTGAGGTGGGGCCAACGTCCGCTGGCGATATTAGGGTGGAGTCCTCATCTGGGATGGTGATGATGCCGGAGCTGGCCTCCACAGGGGTTGGTGGAACGGAGCCCCCGCCCCCGATGACTACCGAGGCAGGGCTGCCCGCTACGGAGGTTGCTAGAGTGGAGCTTCCGTCCGCGAGCATTGCTTCGGTGGAGCCCTACCCTGTGGCGGTTGTCAGAGCGAGGTCCCCACCTCGTTCCCCCAAGGCGAAGAGGCGACGCCTTCGATTGCCTCCTTACCGGATGCCCAGGGGGTTCGCCGCGGCTGGCAGCATCAGGAGCTTGTGGGACTTCAACTCCGACGCCGACGCCCCCAAGCCTGATGTCCCCCTGGCTCCTGCCCAGGCCATGGCGGCGGAAGCTTGGGACTAGCTAGTGCTGGGCTCCGACACGGAGGCTCCCTGGCCTCCAGGGCCGACTTCATCCGACGGCGCTGGCACCCTGGTTGCTCCGCTCGAGGCTAAGGGGACACCCCGGCGAAGTCCACCGGCTACCACCGAAGGTGAACTGTCTTAGCGTAGCTTAGCATAGCTTTGCGTCGTTCTTGTAGGACTGTAACCGGCACACCATCTTTCAGCAGCATTCATCCCGGAGGACGGGCGATCCTCGGGGCGCAGAGACGTTCTTTTTAGGGGGGCGTCCAGCGCTCCCGGAACTGTAACATCCCAAATTTTCTTTGAATTTTAAAAAGTTATTTAAAGAATAAAAAGTATTTTAAAGGAAAATAAAAATTAAAATTTAATGCATGGAATGTGTTGAAATATTTTATTTGGGTCCCAAAATTAATTCAAAAGCTTTTGTGAATTTTTCTGAATTTGTTGGGATTTATTTCATATTTTTCTGGGCTTTATTGAATTTCTTAGGCTTTTCTGAAAATCAGAATAAAAGTTTAAAAATAAAAATTCCTTCCCTCCTCACTGGCCGCCACGTGGACGGCCAGATCGCCCGGCCGATCCAACCTCCCCCTCCTCCCCGCTTGCCACATGTTTGGCCCAGATCGGCCAATCCCCGCGTGCCTGGCCCAATCCACCATCCGCCTTGCACCCGCGCCCACCGCCCGATCTCCCTCTCCCCGCATGGCGCCATCCTGGCCGCTCGCGCCCCCTCTCTCACTGCCGCGCGGGCCCACCTGTCAGGTTTGTCTCCCTCCCCGCGCCACCTTCCTTCTTCTCCCTCCCCTTTCCTTCTTTGCTCTGGCCGACCAAACCGCGCCAAATCCGGCGTTGCCCTCACCGCCTCCTCTCCGGTTTTGGTATCCGATCATCGCCCGCGACAAATCCCCCAATCCGGCCCCCTTTCTTTCCTTCCACGCCCCCCTTTTTCCTTTCTTCCCCTCTCTTTCCTTCCCGCCGCCCGCCATCTCCGGCGAGCAATCCCCGCCAGCTCCCCCTCCCCGACCCCTATAAAAGCCCCTCCCCGGCTCCGCCCCATCTCCCACCACCTCCCTCCGTTCCTCCCATCCCCTCCCGTGCACCGGAGCAACCTCGCCCCGTGCGCCTTCGGCCTTGCCGCCGCCTCTGCCTACGGCGAGAAATCGCTGCCGCTCTCGTCATCCCCGAGCCCCGCCGACGCCACCTTCGGCTCCGCCGTGCTGCCCTCGACCTCGCCCGCCCCTCCGTTCGGCTCGATTGCCGCCGGAGCACCGCCGCCGCTTGGACCCGAGCGCCACCGCCGTTTCTCCTCACCGTCGGCCTTCTCTCGGCCGCCTCCGGTAAGCCGCGCCCCTCCCCCGAGTTGCCCTCGACCTCCTCTCCCCGTAGACACCCTCGCCGCCGGCCGCCACCCGCTGGAGCACCGGCCTCCTCTCCCCCGAGCCCCTCCCCGCCGGCGCCATGCCACATCAGCTTGGGTGGCTGTCG
Organism: Dendrocalamus sinicus; assembly: GCA_036346575.1. Classification (NCBI taxonomy): domain Eukaryota; kingdom Viridiplantae; phylum Streptophyta; class Magnoliopsida; order Poales; family Poaceae; genus Dendrocalamus; species Dendrocalamus sinicus. Next base: position 26,059,205 of record CM070655.1, on the reverse strand, counting down.
ACGTGGATGCCACCGTGCGCCGCGTGTGTGCCACCTCGGCCACCCCTGCCCCGTCAGCGCCACGCCCGCGCCAGCCGCCTTCCGCGCCACCTCAGCCTACCCGCGAGTCCATGGACCCAACCCAGAGACCAGGGCCCCACCTGTCAGTGCCTTGTCCGAAAATTCCCCGGGGCTGATGTCATTGCTGGCGTCATAATCCGGATTTTTCAGTTGAAAATTAATTCGGCCAAAAAGAATTTCCAGGGCTGACGCAATGCTGACGCCATACACCCAATTTCCTTTAGAAAAATAATTCCAAAAAATCCCTTTTTCTTTTTTTCTCTGAATTTAAACTTCCTGGAGCCCGTTCTTCTTCATCCTAACTCCAATTTAACCCATTCAAATTTCTAAATTCATCAAAAATTACCCTCTATGCATTTCTGGCCTCAATTCAAATATTTGTAGTCAATTTGAATTTATTTGGATTTTATTTGAGTTATTTTCACGTGTAGACTGCGACGATTCCGGAGAATTCTTCGAGGACGATTCGCACCCACTTGAGGAGCAAGGTAAGTCACACTCCTTGATCATGTTGATACCAGAATTTCAAATAAAATTATGTTGTTTTAAATTATATTGCATGCGTACTTTTATTCAATGTATTTCAATTCAGTTTTAAATTTAGTTAATACCTACTTGTTAATTCCTCCTTTGACATTGCAAACCCTTATACCTTGTCACCCTAGAATTAAACTCTGGTTAGTACACTTGTATTGGCTAGAGAATTTCACAACAAATGCTTAGACCTACTTAGATATAATCTTGGATTTGGGATACCTTTCCACATAAAATGATAAGCTTTTGAACTGTATTCTTGACTTCAGTGAGTCAAGAAGGATGATGAATATTTTCAAATAAAATATAAAATCTGGTTTAGACTTAGGCTAATGGTTAGGTAGTGGGTGCAGGCATGCACTGTTGTTCGGAGACACAGTGTTGATTGTCGTGCACAGGGGTATGTGGTTGAGCCTCAGTCAATTAAGGACCGGTCTGTGAGCTTCTGTTGCAAAGCCCTAACGTACTACCACAAGGCTGGTATGGGACAGCTCTGGCTGAATAATTTGCGGTTCCCGACCTGAGCCATTTCGTAGGTTGAAAGTGAGCGTGGCGTAGGCCATGAGAAGTCTCACTCGGCTCAAGAGGGGTTCCCGGTCTGGTGGATTCCTTACTGGGGTGAAACCTTAGAGTTGGCTTGGCCAGATTGACGACTTTGCATTGTAAAGGCCTTGTCACGACTCCTAACCGCACACCTAAGGAAGTGTGTAATCTAGTGGTAAAACGGGATGATCGTGTCTTGTGGGTAAAGCTGTACAACCTCTGCAAAGTGTATAATTTATCCTGGATAGCCGTGCCCACGGTCACGGGCATGCTGAGTAAAGTTTTTCATGGATTAGACTTTGGTTTTAAAATGATTTATGAAACAGTGTGGTCGGAGCCACGTGAAATCTTTTGGAAAAGATGGACCGTGTGGGATGCCCGAGGATAGGTTAGTGTTTGGTCGGAGCTTGCACTAATGGTATTTATTTTAACTACAGTTTTTGTTTTTACTTATTGTATTAAATTCAGTAATTTCAATCTATTTACTGTATTTTATTAAATGTTGTTTTCTGCACAATTAACCCTATATGCCTTCCCTTGCGGCCTTAATCATTATAATGCATTTTTCCGTGTGGCTTGCGGAGTACAAGTTTGTACTCACTCTTGCTATCTCATCACAGAGGAGGACTACGACAACTACGGTGAGGACCAGGACGAGTAGGACACATCTTGTCATCGTTTGCCTGTGGGCAGACTTGGGTTTCGTTTTCCAGCTTGCTTCCGCAGTTTCCTTTGCTATCAATAAATTTTGCCAATGTACGATGATGTAAACGCTGGCCTATGATGTAAACGCTGGCCATAAGGCCGTACTCTTCTCAGAGGAATAATAGTGTCATATTGCTTGGTATTTATCTTTGTTATTCGCTGTGTGCACTAGCTTATCTTGGACTAGTGCGATTTACACAGAGGATCCTGGAGTTGCCGCTCCCGGTTCCGACAAAGATGGTATCAGAGCCCTAATGACCCCAAGACGTGACCGTAGATAGAATAGAACTGGATCATCCTAAGGAACTATTTTCTACAAACTTAATAATTAAAAAAAAGCTCTCGTAATTTCTAAACTTATTTCTGTTATTCTCTTCAAAAGTTGTTTTCTAACACTTGCCTTCTTCAAAATTGTAGATGGCCGAGACCCCTACCCACTCCACCTTTGGCACTCAAGCTGGATATTTAGTCAACTGCCTTTGGAACCTTCTGCAAAAGTTAGGATTCGAGGCACGCCCAGTTTACCATGGTTACCTGCATAACATCGGGGCACAAGAGTCTTGGAGAGTAGAAGTTCGGATCTACGCCAGGATCGGAGACACAGCTGCTTTCCACATCTTCGATGCTCCGCAGAGATGGGATACCTTCTTCACCGGTATTTAAGATGCTGCACGCGAGGCCATTCGTCAGTTAAGGGAGCTCTACGCCCGAGAACTTCGAGATACCGAGTTTCGGTATTACCCCTGGAGATACCCTGCAAGCTTCACCAGCATTTTTGCATCCACAGAGATGGAAGATAACCCTCGGCTCAAGCAACAGGTGGAGTTGACGCGGTCTTTGGACTACTCCTATGAAGCCACTTTGGATGAGCTAAGCTACACCACATTCAAACTTTAGCGAGCCGAGGCAGAGTTAGCTGCACTACGGGTCAGTGATGAGAGTTCTTCAGACACTGGATCTAACTTTGAGACCCCACCCAAGAAGCGTCACACCGGGGACAAGACCAAGTACTTAGCCCAGTTTAAGCCAGCACCCTAGGATGCCTTAGAGTTATAATGTAATAAATTGGCGATGTTAGTGAGCTGCGAATCCCTTGTCGACAGCCACTACCTTAGTTTTAAACTTATTAATAATAATTCGAAGTTGCATTTGTTTATCGCTGTTTTTGTGGTGTTCTTTGGTTGTTTGGGATGGGCATCCAAACCCTCCTAGCAAATCTATCCCTAATCCTTCTAAAGCATCAAGCAGATGGTAAACACCCAGAACAACAGTAACAACACTCACAGCAATGAGATTCCTCCACCTCCTCCAGCCAATGGACCTGATTGGGCCCAGATGATGGCTAATCAAAATCAACTCATTCAGCTGCTGTCCAAACCATAAATAACCCTGCCCCAGCAAATCCTGCCGCAATCACTCAAACACCTGCACCCCGCCTTTCGGAGTTCATAAGAATGCGTCCTCCAACTTTCAGCAGCAGTGCCACCCGATGGACGCAGACAACTGGCTGCGAGCCATCAACAAGAAGCTAAACATCCTTCAGTGCAGTCACAGGGAGCGAGTTCTGTTCGCCTCCCACCAATTGAATGGGCACGCTTCGGAGTGGTGGGATACTTTCACTGCCACTCATGGTAACACACAGGCTATTACTTGGGAGGAGTTTATGCGCAACTTCCGCAAGGCCCATTTCCCTGCCAGCACCATCACCCTTAAGAAGAAGGAGTTCAGGGCACTCCGTCAAGGAGGACGTACCGTAAGTGGATACCTGCAGAAATTCAATCAGTTGGCTCGATACGCTCCTGAGGATGTGGCCACGGACGAGGCCAAGCAGGAGAGGTTCCTCGAAGGCCTCAATGACAACATAGTTGTGCAATTGATCTCCCATGACTACGCCGATTTCCACCAACTTGTTAGCAAGGCTATCCGTCAGGAGGGCAAGCAAGTGGAGATTGAAAGCAGGAAAAGGAAGATGCCTGCTCAAAGGGTTAATCCCAGTGGTTTTCCCAAGGCCCGCAGTACTCCACCACAGCCAAGTAACTTCAGGACTTCGGTGAATCGGACACCGCAGCAGGCCAACCGCTCTGTTCCACCGCCTTCTTATGGAACATCCACTGGAGATCAAGTAACAAAGAATTCTACACCTACTGATGGAGTGACTTGCTTCTACTACAAGGAAGCTAGACACTTTGCCAAGGCCTGTAACAAGAAGCTGCAAGCCATGGCCAACACGGGAGGACAGAACTCGGGGCAAGTATCCAAAAAGCCCCAGGCTTTCGTGAAGGGGCATGTGAATCACATCACAGCTGAAGAAGCTATCAACACACCAGACGTCGTCTTGGGTACATTTTTGGTTAACTCAGTACCAGCTTCAATTTTATTTGATTCCGGAGCAACACATTCCTTCATTTCTAAAGCTTTTGTGGATAAGAATGGGATGGGTTCGGTTCCTCTTAGCTTTCCCATGCTAGTTCAATCCCCTGGAGCGGAGATGATAGCCAAAACCCTATGCCCAAAGGTGGACCTGCTCATAAAGGGAATACCATTCATCGCCGACCTGATAATTTTAGAATCCCAAGGGTTGGATGTTATTCTTGGAATGAACTGGCTTTCCACGAATAAAGGGCATATTGATTGTGACACCCGATCCATCACCCTCACCAATGGACAAGGAGTAGAAGTGACTTTCACCCCAGCCATTCCAAGAGTTGAGGAGTGTACCCTTAATCAACTTCAAGAAGTAGAGGAAGTACCCATTGTTAGCGAATACCCCGATGTATTTCCAGAAGACCTTCCAGGAATGCCTCCCGACAGAGACATTGAGTTCATGATTGACTTAGTCCCTGGCACTGCCCCTATTTCCAAGAGACCATATAGGATGCCCGTCAACGAGCTAGCCGAACTGAAAAAGCAAATACAAGAGCTAGAGGATAAAGGCTATGTTCGACCAAGTTCGTCTCCTTGGGGGGCACCTGTTCTCTTTGTCAAGAAGAAAGATGGTAGTATGAGGATGTGTGTTGACTACCGAGCACTCAATGAAGTCACCATCAAAAACAAATATCCCTTGCCCAGAATCGACGACCTGTTCGACCAGTTGAAAGGGGCCAGGGTGTTCTCTAAGATAGACCTCAGGTCAGGATACCATCAGCTAAAGATTAGGGAGGAAGATATACCCAAGACCGCCTTCTCCACCCGTTATGGTCAATATGAATTCACCGTCATGTCCTTCGGATTGATGAATGCACCTGCTTACTTCATGAGTCTAATGAACAAGGTGTTCATGGAGTATTTGGATAAATTCGTAGTGGTCTTCATTGATGACATTCTCATCTACTCTAAGGATGAAAAAGAGCATGAGGATCATCTCCGAATGGTCCTGGAAAAATTGAGAAAACATCAACTCTACGCCAAGTTCAGCAAGTGCGAATTTTGGTTGAGTAAAGTGGCTTTTTTGGGGGCACGTAATATCTGCTGAAGGAGTTGCAGTGGATCCTTCAAAAATTGAGGTGGTACTAGATTGGAAGCAACCTACCTTGGTGACGGAAGTTAGAAGCTTTCTCGGGCTCGCTGGATATTATCGCCGTTTCATAGCAGGATTCAGCGAAATAGCTAAACCAATGACCCAACTCCTGAAGAAGGACAAGAAATTCGAATGGACAAAAGCCTATGAGCAAAGTTTTCAGACTCTCAAAAGGAGATTGGTGACTACTCCAGTACTTGTTTTGCCAGACATCTGCAAAGACTTTGAGGTATTTTGTGACGCCTCCCGGCAAGGACTAGGATGTGTCTTGATGCAAGAAGGCAAAGTGGTAGCGTATGCGTCTCGCCAGCTAAGGCTGCACGAGTGCAATTATCCTACCCATGACTTGGAATTGGCAGCCGTGGTCCATGCCTTGAAGATTTGGTGACACTACCTCTTAGGTAACCGTTCCGAGATCTATACGGACCATAAAAGCCTAAAATACATTTTCACCCAGGCAGAGCTCAACCTAAGGCAATGCTGATGGATGGAGTTGATCAAAGATTATAATATCGGGATACACTACCACCCAGGCAAGACCAATGTCGTAGCGGATGCATTAAGCAAGAAGGCCTATCCGTTGTCAGAAGAAGTCCAAACTCAACTTGAAGAAGAAGTTGCCCGTCTAAATTTGAACCCAGCCTCAAGAAACATACTTTCTGTCCTAGAAGTCCAACCAACCTTGGTGGACCAAATCCATGAAGCACAAAAAGTAGACGAAGACATCCAGGAGATCAGGAATAACATGAGACGAGGTAAAGCTATAGGATTCAGTGAGGATGAACGTGGAACTGTTTGGTATGAAAACCGTATCTGTGTACCCAACATTCAGCAAATTAAAGAGATGATACTACGAGAAGCCCACGAGACCCCTTACTCCATTCACCAGGGACGTACAAAAATGTACCAAGACCTGAGAGAAAGGTATTGGTGGGTTAGCATGAAAAGGGAGATTGCCGAATTCATAGAAGCCTGTGACACCTGCCAGAAGGTCAAGGCAGACCATCAGAAACCTGCAGGATTGTTGCAACCCTTGCCAATTCCGGATTGGAAGTGGGAAGATATTGACATGGATTTCATTACTGGGTTACACAGAACACAGTCTGGTTATGACTCCATCTGGGTCATTATAGACCGATTAACCAAAGTAGCACATTTCATACCAGTCAAGACCACCTACTCAGGAAGCAAGTTAGCAGAGATATATATGGCTAGAATTGTATGCTTGCATGGAGTCCCCAAGAGGATTGTGTCGGGTTGTCACACCCCAAAATTTGCTTCTTGGAAAAATTTAAGCTCAAAGTAATTGATTTAAAGTAATTGGATTTTGTTTGGCTTTTTCAATTTCTGAGTTTAAAAACCTATTTTTAAATCTAAAAGTAATTTAAAATATAAAAATAGAATACCAACAGTAGTTGGAAATAATTTTATGTAGTCCAAAATGTGTCCAGGAGCTTCTGTGAATTTTTCTGGAATTTTTGGAGGTATTTTCATATTTTTCTGAGGCCTAATTAATTTTCTAGCCTTTTCTGAAAATCTAAATCAAATTCTAAAAATAAAAATCCCAACCTCCCCTCCGGCCGCCACGTGGACGGGTGGATACCGCCCACGTCGCCGCTCGGCCCATCTAGGCCGCACCTCCCTCTCCCTCGCTGCTTCGCGGGCCCGGCCCGTCAGCCCCGCCTTCCTCCCCTCCTCGCTCGACGCGTGGACGGCTCGGATGAGCCGTGTCTTCGCGCCTGGCCTCAATCCACCGCTCCCTCCCACTTAAGCGCGCCCGCCGCACGATCTGCATCGGGGTTACGTGGCCGCCATCCGCACCACGAACCTTGCTCTCGCTGACTGCGGGCCCCGCTGGTCGATTCCGGCTGTCTCGCGCGACGCCGGACTCCTCCTTCTTCTCTCTCCCGAAGAAATCCGGTGACCGAATCCCACTCGAACTCGGCCTCTTTCTTCGAGTTGAACGCGGATTCGAACTACCGGGGGGATAAGCGTCTTATCCCCTAAAAGCCCGGAGCTCCGCGTTGCCTCCGACGGCTTATCCCCAAATTTGAATCGACCTCGGCCGTCGACTTGGTGAGGAATTCCCGCTGCCTCACCCTCCCGAGCCCTATAAATAGCCCCTCGGCCTTCGCCTCTCCTCGCACCACCTCCCGGCACCCTCCACCTCTTCTCGGAGCCACGAGACGCCCGCAGCGAAGCTTCTCTCGCGAGCCCCGCCAACTCCGACGAGCTCTCCCGCCGCCTCGGACCTCCCGGAGCCCGTAGCCGCCACTGCAGATTCTCCGAGCATCGGCGGATCTCTGGGCACCTCGGCCACCTCTTCTCGCCGCCGAGCGCCGCCGCACCGGCACCGAGCTGCCTCCGCTGCTCCTCGCGCCGCCGTCTCCGCTCATCCCGGACTCACCAACTCCTCCAACGAACCCCTTCGCACGCAGATTACAATCACGCACCGCTGAACCTCTCCGCCCATCCTCGCCGCCGCGCCGTCGCCCCGACCATCATTGCCGGGCCACCCAAGGTATCCTCAAAGGGATTTGCTGCCCTTTATGGGTAGGCAAAGCCTCCCCTCCTCTCGTTAGCGGCGCGATTTCAACTCCCGGTGCGGCGTTCGAGCCTTCGGCTCCGTACCGGGTTGAGTTTTTCGTTTATTTTCCGCGCTGACAAGTGGGTCCCACCGTCAGCGGCAGCCGTCTGTGCGGGCCACTGCCGCCTGGGTCCCATCTGTCTGCGCCAGCCTCTGACAAGTGGGTCCAGATCCCAGTGGGTCCCACCATCGCTGATCGAGGCGAGATGAGGTCACCGCGCAGGGTCCCACAGTCGCTGACCGCAGAGGGTCTGCTGGTCAGTGGGTCCCATCTATCAGTTTCTCGGAATAAAATAAAAGATTAAAAATTAAATATTCCAGTGGGCCCCACCTGTCAGAAATTTTCGAATTTCTGGATTTATTCAAACTGAGAATTTCAAATGATCATAACTTTCTCATTTTAACTCCAATTTCAGCCATTCAAATTTCTAAATTCATCTAAAATCATGATCTATTCAAATATGGCCTCTGTTGAATTTTTGGATTTTATTTGAATTTTATTTGTATTTATTTGCTTTGTTGCTTCGTCTTTTCTCGCGTAGATTCCAACGTTGTCGATGATCCTCTTCACAGCAAAGAAGAAGACCGAAACCCTGCAAGAAGGCAAGTCTCCTTTGATCATCTTGAACCTATGATTTTAAAAGATTTTTATTATTTTAAATTATGTGCATTGCTATTTACATAAAATGATAGTTCAAGTCTTAGGATATAGTTAATCCAACTTTGTTATACCCTCCATTGCAATTGAATGCCATGTACCATTGTATCCCTAGAGATTTCCTTTGTCTCATTAATGAGAATATTATATTTACTTGTTGATGTTAGTATGGTAGTATAATGCTTAGTCTCGCTATTCAACACTTTAGAAAATATTGAAAAAGGGGAAATTATGATTTATGGTAATAATCTTGTGTTTGCAAACTTAGTGGTAATTGGAGTTGCCACTGTTCTTTTAAAATAAAATAAAATGTGAAAGTTGATTTAGATTAGGGTGGATGGCTGGATTGGCTTGGTGCAGTTAGCACGAGATCTTGTTAAGTGTATGTTCCACCCTAGTCAATTAAGGACCGACGCTTGTGTTTGTCCAAACTGAGCATTAACCGTACAACCACAAGTCTATATGGGTACGACCTAGCTGACTAACTTATGATAGTCTAGTTTAGGTGCCACCAGTGGAAAGTGGGTGCCAGGGATGGACTGGTTATCCACAGTGAGGGACAGGGATTTACTGTACTCATACGGCGCAAGAGGGGGCTTCGGTTCGGGCAGTTAGCCTACCTGCGGTGAAACCTCAGCGGGTGGTATCTAGCTGGATTAGAGTAAGGTAAAGGCTCTGTGATATTTTATCTGGGTCTCATGCCAAAGGAAGCGTGTTGACTTTTAAGGATAATTTATCTCTTGTGGGTAAAGTTGTACAACCTCTGCAGAGTGTAAACTATTCGAATAGCCGTGCCCACGGTCAAGGGCGGGCAAGGAATGCATTCACATGGTAGTTTTTCTGGTTTGGTTTTAAAATCAAAGTTTTGGAATTCCGAGAGTGGAGGGAACTCTCGGAAGGGTATCCTGGCAGTTGGAGCCAGAGAGGGTGGATTTAACCCGCAATATTAAACTTGTTCAAGTTGTTTAAGCTAGTGTTGGTAGTTGGAACCTTCACTAGAGAATTATTGATAGTTTCTGCTAAAGCAGTTACTTTATTAAATTGATGCCTTCGAAAATAATTAGTAGTAATTGAATTTTAAAATGTTGCTTTGTGCAAAAGAACCATATAGCCTTCCTTTGTTAAGCCTTGCATCTATGCATTTTTCCCAAGACTTGCGGAGTACTTTATGTACTCACATGCTACACTCAAAAATAAATCTCAGAGGAAGTTGAAGCTCAAGAAGGGGACTACGACTACTGCATCGCTTGTGGCTGTGATGGTTTCTTCCCGGAGGAATAGGTCGCGTTTCCCCAGTCAATTGCCTGTGGCGTATTGATGGGTCGTCGTCAAGTTTATTTTGCTTCCGCTTATTTCTCATGTGCGAGGTTGAAACCTCAGATGTAATAAAGAGACCTTTCGGTCCGTACTCTTATTTATTGTAATAAATCGTTGAAGGTGATGTTTCCCATTCTGTTTAACTGTGTGCACTAGCTTTGATCTGGGACTAGTGCAGTAATACACAGAGGGTCCTGGTTTGGAAATCCGGGGGCCCGACAGAGATGGTATCAGAGCCTATTTGACTGTAGGACGTGACCTAGCTTAGGAATGGCAAAACCATAAGGACTTATATTTATAAAAGCAATATATTAAAAATTTATAAGCTTCTTTGCTTCTACTCTCTTCTTACTTAGTATCTCACTCTTGTCTCTACATTCCCTTGTAAAACTTTTTACTAATCTTTTCTTTTATTCAACTTTGTAGATGGCCGCTGCCCCGTGGGACTACTACTCACATGGAGAGGATGCTGGAGATTTCGCTAGCCTTCTCCGACAGTTGATGCAGTGCTTGGAGTACCGTCAGCCGCCCATTTTCAGGGGACGAAAGACACGGATCCTGGATCGAGACTTGTGGTCGATGGAGGTATTCCTGTATGCACGGGATGGGGAATTCAACTCCCAAAAATACCCCATCAAGCACCCTCGGTCCCATTGTTTTTTGACGCTGTCCAGATGCAAAGACGCCTCGCCATTGACGAGTTGTGCCATTTGCACAAGGATGCTGTACATCATCCCCCTTTGCTTCTTCATCAACCTCGAGCAGACAGAGGTATCAGATCCTTTTGACATTCCGCTTGACGACCCTCGATTGTCACATCAGTGCAGCTCACCCGAGCGATGGCGCTCACTTATGCTAGAGCTCAAGAGGAAATAGGACAACTCCGATGCTTTCACTTCGATTATCAGCACTCTGACACTCTCGCGCCCAGCTTCTTGGGACGAGCAGACGAGTTTGGACTAAGACGTCTCAAAGCTGTACCAGACTACACGCCGTCTTCGCCAGTGCCAGCTGCCGTCCCCAACAACCGCGCACCATTGCGACTGCGCAGACTCGCACGTGCTCACAAAGACGCAAGAAGGTGCATCGCCCCAGTCAGCCACCCGCCATCACCCTCACGAAGCGCAAGCCTTCCCCTTCCCGCTCGTGCTCGACTGCCTTCAGTCGCAACCGTCCCCGTGTTTCGACCGCTTGTGATTGCTCACGACATCACGTAAATGAGCAAGAAGAACCGTAAGAAGAACCGAAGAACCGGAGGAAGAACCGAAGAAGAACCCGAGGAGGACCACGAGGAGCGCGTCTTTGGAGAGGATTAGTAGTTTTTGAGTCAAGAGTACCCAAATAATGCCCACGTTATTAGAACGCTTTTATTATGCTTGGTGTGCTAGAGGGACTGCACCAAGCCTAAGTGCACTGTGGTACAAACCATTCTTAAAACTAGTTTGATTTCAATAAAGGTTCTTTCGCTTTAGTTGAATGATTGTTTCTTTCTTGTGTGTTGGCTTGGGATGTGACTTAGTCTCCTAAATCTCTTACCTTTGCTATTTCCTCTTACCTTATGCTAACTGAAACCGCCGGATGGTGAACACAAGGAGCAACCACGACAACGGTACCGTGATGCCAACCTCACCAGAGAACAACATTCCACCACCCCTGCTCAAGCCCCCACTTGGAGCAGATGATGGCCATGCAACCGCAGCTTCTTCAAGCTTTAGCTCAAAACCAAGTGCAGCAAGCTCCGCAGCACCCAACCAAGCTCCCCGCCTAGGATGGGAGAATTTATGAGAACAAGGCCTCCTACTTTTCTTTGGTTCAAGTGGATCCAATGGAGGCGGATGATTGGATCAAGGATGTGGAAAGGAAGCTGGTCCTAGCCCAATGCAATGACAATGAGAAGGTGTTATATGCTGCCCACCAACTCAAAGGAATCGCTGCTAATTGGTGGGAGAATTATCGCGCCGCCCATCAAAGCAGCGAAGCTATCGCATGGGATGAATTTAAGGAAGCTTTCAGACCGCGCATATTCCTACGGAATAATGGACATGAAGAAGAGAGAGTTCTACCAGCTGCAGCAAGGGAACCTTAGCGTTTCGAATACTGAACAAATTCACTCAACTATACGGTATGTGTCCAAGAGATCACATCGGAGGCAACGAAGATCCGGAGGTTCATGCAAGGACTCGACCCCAACCTCAAGGTGCAGCTAGTGTCGAATGATTTTCCAACCTTCCAACACATGGTGAACAAGGCCTTTGTACAAGAAGATGCTCAACGCCAACCGATGAAAGTAGGAAGAGAAAATTTCAAGCTCAGCAGAGTGCGAGTGGTTCCCGATTCCGCCTAACCCACCTCGGCCCATAGAACCTCGTAACCAATTGTGCCAAGGACTCCATTCACTGGACCTCGCCCAAACTCACAAGTTTCCCGAACGGGCAATGGTGTTCAACCCCAGCAGAGCCGGACTTCAGCAGCAGGAGTGCAGTGCTTCAACTGCAAGAACATGGGGCATTATGCTAGCAACTGTCCCCAGAAGCGCCCAGCTGTGACCCCAGTTCGCTTCAATTTGGGAACGACACCGCATTTAACTCCAAATGCAGGACAAGGCCGTGGGACCCCTCAGACTCCAAGGGCTCCACAAGTGGTGAGCAGAGGACATCTCAACCATGTGACCGCGGAAGCAGCCCAGGATGCACCTGACGTAGTTTTGGGTAAGTTCCTTGTCAACTCAGTACCCGCATCAGCATTATTTGATTCTGGAGCTTCGCATTCTTTTGTGTCAAAAGATTTTGTTGAGAAATATAATTGGGATGTGCGTAAACTAAAGACCCTATGCTAGTCCAATCCTGGAAAGGAAATGAGGACTAACACGGCTTGCCCTAGTGCAAGCTGTGGATATCAATGGAGTTAGATTTCTAGCGAATCTTATCATAATAGATTCCAAGAGTCTAGATGTGATACTTGGAATGGATTGGTTAACTAAGTATAAAGGGCAGATAGATTGTGCCGATCGAGCTGTTCTGATTACCAACTCTGACGGAATCCAAGTAAGATATAAGTCAAACACCTCTTCCCTAATAGGTGTGGATTGAATAGTGTGAAGGAGTAGCCTTGGAAAAGGTACCCATTGTAAGTGAGTACCGGATGTATTCCCAAGATTTGCCGAATGCCGCTGCAGAGAAGTTAAATTTGTCATCAACCCGATACCCTGACAGCTCCTATATCAAAGAGACCCTATCGAATGTCTGCGAACGATTTGGCTGAAGTTAAGAAGCGATTGAAGAGTTGCAAGATAAAGGTTTTGTGAGACCAAGCTCGTCACCTTGGGAGCACCAAGATCGCTAGTAAAGAAGAAAGATGGTAGTCTTCGCATGTGCGTGGATTATCGATCTCTCGAATGATGTGACGATCAAGAACAAATATCCTTTGCCGGATAGATGATCCGTTTGATCAATTGAAAGGTTCATGTGTCTTCTCCAAGATTGACCTTGGTCGGTTATCACGATTGAAGATAAGACCGAGGATATACCAAAGACAGATTTGCTACCCGTTATGGATTGTATGAGTATACTGTGATGTCATTTGGCTTGACAAATGCACCCGCATATTTTATGAACTTGATGAATAAAGTGTTCATGGAATATTTGGATAAGTTTGTAGTGGTGTTCATCGATGATATTCTGATTTATTCCAAGAATGAGGAAGAGCATACTGAGCATCTAAGGATAGTTTTGGAAAAACTTAGAGAACACCGCTTGTACGCCAAGTTTAGCAAGTGCGAGTTCGGTTGAGGAAAGTAGCCTTTTAGGTCATGTGATTTCCGCAGGAGGAGTATCCGTAGACCCCGAGAAAGTAAATGATGTGCTTAATTGATGCAACCAAAATCAGATCCGAGATCGAAGTTTTCTTGGGTGGCAGGATACTATCGCCGCTTTATTGAAGGCTTCTCCAAGCTTGCAAGACCTCTTACCCAGTTGCTAAAGAAGGAGAAGAAGTTTGAATGGAGTAAGTCATGTGAGAATAGTTTTCAAGAATTGAAGAAGAGGTTAACGTCTGCGCATGTTAACACTCCCGATATTAGGAAGGATTTTGAAGTCTTACGTGATGCATCAAGACAAGGATTAGGCTGCGTGTTGATGCAAGAAAGAAGGGTAGTTGCATATGCTTCAAGGCAGCTGCGACGCATGAGGAGAATTACTAACCCATGATTTAGAGCTTGCTCGCCGTAGTGCATGCTCTAAAAATTTGGAGGCATTATCTCGATCGGTAATCGCTGCGAGATTTATCTGAGACCACAAAAGTTTGAAGTATATATTTACTCAACCCGATCTCAATATGAGGCAAAGGAGATGGCTTGAGTTGATAAAGGATTATGATATTGGGATACATTATCATCCGGGACAAAGCTAATGTGGTAGCCGATGCTTTGAGTCGAAAAAGTTCTTGTACCAAGTGTGGATTAAGGATAGTATGCCAAAGACTTCAAGAGGAATTTCAGCGGCTCAACTTACAAGTAGTAGAAGAAGGGTTCTTAGCCACTTTGGAAGTTCAACCAACCTTAGAAGAGCAAATCGAGTAGCACAAAAAGAGGACAAGTATGTCCGGAGATCAAGGATGATATGAAGAACGGGAAAGCATCAGAATTTTCCGAGGATGAACAAGGTACCGTCTGGTTTGGAAAAAGAATTATGGTGCCTGAGAAGAGAGAAATAAAAGAGTTAATCATGAAGGAAGCTCATGAATCCAGATACTCAATACACCCCGGGAGTACCAAGATGTATCAAGATCTCAAGGAAAGATCTTGGTGGGCGGTATGAAACGGAGATTGCAGAGTGTGTGGCTTTGTGTGATGTGTGCCAACGGATTAAAGCTGAACACCGAGACTGCTGGACTTTTGCAACCATTGCAGATCCACGAGTGGAAATGGGAAGAAATTGGTATGGATTTTATAACTGGATTACCAAGAACCAAAACAGACACGATTCAATTTGGGTTATAGTGGATCGTTTGACAAAAGTTGCCCATTTCATTCCAAAGAAAGACCACATACTCCGGGATAGACTTGCAGAGTTGTATATGTCAAGGATTGTGAGTTTACATGGAGTCCCAAAGAAGATTGTGTCGATCGAGGAACCCAATTCACTTCAAGGTTTTGGCGAAGCTACATGAACCACGGGCACCAATTTGAATTTCAAGACAGCTTATCATCCCTGACGGATGGGCAAGCAGAAAGAGTAAATCAGATTCGGAAGACATGTTGAGAGCTTGTGCCCTATCCAACAAGGATAGTTGGGACCGAGTTTATCTTACGCAGAGTTCTCTTACAATATGATTATCAATCCAGTTTACAAATGTCACCGTTCAAGCCTTGTGCGGTAGAAAGTGCAGACTCCATTGTATTGGAAAGAGACAGGAGAGGGACAAGTATTCGGGCCAGATGTGTTGAGGCAAGTCAAGAACAAGTTCGCCTAATTCAGGATAGGTTAAAAATAGCACAAACGAGGCAGAAGAGCTATGCGGATAATCGTCGAAGGGCATTAGAATTTGTACCCGGGGATCATGTTTACCTTAAGGTGTCACCTCTCAAAGGGATGAGACGTTTTGGAGTCAGTGGAAAGCTTGCTCCTAGATTCATTGGACCCTTTCGGTGGTAGCAAAGCGAGGAGAAGTTGCTTACCGCTTGGAGCTTCGCCTCGGTGTCAAAGGTGCATGACGTCTTCCATGTATCCCAGCTGAGGAAGTGTCTCCGAGTGCCAGAAGAGCAGATGCCTCTAGATGAAATAAATGTGAAGGAGGACCTCACCTATCCAGAGTATCCAGTTAAAATTTTGGAGGAATCAGAACGTCGTACGCGAAACAAGGTCATCAAGTTCTGTAAAGTGCAGTGGAGCAACCATTCGGAATCGGAAGCGACTTGGGAACGTGAAGAGGATCTAAAAGAAGAGTTTCCCGACCTCTTTTCCAGTCCATCCGAATCTCGGGGTCGAGATTCTTTCTAAGGGGGGTAGGTTTGTCACACCCCAAAATTTGCTTCTTGGAAAATTTAAGCTCAAAGTAATTGATTTAAAGTAATTGGATTTTGTTTGGCTTTTCTGAATTTCCTGGAGTTTAAAAAAACCTATTTTTAAATCTAAAAAGTAATTTAAAATATAAAAATAGAATACCAACAGTAGTTGGAAATAATTTTATGTAGTCCAAAATGTGTCCAGGAGCTTCGTGAATTTTTCTGGAATTTTTGGAGGTATTTTCATATTTTTACGAGGCCTAATTAATTTTCTAGCCTTTTTCAAAATCTAAATCAAATTCTAAAAATAAAAATCCCAACCTCCCCTCCGCCGCCACGTGGGCGGTGGATACCGCCACGTCGCCGCCGGCCCATCTAGGCCGCACCTCCTCTCCTCGGCCTTGCGGGCCCGGCCGTCGGCCCGCCCTCCTCCTCCTCGCTCGACGCGTGGGCGGCTCGGATGAGCCGTGTCTTGCGCCCGCCTCAATCCACCGCTCCCTCCCACTTGCGCGCCCGCCGCACGATCTGCATCGGGTTACGTGGCGCCATCCGCACCACGAACCTTGCTCTCGCCGATCGCGGGCCCGCTGGTCGGGCCGTGCTCTCGCGCGACGCGGACTCCTCCTTCTTTCTCTCTCGAAGAAATCCGCGACCAATCCCACTCGAACTCGGCCTCTTTCTTCGAGTTGAACGCGATTCGAACCACAGGGGATAAGCGTCTTATCCCCTAAAGCCCGAGCTCGCGTTGCCTCCGACGGCTTATCCCCAAATTTGAATCGACCTCGGCCGCCGACTTGGTGAGGAATTCCCGCCGCCTCACCCCTCCCGAGCCCTATAAATAGCCCCTCGGCCTTCGCCTCTCCTGCACCACCTCCCGGCACCCTCCACCTCTTCTCGGAGCCCCGAGACGCCCGCGGTGAGCTTCTCTCTCCGCGAGCCCCGCCCAACTCCGACGAGCTCTCCCGTCGCCTCGGACCTCCCGAGCCGTAGCCGCCACTGCAGATTCTCAGAGCATCGGCGGATCTCTGGGCACCTCGGCCACCTCTTCTCGTCGCCGAGCGCCGCCGCACCGGCACCCAGCCGCCTCCGCTGCTCCCTCGCCGCCGCCGTCTCCGTTCATCCCGGACCTCACCAACTCCTCCAACCGAACCCCTTCGCACGCAGATTACAATCCCACGCACCGCTGAACCTCTCGGCCCATCCCGCCGCCGCGCCGTCGCCTCGACCATCGCTGCCGGGCCACCCGAAGGTATCCCTCAAAGGGATTTGCTGCCCTTTATGGGTAGGCAAAGCCTCCCCCTCCCCTCTGGTTAGCAGCGCGCGATTTCAACTCCCCGGTGCGCGTTCGAGCCTTCGGCTCCGCGCGCTGGGTTGAGTTTTTCGTTTATTTTCCGCGCTGACAAGTGGGTCCCACCGTCAGCGGCAGCCGTCTGTGCGGGCCACTGCCGCCTGGGTCCCATCTGTCTGCGCCAGCCTCTGACAAGTGGGTCCAGATCGATGGGTCCCACCGCCGCTGATCGAGGCGATGAGGTCACTGGCAGAGGGGTCCCACAGGTCAGTGACCGCAGAGGGTCTGCTGGTCAGTGGGTCCCATCTGTCAGTTTCTCGGAATAAAATAAAAGATTAAAAATTAAATATTCCAGTGGGCCCCACCTGTCAGAAATTTTCGAATTTCTGGATTTATTCAAACTGAGAATTTCAAATGATCATAACTTTCTCATTTTAACTCCAATTTCAGCCATTCAAATTTCTAAATTCATCTAAAATCATGATCTATTCAAATATGGCCTCTGTTGAATTTTTGGATTTTATTTGAATTTTATTTGTATTTATTTGCTTTGTTGCTTCGTCTTTTCTCGCGTAGATTCCAACGTTGTCGACGATCCCTCTTCACAGCAGCAAGAAGACCCAGAAACCCTGCAAGAAGGCAAGTCTCCTTTGATCATCTTGAACCTATGATTTTAAAAGATTTTTATTATTTTAAATTATGTGCATTGCTATTTACATAAAATGATAGTTCAAGTCTTAGGATATAGTTAATCCAACTTTGTTATACCCTCCATTGCAATTGAATGCCATGTACCATTGTATCCCTAGAGATTTCCTTTGTCTCATTAATGAGAATATTATATTTACTTGTTGATGTTAGTATGGTAGTATAATGCTTAGTCTCGCTATTCAACACTTTAGAAAATATTGAAAAAGGGGAAATTATGATTTATGGTAATAATCTTGTGTTTGCAAACTTAGTGGTAATTGGAGTTGCCACTGTTCTTTTAAAATAAAATAAAATGTGAAAGTTGATTTAGATTAGGGTGGATGGCTGGATTGGCTTGGTGCAGTTAGCACGAGATCTTGTTAAGTGTATGTTCCACCCTAGTCAATTAAGGACCGACGCTTGTGTTTGTCCAAACTGAGCATTAACCGTACAACCACAAGTCTATATGGGTACGACCTAGCTGACTAACTTATGATAGTCTAGTTTAGGTGCCACCAGTGGAAAGTGGGTGCCAGGGATGGACTGGTTATCCACAGTGAGGGACAGGGATTTCTGTACTCATACGGCGCAAGAGGGGGCTTCGGTTCGGGCAGTTAGCCTACTGCGGTGAAACCTCGTGGTGGTATCTAGCTGGATTAGAGTAAGGTAAAGGCTCGTGATATTTTATCCGGTCTCATGCCAAAGGAAGCGTGTTGACTTTTAAGGATAATTTATCTCTTGTGGGTAAAGTTGTACAACCTCTGCAGAGTGTAAAACTATTCGAATAGCCGTGCCCACGGTCAAGGGCGGCAAGGAATGCATTCACATGGTAGTTTTTCTGGTTTGGTTTTAAAATCAAAGTTTTGGAATTCCGAGAGTGGAGGAACTCTCGGAAGGGTATCTGGCAGATTGGAGCAGAGAGGGTGGATTTAACCGCAATATTAAACTTGTTCAAGTTGTTTAAGCTAGTGTTGGTAGTTGGAACCTTCACTAGAGAATTATTGATAGTTTCTGCTAAAGCAGTTACTTTATTAAATTGATGCCTTCGAAAATAATTAGTAGTAATTGAATTTTAAAATGTTGCTTTGTGCAAAAGAACCATATAGCCTTCCTTTGTTAAGCCTTGCATCTATGCATTTTTCCCAAGACTTGCGGAGTACTTTATGTACTCACATGCTACACTCAAAAATAAATCTCAGAGGAAGTTGAAGCTCAAGAAGGGGACTACGACTACTGCATCGCTTGTGGCTGTGATGGTTTCTTCCCGGAGGAATAGGTCGCGTTTCCCCAGTCAATTGCCTGTGGCGTATTGATGGGTCGTCGTCAAGTTTATTTTGCTTCCGCTTATTTCTCATGTGCGAGGTTGAAACCTCAGATGTAATAAAGAGACCTTTCGGTCCGTACTCTTATTTATTGTAATAAATCGTTGAAGGTGATGTTTCCCATTCTGTTTAACTGTGTGCACTAGCTTTGATCTGGGACTAGTGCAGTAATACACAGAGGGTCCTGGTTTGGAAATCCGGGGGCCCGACACGGGTCGAGGAAGCCAGTCCACCTCTAGGTTGTGTCGGGTCGAGGAAGCAAGTCAAGACCACCTACTCATGCAGGAACTTGGTAGCCGACTTAATTTCAGCACAGCCTACCATCCCCAGACCGACGGCCAGACAGAGCGAGTTAATCAGATACTGGAGGATATGTTGAGAGTTTGTGTGTTGGATTTTGGCACTAGCTGGGATCACACCTGATGGGGACGGGGTCCCGATCTTCCAACAGGTTCTGGATATGTTCGATTTGGTGGAGGCGCGACACAAATCGCAGCACCACGTCTCCTCAGGTTATCAACCGTGCGCAGCCGATTGACCTCACCAAGAAGGTTAATCCTTGCCTGCGAATCGAAGAACACAAGCAAGAACAAGGAAGAACACAACTGAATTGCAGATGTATTGATTTAGCACTCGAAAGTTGGGGTCTCACAAACCGATGAACGGCGATACTGTTCAAAGACAGAATTAATCTAAGCAAAACCCAACCCTAATGGTGGGGGTGGTGGCTGGATATAAAGGGGTGAGGGGCGTGCAAAACCCCTGGACGCGCCCCTAATGGGCTCCAACACGATACAAAGCCGAACGGACCAAAAGACGGTGGCGCAGCACCCTGACAGATCCTGAACGTCCACTTGTTTCAACGATTCCTGTTGACTCAGAAGGAATTTTGACATTGGACCAGATCCATTGGAAAGGTCTTCTTCTTAGATTTCCATACATATGTAGAACATCCAAAACGGAGTCTGGATGCGATCTGGGCGTCCGTTTTAGTGCGGCCTGGTTCTGGACTCCGAATTGGATTCGAAGTCGGCTTGAGTTGGGCCTCCAACTGGATTCGACCGCCCTTGCTGGACTTGTGCGCCCCGTAGGCCTTCTCCAAGTACTTCCAGGTCCTCTCCATGGTTCCTAATCATAATTAAATCATTAGGTAGCAATCTATTCTCAAATGAACAAAAAGAAGTACTTAGGAACGAGCTCACCTGTAAATTCAATTGTCGGGCGCGAGCTCTAGTGATTGGTCCTTGAATGTCAAGTGGAGGAGTGTTGTGTGTATCCAAAGAAGTGATGTCCTCATCATCCTCCCCTCTTGAAGCGGAGTTGTCCTCAACTCAGCCTCATAAATCATCTCCCAAGTATGGCTTCAAATCTGAAATGTTAAAGGTGGGACTAACCCCAAACTCGGGAGGCAACTCAAGTTTATATGCATTATCATTTATCTTCTCAACTATCTTAAAAGGACCAGCAGCTCTAGGCATCAATTTTGATTTTCTTAACTCAGGAAATCTATCCTTTCTCAAGTGCAACCAAACAAAATCACCTGGTTCAAGTTTAACTTCCTTTCTACCTTTACTACCAGTAATCCTATATTTTTCATTCATCTTTTCAATGTTTGCCTTAGTAGTCTCATGCATTTTGACAATGAAATCAGCACGCTCCTTAGCATCATTATGAACTCTCTCACTAGTAGGCAAAGGTAAAATATCAATAGGGGCACGGGGATTGAATCCATACACTACCTGAAAAGGACTTACCTTAGTGGTGGAGTGTTCCGCTCGATTATATGCGAACTCAACATGTGGCAAACACTCTTCCCACAGCTTCAAATTATTCTTTAAAACAGCTCTCAACATGGTAGACAATGTGCGGTTCACCACCTCGGTTTGGCCATCAGTTTGTGGGTGACATGTTGTAGAGAACAACAACTTTGTACCCAACTTGTTCCATAGAGTACGCAAAAGTGACTCAAGAACTTTGCATCACTATCTGAAACAATAGTAGAAGGCATACCATGCAAACAAACTATCTCTTTGAAAAAGAGGTCAGCAATATGAACGGCATCATCGGTTTTATGACATGGTATAAAGTGAGCCATCTTAGAAAAGTGATCCACAACAACAAAAATGCTATCCCTCCCCCTCTTAGTCCTAGGCAATCCTAAAACAAAGTCCATAGAAATATCTGCCCACGGAATAGAAGGAACAGGAAAAGACATATATAAACCATGTGGATTCAAGCGAGACTTAGCTTTTTGACATGTAGTGCAGCGAGCAACAAATCGCTCAACATCTCGCCTCATCTTTGGCCAAAAGAAGTGTGTGGCCAGAATGTCCTCTGTCTTCTTAGCACCAAAATGTCCCATCAAACCGTCTCCATGCGCCTCCTGCAACAACAAAAGACGAACGGATCCAACTGGAATGCTTAGGCGGTTAGCTCTAAACAAGTACCCATCATTGATCACGAATTTATTCCATGCTTGTCCCTCGTTACAATGCAACAACACATCCTTAAAATCAGCATCAAAAGCATATTGTCCTTTAATAGTTTCAAGACCAAAAATGCGACAATCAAGTTGAGACAACATGGTATAGCGTCGAGACAAAGCATCAGCAATCACATTATCCTTCCCTTTCTTGTGTTTAATGACATAAGGAAAAGATTCAATAAATTCAACCCACTTAGCATGTCTACGATTCAAATTGGTTTGACTACGAATATGCTTAAGTGATTCATGATCGGAATGAATGACAAATTCTTTAGGCCATAAATAGTGTTGCCACGTCTCTAAAGAACGAACAAGAGCATACAATTCTTTATCATACGTGGAATAATTAAGAGCAGGACCATTCAATTTTCCACTAAAGTAGGCAACAGGTTTGCCCTGTTGCATCAAAACACCACCAATACCAATTCCGCTAGCATCACATTCCAGTTCAAAAGTCTTACCAAAATCCGGAAGTTGGAGCAATGGTGCGTGTGTAAGCTTGTCCTTCAAAAGAATAAAGGACTCCTCTTGTGATGGCCCCCAATGGAACACGACGCCCTTCTTTGTCAACTCAATCAACGGTGTCGCAATGGTGCTGAATTCTTTGACAAAGCGGCGATAAAATCCTACAAGGCCAAGAAAACTCCGCACTTGGGAGACTGTCGTGGGTGTGGGCCAACTCCATATCGCCTCCAGCTTGGCTCTATCAACCTTAATTCCCTGTGGAGTCACAACATAGCCAAGAAAAGAGACTCGATCTGTGCAAAAGGTGCACTTATCAAGGTTACCAAACAAACGTGCATCTCTCAAAGCATTAAAAATAGCACGTAAGTGAGTCAAATGTTCATCCATGGACTTGCTGTAAATCAAGATATCATCAAAGTAAACGACCACAAATTTTCCAATGAAAGGACGTAAAACCTCGTTCATTAATCTCATGAAAGTGCTAGGTGCATTAGTTAAACCAAAAGGCATGACTAACCACTTATACAAGCCGAACTTAGTTTTAAAAGCAGTTTTCCATTCATCGCCAAGTTTCATTCTTATTTGGTGGTATCCACTACGCAAGTCAATCTTTGTGAAAATTATAGCACCACACAACTCATCAAGCCTGTCGTCTAGCCTAGGAATAGGATGACGATATCGTATAGTAATGTTGTTAATGGCTCTGCAATCTACACACATACGCCAAGAACCATCTTTTTTGGAACAGGAACAGCACAAGGACTAAGGCTCTCACGTACATACCCACGGTCCAAAAGGTTTTGGACTTGTCGCTGAATCTCCTTAGTCTCTTCAGGATTGGTCCTGTATGCCGCACGGTTTGGCAAACTTGCTCCAGGAATCAAGTCAATCTGGTGGTCAATCCCTCGAATGGGTGGAAGTCCTGGAGGTATCTCATCAGGGAAAACATCTCTAAACTCCTGCAAAACGTTAGTGACAGGAGCAGGCAAAGTGCAAGGCATATTATCAAGAGAAAATAAAGCATCTTTGCACACAAAAGCATAGCATGTATCATTAACATCATCAATTTCAGCAAGGTCTGATTTTGTGGCAAGCATAACAGAATTTTTCAAATGAATTACTTGCTATTTTTCAGATTTATCATGTTCCTTTTGATCATTAGCAGTAGCAGCTCTCGCCCTATCGGCTTCTATAATATCAGTTGGGGTCAAAGGAAGTAAAGTAACTTTCTTTCCCTTATGCATAAAAGTGTATTTGTTACTACTACCATGGTGTAAAGCATCATTATCAAATTCCCATGGTCGACCCAATAAAAGAGAGCATGCTTGCATGGGAACCACATCACAATCAACATGATCAGTATAACCACCAATGGAAAAATGGACTTGGCATGTTTGCGTTACCTTAGCTTGTCCAGAATCATTTAACCTCTGAATATGGTATGGATGTGGATGCGGTCGTGTGGTCAAGCCAAGCTTCTTGACCAAATCAGAACTCACCAAGTTGTCGCAGCTTCCTCCATCAATGATGACACGTGCGCGCCGGTTCTTGATTGCGAAGAAAGTCTGAAACAAATTATGGTGTTGAAGCTTATCGGGTTGTTGTACCTGTGTGCTGAGGACTCGCTGCACAATGATGCTCCGTAGCGTCGCTGTGGATGCCCCACCAAGGACCAAGTCGTCATCACCACCGCCATTGTCGTCCGAGGCAGCAGCAACATCATCCTCCTCCTCGACATCTGAAGTGCTGATGTAGCCTCCATCTTCTGTGGCGATGTATGCCCGTTGGCTAGGGCAATTCTTCTGCGCATGACCAAGCCCATGGCAGCGGTGGCACTGAATGTCGGAGGAGCGTCCCATTGAAGCCACGGAAGAAGAACTCTTGGCTGGAACCTGCAAAGAATTTTTTGTAGCATCTCCAAAGCGTGTCGTGGAAGGTGGCTTCGGTGGCGCTGCTGCAATCTTGTTCACAGGTGGTGGAGAAGAACGAAAACTTGAAGAAGACTTGGGCAGTCCCGTCGATGTAGTCATGCGCGGTGTGTAGAAGGGTCGTCCGGTGCTTGCCTTCGCTGATTCCTTGCGTCCCTGCAATTCTTTTTCTGCAAGCATAGCAAGCTGGAACAACTGGTTGACAGTAGTAAATTCTTTATAATCAACAATGTCCTGAATTTCACGCCATAACCCCCCATAGAAACGACAAATCTTATCCTTCGTGTCCTCAACAACCCCACAACGCATCATACCCTTTTGAAGCTCAGCATAATAGTCCTGAATAGAACGATCACCTTGTTCTAAGCGCTGCAATTTTTTTCTCAAATCAAGTTTATATGTGGGAGGAACAAAACGATTATGCATATCTTCTTTTAACCGCTCCCATGTATCAGGTTGTAGCGCATGTTACTTAGTTCTTTCCACGGATAATAGCAAAGTCCTTAAACTCACTAGTAGCTTGTCTAACTCTATGTTGTTCAGAACCAAGTGAGAATTAAATTTCTGCTCTACCGTCATCTCCCAATCAAGATATATATCAGCATCATAAAGACCAGCAAAAGATGGAATGGTAAACTTGACTTTAGCAAAGGGTCGTCGTTACCATGGCGGTTCTGGTTATTACCTCCCATACCCTATCGGTTTTGCTGAAGACGCCGGCGTAGTCGTGCATCTTGTGTCGCCGCCGATCAATGTTGCCATCCGCATCATACATGTGTCATCATCGGGACGATGGCCATCATTGGCAGTGGCGGCGTGCCTCAATGTGTCCATCCGACCGGTGAGGTCAGCCAACCGCCGCTCCACCCGCTCAATGCCATCCGTGGTGTTCAACTTGGCAATGGCGGCGGCGATGGTGTCCATTCTCGCCGAGATCGATGATTGAAGCGGTTTGTTTGTCAAGCGCAGCTTGTAGATGACCGCGACTAACACACTCGTTGAAATCGGCCGGTGTCTCGTCTCCTTTGTCTCTTGCCATGGTTAGTGGAAACACGGGAAAACAAAGGATTATCCCTATCAACTACAAATGAAGGGCAGGGGAACTCGCAAAGGAAGTGGCTTACCAAGCTCTTACAAGTGTTCTTACCAAAGCAAAAGTGGTACAACCGGTGGGTGGTTCGTGATACCATATCGAGCGTGGGTACGATTGCAAGGGTCAAAGCGTGCTATCCGTAAGTAGATATATGGAGCTTGGAAGGCCAAATATATCGTGGAACACAAATCAATAAGCGATAGGAATGCTGAATAAATGCCCAAAGCATTGGTCCTAGTTCTTTGGTCTAAATGTGTCCTATATCGGTATGATATGATGAACAAGGAGTTAAGACCGAATAGAAAAGCCAAGACAGACAACAAAGGTGGCGTGCAAAGACAAAGACACAAAACAATATCTGTCACCTAAAGCGTGCTTTTTTTTTTTTTTGCTTTTTTAGGCACGGAACTCAGGTGCCTTTGCTCTCGAGCAAAACCAGTGCCGAAATTTTTTCTTTTTGTTTCTTTTTCTGTTATTTTTCACAAAGCGAGCATAGAAATAGGAACCACACAAAGTTTCACCTCAATCTAATGTAAGGTGTGGCTCTGAGAAAATGATGAATGTCTGTAAATTTGGTGATGAAAGTTCGAGCTCGAGTCATTGCACTTTTCAGGCCGAATTTGGGCAAAATAAATTTGCCAAAAGCTGACTGAGTCCCAATTTTGGTTTCGGATGCAAAATTCAATTTCACCCAATTTCAAAAAAAATCGCCTGATTTCGAGTCCGTAGATGCGAAAGTTATGGCCGTTTGAAGATGGGCCTCGAGTTATGGTTCTTTGTGGAGGCCAAAACGAAATCGGGTGGAGGGAATTGGTGGAAATTGGTGGCGGAAGCTCGGGAAAGGTGGGGATGATCTTTGTGTGATCACGAGGCGTGAAGGATGACTCAAGCAGAGGGTGGGATATGGGTGGGAAAACAAAAGCAGAGGGTTGAATTCGCGATGGATGACGGCTAGGGTTTGTATGGGATGAAGCGGAAGCAAGACAACCCGAAATAAAACACAATCTAAACCAGCAACACAACTCGACTAAGGACACGAACTCAACACTACGGACTCAGGAATCAAATTGTGCAAAGGCTAAACGAGATCTAGGACAGAAACAACCTCGACTACAATATTTTTTGTAGGGCTTTTTCGTGGACTCTAGGATGAAACCGAAAACAACAAAGGAGGGTAACGCGAACCTGAAGGAACACTGAAGCTCGATTACCACTTGATGGGAACGGGTCCCGATCTTCCAACGAGTTACGGATATGTTCGATTTGGTGAAGGCGCGACACAAATTGATCTGGCTTCCGAACGACACGTTCTGAACCACGCAATCGCAGCACCACGTCTCCTCAGGTTATCAACCGTGCGTAGCCGGTTGACCTCGCCAAGAAGGCTAATCCTTGCCTGCGAATCAAAGAACACAAGCAAGAACAAGGAAGAACACAACTGAATTGCAGATGCATTGATTTAGCACTCGAAAGTTGGGGTCACCCTAGAATTAAACTCTGGTTAGTACACTAGTATTAGCTAGAGAATTTCACAACAAATTCTTAGACCTGCTTAGATGACTCCTTGTGCTGGGCATCCTTGCGTCCGGAGGCATCCTTCGACGGCTCCAGCTTGCGCTTGCCTTTCGAGGATCCCTCCTTCGGCGAGGCTTCGTTCTTCGCTGAGTCCTCCGCTTGATTGGTGTCGAAGTCATCACCCTACCGCCGCCGCGCGTCCTCTTCCGCTCTGGCGTACTCCTCCATCTTGTCGAAGAGCTTCGCCACCGTCTTGATTGGCTTCCGCGTGTTGTATTCGGCCAGCGGCCCTGGGCGAAGACCCTGTACTGCTGTATTGATGATGGTCGTTTCGTTGACATCCTTGACCTGTGAGAGACCATGTGGAGGTCATCCCGTGTTTATGATGAGTAATTGACATCGCTTTAGGTAAGTTGAGTTTGGTTTGGGTGGTTTGGACCTTGACGTTGCATGGTGCAACGGGCTCGGTCGGACTTAGTCGACTTTGTCGTATGGGATTAGGATACTTATTCGATGATTCGGCGGTTTTGACTTGAGTGTGTGTAAATATGGTGTGTTTATACCATTTACGCTTTCATGTATCGAGCGGTGCTATTTGATGTGTTTCTTGTCTGTGTGGCTGCAGGACATCGGGCGGAGTCGTGGCGAGACACGGTGGACCGGACTAGGCGCAGGTGGCGCTGAGGTCAGAACGGTCGAGGTGGTTGCGAGGCGTGCAAGACAAGGAGCGCGGAAGCTTCCCGGAAGGTGTAGGAGGGGCGAATCGGGAAATTCGCAAGGCTGCACAAATGGGAGCGGGCTCCGTTGGATTTAGCGGGTCTAACGGGGTGGAGACCCGTTAGCCAAGGCTATGTAAAGGAGTGGAGGGGCTGCATGCCCACTTGAACACTTGAAGGGATTTTAGGGTTTCCTTTAGTCAAAATAGGTTTTAGAGTTTGTTTTGGCTTTAGGCTTTAGTTGTTGAGAGTTGTTGGTGGAGGCAGAGTTGTGTTCCCTCTGTGTCCCCTTCGATGGTTTCTTGAGAGTCTGTGTGTTCATCCCCTCTTAAGCATGTAGTGAGTGAGTTCTTGGCTTAGGGAGAGGAAGAGGGAGAGTTGATCTACCTTGTAATCATTCCTCCAAATGTCCATGCGTATGGGGACGTAGTTCCTTGTATCCCTTGTAATCTTTGAATGGTTGGAATGAAATTTGAAGTTCTTCTCCCGTGCTCTCTGTTTCCCTTCGATGCCTCATTTCTTGATTTCTTGAGTTTTTGAGTTCTTCTGTTTTTCTTGTTGAGAAGGGCCAAAATGGGTTGCTCTAGGTTGGGATGATTCTCCAAGATCATTTGATCGAGTTTCCCAAGAGCAAACTTCATTTAATCTCAAGATTTCATTTTGAGGCTTTCCTGTTCTTTAGAGCTTTCCTAGGGTTTGGTTGATTTCTTGATTCTCTTAAGGAAATGCCCTCAGTTTTTGTCTGAGGAGTTCTATGGCTATTGCTAACATATCTGCAAAATCTCTTGGCCATAGGATCAAAGGTTGGTAAGCAATTTTATTTTTGGCTCGAGTCTTGCAAAATTTTAGATTTTTACCCATAATCTGAAACTCTTGCTTTTTGGTTTGATTCTCTTGTTTCTCAGGGTCCCCTTACTATTTGGTATGTTGTAGTAAGGCTTTGGATCAAAGAGATTGAGAGCAAACCCTCAATTTAGCCAAAAATCTGAAGTTTCGGTCTGCTGCCTGAAAATCCTGTTTGCTGAAATTCTTCGTGAGGTACTACCGCTCCTGGAGAGGTACTACCGCTCGGCTCAGCGGTACTACCGCCCTTGTTCGGACCGGTCCGAACGTCTCCGGCAAGAGGTACTACCGCTCGGCATAGCGGTACTACCGCTCGTCACAGCGGTACTACCGCTTGCAGCCAGACTTGCGCTGAATTTGTTTTTCTTGATTGCTTCTTTCTGGATCTGGTTTATCCTTGTCTCTATGATTTCCAGTGAGGGCTTATTTTCTATCTTCATAGCTCCCATAGCTATTGGAGAAGAAGCTTAAGTGAGTATACTTGTTGGGGGCGATTTTTTAAAGATCGACATTCACCCCCCTCTGTCGCCATTTTCGATCCAACAATTGGAATCAGAGCCGGTTAGCTCTAGTCAATAGATCTTAACCGGTCTCAAGAGCCATGGCGATGGACAAGTACTCGACCAAGCTGCCTATTTTTGATGGCATCGATTACCCTTTCTGGAAGAGCCGAATGGAGACATACATCCAGGCTCAGGGGTACGCTATCTGGCGCAAGGTCAAGGTCCGGTTTGTTGTTCCTGTCGACGAGAACATCAATGCTGGGAATATGCATGATGTTGAGGCAAACGCTAAGGCAAGGAACATCATTATCCAGGGCCTGAGTCGTAGTGAGTTCGATCGCATCTCCCACCGCCGTCCGCTCGATATCGGGTGACCCTCGGCGCATACCATGAGGGCACCACCCAGATCAAGACGGTTCGACAGGACCAGTTCAAGCGAGAATACAACAAATTCGAGATGCTTGCTGGTGAGTCCCTCCATGAGTGCTTCACGCGTTTCCACAAGATCTTGAGCAACCTCCGAGCGGTCGGTCTCACATACCCCGACTCGGACAACGCTCGTCAGATGCTCGCGGCACTTGATCTGCGTGTTTGGGAGATGAAAGTGACCACCATCAAAGACAGACAGACCTCTCGACCTTGACTCTTGACGAGCTGTACTCGCGCCTCAAGACTCATGAGATTGACATTGTCTCTCGTAGGTCGAAGTCACAGTCAATGGCCTTGGTTACCGATCCCATTTCTTCTTCTAGTCCTTCTTCTGATTCGCTTTGCGGTTTCTCCCTTGCTGCTCTATGTGACGTAACTGATGATCAGTTAGAGCAGCTCGAGGATGAGCAACTGGCCCTCCTAGCTCGGAAGTTTTCCCATGCTTACAAGGAGAGGAGGGAAAGAAAGAGGGGAGGACCCATGATTTGCTTCGAGTGTGGTGGCCCCAACCACATTCGAGCAAACTGGCCCAAGCTGGAGAAGGGCAAGAACGACTACGGCGGCTCGGGCAAGAATGACTACACCGATAAGAACCGCAACAAGAAGACTCCAGCGCACCCTCAAGGCAAGAAGAAGTTTCGCGACTTCGGGAAGGCCAAGAAGCTGTTCCACCGCGTCCTCACTGCGTTCGATGACCTCGACCTCAGCGAGGTGGAGGGATGGAGCGACGACGATGGGACGGGTGACCAAGATCCCAAGAGCGGCGACAACTTCTCCAGCATGTGCTTCATGGCCCCCGAGGGCGAACAGAGCGACAGCGAGCTGTACTCTGACTCGGACGAGGTATGCCCCACCTACGACCAGCTCAATCATGCTTTTCTTAAGCTAGGTGGTTTTGATGCTAGACCTAGGGCTAGGTCAGAACAGCGGGAGCTGGAGCACCCGATGGACCTGGCTGCATGGTTAGAACAGCGGGGATCACCGTCTGCACTCCTGGATTACCTGCTGTGGTGGCATGGTGGATGTCGGAGTCGGCGGCGAGGCTCATGTTACCGCCGGGACCGCTCGCCGCTTCCGCACCGGGCGGGGGATGACTGCCACGCCAACGTGGGCGCCGGTGCTACCACTCCCGGCCATCCGGTCGGGGCTGTCGACGGTTGCCGCCGTGCCCGTGGTGGGACCTCCCATCGTACGCGGGGCGGTGTCGACCGTCGTGACCCTGGTGTTGACGCGAGACCCCGTTGCTCCCACCTTCTTCTTCTTCGCCGTTGACGCTGGAGCTTTCTTCGGTGCCATGCTTCTTCGGATCTTGAGGCTTGCTCTCTGTCCCTCCCCACGGACAGCACCAACTGTTGTGGCTATGGACCAAACAGAGAGAGAGTATGGTAGTGGGGAGTTAGGTGAGCAATGGCTTAGGGTTTTCCACATGGCCTATATCGTGTATATATATCCTCATGGGGAGTGTTTTTACAGTGATATCCTTACATCTGAACATCCCCCTCAGGGGCACTTTCGTCATTATACATGTCCCATTTTGGGCCTTACAACCTCCTAGCAGGCCTGCTGGGCTTAGGTGGGGGCCACCCCTACAACAATTGCAAAATTCAAATTCAACTCAACCAAAGTATCAATTATTCGTCACAAACATATATTAGACTTAGGATATAGTATCTCGGAATGCCACAAGAATCTTGTGGGATTTATATGATTTCATATGAAATTCATGTGGAATTCCCACTTTTCAAATAGGCTAATAATAATTGCTGCCTTCATTTGCTCCCAAGGTTGGATGCATAGCACTAAGATATCCCAATCCATGCAAAAGCCCATGCACTTCAATGCTTTGACGAGACGGAGCCAGGGACTCGTGAGACAGGGACACAATAATGGAACTCTATATAAAAGGGAACTTGTTGAGCCTGCCCTGGACGGATTGGTATGCAATACGTTTCCTTATGGACAAAATAGAAAGGAAAAATTTGTCACAAGAAAAGGGAACTAAAAAATTCGTTCTGTTATTATTCATTAAAGAGAGTATAACAGGTAAACATTGAGTAAACAAACTATGCAGTGGCATTGAGTTAATACCATCTTTTATTCTTTTGCAGTATGACTTATCGAACTGGCAATTTTTGAGTCGTCATGAAGCTAATTTTACCATAATTATATGATGCGATATTATGAAATATTTTCATAGCACATATGCATATGAGATTTTTCTCGCGGCTAATCTTATAATATTTGCAAAACATCTATGCATGTGTGATTGTTCTTGTGGATAAACTTAACATGCAAACCGTATATGATACAGTAAAGCCTTTTAAAAGTTCCATAACCAATATAAAAAATGGCATTTAGATTGTCTACATGAAAATAATATTAGTATATTAGTATTTGTAGGACCGAAATGGCAACAGAGGGGAGGGGGGTGAATGGTGCCTTTAAAACTCCCCTAGTGTCGTAGGGATGGCCCCTACCTAAACCCAGCAGGCCTGGTAGGAGATTATAGGGCCCAGAATAGGCCATGTGTAATGACATAACTGCCCCCAGAGGGGATAACCAGATGTAAGGGTATAACTGTAAAAGCACTCCTCATGTGTATATATATATGAGTACAAGCCATGGGGAGGACCCAGGCCATTACATTCATCTTCATCACTCTCCACTACCATCTCTCTCGGTTTGATGCAGAGCCACAACGCTTGGCGCCGTCAGTGGGGAGGGCAGAGCAAGCTCAAGACCGAAGAAGAAGGATGGCACCGAAAAAGCTTCTTCAGCGGTGGAGGGAAAGAAGGCGCCGGGCCGGGCGTCGATGAGTACCGGGGCCGGCATCGGCGGCGGCGCGCGAGTGGCGGCGCAGCGCGGTGGCGAAGACATCGGCGTTCGCGCGGTGGCGACCAACCTCGTCACGGCACCGCGGCGACCAACCCGTCACCGGCACGCGACGACCCGCCCGTCACCGGCGCTGCGAGACGGACCCGCGGATCGAAGACGCCGACGCTGGTGCGGCGACAATCGACCCGCCGACGCAACGACAGCCGACCTCGCCGCCCCCACTGCAACCCTCGCCGGCGGCGCGGACCGGGCGGTTCGAGGTAGCCATGACGGAGCGACCGGCAGCTCAGGACCTCGCGACGCGGTCGTCCCCACGCCGATCCGCCCGTTGGGAGCACCGGCGACCCCGCCCGCACAGGCGGGGGAAAGTGCCCTACTGGCGGCCCTCAACGCGTTCCAGCGGGAGCTAGGGGACCTTCGCGGAGCCGTCCGAGATATGCAAGAGGCTCGGAGCCAGCAGGCCGCGCCGACAATCGCGACCGAGCCCACGCCGGAGAGGGCGGATAGTCGCGAAGCCCCCACGTCTAGCCGCGTGCCGCTGCGGCGCGTAGATCCGGAGTCCCCGCTTTCGGCGGGGCTGCAGCAGGCGGCATGGCCCGAAGACTTCAAGTTCCCTAGTGCCGTCGACTCGTACAAAGGCGACACGGACCCCCGTGAGTTCGTGCGCGTGTACGAAACCGCGATCGAAGCCGCGGGCGGAGACGACACCACGAAGGCGAAGGGACTCCCCCTCGCGCTACAAGGAGTGGCGCTCTCTTGGTTCTTTACCATAGAGCCGGGCTCCATCTACGCGTGGGAGCAGCTTCGCGTCCGCCTTCACAACAACTTCCAAGGAAACTACGTCGGCCGAGTCGACGCGGACCAACTCCTTGCTGTGAAGCAAAAACCCTCGGAGAAGCTCCGGGACTACTTCAAATGCTTCGCCAATATTCGATGCCAAGTGAAAGATGTTAACGAAACCACCATCGTTAATGCAGCCATACAGGGCCTTCGCCCGGGCCCGATGGCCGAGTACAACGCGCGAAAGCCAATCAAGACGGTGGCGAAACTCTTCGACAAAATGGAAGAGTATGCCTGGGCGGAGGAAGACGCGCGGCGAAGACAAGGTGACGACTCCGACACCAACCAGGCCGGAGCCTCGGCAGAAGCCGAAGATCCGCCGAAGGGCGGTTCTTCGAAGGGAAAACGTAAGCAGGAGTCGTCCAGGGACACGCCCGACCGCAGGGACACCTCGCATAAGGAGTCGTCCGATCAGCCCAAGCGTGGCCAGCAGAGGTCAAGGCAAAACCGGTACGTCCTCGACATCGAAGGCGGGTCCGACGAGAGTGCTCTCGCGGGCCGAGGTGGTCGGGGGCGCCGTGGCCGGGGGCGCGGCCGTGGCAGGGGCTGCGACGATAAGGGTCGTGGAGATTACGACGACCAGCATCAGGGACTGTGGTGCGTAGTCCACGGTCGCGGCAATCATGATACCCGCGCCTGCACCTCCATCGCGGCGCTCCGCGACAGCGTCGCTAGGGACAGGAACCCGGAGGCGCGCCCGCCTGCGGTGGCCCACATCCAATTCCCATACAAGGCCCCCGTGCAGGTACAGGCGCAAGGGATGCAACCCCAGGAAGGCACCTTACGGATCCAAGCTCACGTACAGCAGCCTCGGGAGGGCCTCCTGTCGCTGCAGGCCCCGGACGCAACCTACCGTAGGGTCATTAACGTCATATCCGGAGGCTCTGCGCTGGAATTCACCTCGGCACAGCAGCAGAGGGCCTATGCGCGAAGACTACATCACGTGGCGGCATACCCAGCGCAAGCACCGCCGGATTGGGCGCAGCACGAAGTTACATTCACACCCGAGGACGCCCAGGGTGTGGATTTATCTCATCAGGACCCCCTGGTCATCCGGGTCACTATCGCGGGATGCGACGTGGGGCACGCCTTGGTGGACGGCGGTAGCTCCGCGAACGTATTGTTTGCGGTGGCTTTCGACCAGATGGGGATCCCTCGAAGCCGCCTAGGGCCCTCGGGAATCCCACTGCAGGCTTGGTGGGCGAGGCCTGCGGCGTTTGGGCCAAATAGGTCTTCAAGTCTCCTTCGGCCAAGATGACAATGTGCGGGCCGAAGATGCCACCTTCGACGTGGTCGACCTTCTGTACCCCTACAATGCCATATTAGGGCGCCCAATCCTGAACTCCTTCGGCGCGGCACCACATCACGGCTATCTATGCATGAAGATCCCGGGACCCCGGACCATCATCACCGTCCGAGGCGACCAGGATATGACTTGGCGCATCGAGCCAGGTACCAGGTGCCCGCGTCGCGAAGCCCAACGGCGCTCCTAGAGCTGGCGTCACCGCACCGAGCTCCGCGGGGCCCCTCACAGGTGCCTGGGCGGGCCCTGCAGATGTCCAGCGACTAGAGGCTTCGGCCGCACCAAGGGCAAACGGTCAATATATCCATCCTTTGTAGTTGCTCACCCGCGCAAACGGGGATGTAATGAAGATCGCCGTTTGTCGCTAATCTTTCTTTATCTTGCGCAACTACGCGGTGAAGGCGCGCAGCTCGAGCAGCAGCGCGCGCAGAGGCTTAGCCAACGCGCGTTCCGTAGTACAAATCGGTCGCGTCGTTGGCGTGTGCACTCGCCGAGTGGGTACGGAGTGCGGGTGATATCATCGAAGTCGCGCGTTCGCGTGTGCACTCGCCGTAGCCAAAAGGTGACGGGCACGAGTATAAACAAAGACGCGCGTTCGCGTGTGCACTCGCCGTAGCTGTGAGTGCGGGTGAGTATAAATCGGTCGCACGTTCGCGTGTGCACTCGCTGTAGCCAAAAGGTGACGGGCTGAGTATAAACTAAGACGCTGCGTTCGCGTGTGCACTCGCCGAGCGAGTGCGGATCGAGTATAAATCGAAGTCGCGCGTTCACGTGTGCACTCGCCGTAGCCAAAAGGTGGCGGCCCCGAGTATAAACAAAGACGCTGCGTTCGCGTGTGCACTCCGTAGCTGGCAGTGCGGGTGAGTATCATCGGTCGCGCGTTCGCGTGTGCACTCGCTGTAGCCAAAAGGTGGCGGGCCCGAGTATAAACAAAGACGCGCGTTCGGCGTGTGCACTCGCCATAGCGGGTGCGGGTGAGTATAAATCGAAGTCGACGTTCGCGTGTGCACTCACCGTAGCCAAAAGATGGCGGGCATGAGTATAAACAAAGACGCGCGCGTTCGCGTGTGCACTCGCCGCCGTGGCAGTGCGGACTGAGTATAAATCGAAGTCGCATGTTCGCGTGTGCACTCGTCGTAGCCAAAGGTAGCGGGCACGAGTATAAACAAAAGATGCACCGGGACACCCTCGCGTGCACGATCTGGACTTTAAATAAGGCGAGCGTCGAGTCGCCTCGCACGCACGATCTGACAGACTTTAAATAAGGCGTGGCGTCGAGTCGCCTCGCACGCGCGGTCCACGGACTTTAAATAAGGCGTGGCGTCGAGTCGCCTCGCATGCACCGATCTCACGGACTTTAAATAAGGCGTGGCGTCGAGGTCGCCTCCGCACGCGCGCGATCACGGACTTTAAATAAGGCGAAGCGTCGAGGTCGCGCCCGCGCGCATCGGTCTACGAACTTTAAATAGGGCGTGGCGTCGAGGTTCGCCGCACGCGCGAGTCTCCGGACTATAAAGGAAGTCGAAGCGTCGAGTCGCCTCGCACGCATCGATCACGGACTTTA
Organism: Dendrocalamus sinicus; assembly: GCA_036346575.1. Classification (NCBI taxonomy): domain Eukaryota; kingdom Viridiplantae; phylum Streptophyta; class Magnoliopsida; order Poales; family Poaceae; genus Dendrocalamus; species Dendrocalamus sinicus. Next base: position 26,023,464 of record CM070655.1, on the reverse strand, counting down.
AATAAGGCGTGGCGTCGAGGTTCGCCTCCACGCGCGAGTCTCCGGACTATAAAGGAAGTCGTGGCGTCGAGTCCGCCTCGCACGCACTAGTCCACGGACTCTAAATAAGGCGTGGCGTCGAGTCGCCTCGCACGCGCGAGTCTCCGGACTATAAAGTAAGGCAAAGCGCGGAGGTCCGCCTCCGCATACGTCAGTCTACGGGCTGTCCATTCTATGGAACCCTGGCGCAGCTACTTCGCCAACGGTGGCATCAACACACAGCGCATATCCTAAAATGCCAGGAAGTCTGCATACCGGCAAAATCACAAGTACAAAGGTCCAGCAACATCCCTGCCGCTCTAAGCCGCCACCCCGCGGGTTCGTCCTTAACACACGCTAAGGCGGGGGCCTTGCTCGAAGAAGGCCGACTCGCCGAAAAGTCCAGCGACTCTTCGGCCCTTCGCCAGCGTCGAAGGTGTCGCCGGGTTGAAAGGTCGGCCACACGAAGCCGGCCCCAGCAAGGAAGCTGCCCGGGATATAGGCGAAGGTCAGAATGCATGCAGCAAGTGTGTACTTTATTCGCAAAGACAAGGAAAAGTACAACGCACGCCTACACCTAGGCACCACGGCGTCAAACCTGCGGGTTCCCGGCGCCTTCGGAGGGCCCAGCGCCGCCATCGTCGCGTCGAGGGACCCCGTCCAGAAATTGGCCGAGGCTCCCCGTCCCATAGAGCGACTTCCGGAGCTCGATCCGTGCAGCATCCGGCCCGTCGTAAGCCCAGATTCGGTCGAAGAAGGGCCCGAGGGCAAGGCGAGCGGAGCGGACGGCGCAAGACATTACTCCGCCCCGCCGATCATCTCGGTGGGGTCATCGGTAGCGGCAACGTGCATACAACCGCGGTGCTGCAGCAGCACGCACACCAAGCATGCCGATGTGTACGCGCAGTGGGTGCCGAAGGACGTCGCCGCGTCGCGCACGACGTTGGCGGCATCCCCGACCCAGCGGAGCGTCCGAGATAACTCCTCCGGGCCGAAGGTGCGGCCCGGCACCTCAGCTACCAGCCCTTGAAGATGGCTCTCCAGCGCTCGCATGGCGTCCCACGCAACCACCGAGGCGTCGCCAAGCGTCTGGTTACGCTCCGCTAGAGTCAGGGCAAGCTCGCCTTTTTCCTTCTCTAGCGAGGCGACCTGCTCCAGGAGCCCATCCCGCTCCGCTGCAAACCTCTGTTCAGCAGCTGCCGCGGCCGACTCCCGCGCCGATGCAACAAGTCCCTTGGCGTGCGCCCTAGCTTCGGCACATTCTGTTTCCAGTTGGCGGATGCGGGCGTCCTGGGCAGAGAGGGCGCCAGAGGCTTCGCGCAGCTCCTCCTCTACGGCCTGCAGCCTATCCTCGAGTGCCTTTCGGCTACGAGCGTAGGCCGTTTGCAGGGCCTGCCCCAGTACAAGTGTCTGTAGAAGGGAAAAGACTTAGCAAGCTCAGTTAAGCCCAGGCGTGGTCGCATGAGAACTTACCCACACTCCAGACACCTCGAAGGCATCCTCAAGGCACCCCGCCCCATAGGTCTGCAACACTTGCGGGTCGACGCTGGTGGCCGCGTCATTCACAATCCCGCGCCCTCAGTGTCTCCGGGGGCGGCACGAAGTCCGCGGGGCTTGGGCACCCGAAGGTCCCGTGTTCTGCCAAACGCTCCCCCTCCGGAATGAGCGACGCTGCAAATAAGGATGCAGGTGAGTGCCGCAAGGCGTAAAGTCATACACCAGATTAAGCTGGCCACCCTACCTTCGGTAGCAGAAGGAATGGTCCCGCCGCGGGCAGAAGCCTCCGCGTTCGGGGAAGACGACGGCTGTCCCTACGCGGCGGGCGGTGTGGCCAGAGGGGCATAAGGCGCATAGGCCGCAGGGTCCCCGGTGCTTGCGCTGGAGTCCCATAAGCTTCTGATGCCCGTGGCCACGACGAATCCCCGCGGTGTCTGGTGGAGCTCCGGCCGCACACACGGCCGTTTGGCCGGGGCAGCCAGCAGCGACACCGCCCCCGCAGCCATGGTTGGGGAAGACCCCGTGGCTGCTGCGCCCGGGGGCGAAGGTTCCGAGGTGGCAGTTGTCGCAGGGGGCACCTCGGTTTCTGCTGCTGTTGCAACAGACAGCACAGCTCCGTGCGCCCCCGTGGAGGGCGCCTCCGGCACCACAGCAATCGCGGTCGAAGGCTCCACCTCGGCATCGCCGGTCCGCACAGGGTCCGCCTTGATGACTTCGGCGGGTGGTGAGTCTTCCCCCCTCCAGCTGCCCGCGGCAAACCCGCCGTCCGGGATGCTCGCCGAAGATACCTCGCCTCCGGCGCCTGCGCCACCCAAGCCCGAATCGGCATACCTCGCCGAGTCCGACTCCGCATCCGCCGAGCCCTCGGAAACACTAGCAGCAGGTGCGGCAGGCGCCCCGCTGCGGCCCCTCTTCCGAGACGGGGCCTCCTCCTCCTTCTTCTTCGCTCCACCATCGTCTGGAGCGACACGGTCTGGCACGGCAAGGCCCAGGACCTCGCACACGCGGTTTATTCGCCCCAGCCCCGCCTTGGCGATAGCAGACGCGCGCTGCTCGTGCTCCCTGGCGGTGTACGGCCCCAGGAATACACGCGCGGCTTGCTCCGCCTCCTCCAAGGAAATCCCTGAAGCAAAGGAGAATAGCATCAGCATACAATGCATTCCGCATGAACAAAGGAGGGACGTGATCGAGGCTTACGAGGACCGGGCGGCGCCGGCAGCGAGCAAACCCATGGCGAAACATTGTCATCTCGACGCCTCTCGGCGGCAAGACGCCAGTCGTACGCAAGCGGTGCCACGTCGTACATCACATATTCTTCGGCGAGGTCGCGCATGTTGAGGCGGGCGGCCACGCCTATGAGCCGCTTGACCCTCCGCTTGTCCTCATTATCGAGCGTTCGGCCGGGAGAGGGCTTGAACGCGATTGGTCGGCCTGTGCACTCAAGGCCGCTCCCGCTCTCCACACGGTGGTAGAACCACCGCTTCATCCAGTAAGACTCCCACTTCCCGCGAGTTGAGTTCGCAGGGAAGAGCTTCTTGCACGACGGGCGAAGAATAAAAGTGACGCTGCCGAAGCTCGACAGCGTCCCGTCCTTCCGGCCCTTGGGCTGGCACCGTGCCTCGTGAAGATAGGCGAACAGCGACGCGCTGGGCCAACATGCCCCCGAGCGCAAGGCCCAGCTGTACACCGTGAGCCGGGCCACGGCGTTCGGAGTCAGTTGCGCTAGCTCCAGCCCGAAGGTCCGCAGCACGTCGCCCACTATAGCTGCCGCCGGGATCCGGAGCCCCGCATTGAAAAAGGCGACGAATACGACCGCCTCCGACCTCTCAGGATGCGGTTCTGTCTCGTTGGCAGCAGGCAATCGTACCTCCTAGCACCCGGACAACTTCCCCGCGCGCAGGAGCCCTTGGATCGTCTTCTCGGTCACGAGCGAGGGGCCTAGCTCGCTGGAGAACGTGCCCTCCTTGTCCGCCACCAGCCGCTCCTGGTCCGCCGCCGCCGGGTCGCGCTCTTGGAGCGCGTATTTCACCTCCAACAGCGAGGACCGCTGGCGAATGTCAGGGCCACCAACCGCCTGGCCGCGCTCGCAACTGGAGGCCATCGCTTCCCACGGAGAGACTGAAGCGGCGAAGATAGCGCGAAGGTGTAGAAGGCGGAGCAGACAGGAAAGAGGGCGTAAAGGTGCGGGGACGCTATTAAGGGGGGGCTATTTCAAGCCACCTTGCCCATACCGCCGCTACCGAAGCATCGCAGCGATCCGCGTGCCGGATGCAACCGCAGCGGTGTAAAGGCCCGCCCCGCACGATTCCCCGTAACTGAAAGCGAAGGGTCGCGAAGGTCCGTGTACGAGGCGCGACCGCAGTCGTACAAACGCCCGTCCAGCGCAACGTCCCCCACCCAACGCTGGAAGGTCACGACCACAGGCGCCAAGGACCGTCAGAGCACGGCGTTACCTAGCCGCTGTTATAGGCGCACCAATGGGCCAGGGGATCACAACAGCTCCGGCGCCGCGCCATTCACCGCCCGCCCCGTGTCCCCCCTGCATAGGGAAGAGGTGAGCGGCTGCAAGCACGCAACCGTTCACATCACGCCGCTCACTAGTCATAGGCCGCCTCGTGCCCTGGGTGCGTCGGGTCGCACGGTACGAGAACCTAACCCTGGCAGACCAGGGGCCGGCGTGATTCCAGGAACCTTTACAGCGCAAGACCGCATCGCAAGATCCCAAGTCACTGCCCACGTGGCGGTGTTCGCGGGGCAATGGAGCGCGCGCGTCTACTTCGACTAGGCGCCAGCTTCGCTGCCACCCGATCGATGGGAAGGTGACGGAGCGCGCGCGTCTACTTCGACTAGGCGCCAGCTTCGCTACCACCCGTTCGAAGGTAGGGGCGAGCGCGCGCGTCTCGCCCGACCAGGCGCCCGGCGCGCGCCACCGCTCGATGGGTAGGGGCGGGCGCGCGCGTCTGCCGACTGGCGCCGGCCGCGCCACCCGTTCGATGGGTAGGGGCGGAGCGCGCGTCGACCGAGGCGCCGGCCGGCGCCACCCGTTCGGCGGGTAGGGGCGAGCGCGCGAGTCTCGCCGACCAGGCGCGGCCGCCGCCACCCGCTCGATGGGTAGGGGCGGCGCGCGCGCGTCTGCCGACCAGGCGCCGGCCGCGCCACCGCTCGATGGGTAGGGGCGGGCGCGCACGTCAACCGACTAGGCGCCATCTTCGCGCCACCGCTCGATGGGTAGGGGCGGAGCGCGGCGTCGTCGCCGGCGGCGCCGGCCTGCCACCCGTTCGATGGGTAGGGGATGGAGCGCCCGCGCGTCTGCGCCGACCGCGCCCGGCCGCGCCACCGCTCGATGGGTAGGGGCGGGCGCGCGTCTCGCCGACTAGGCGCCCGGCCGCGCCACCGCTCGATGGGTAGGGGCGAGCGCGCGTCGCCCGACTGGCGCCGGCCGCGCCACCCGTTCGATGGGAAGGTGATGGAGCACGCGCGTGTACTTCGACAAGGCGCCAGCCGCGCTACCACCCGTTCGAAGGGTAGGGGACGGAGCGCGCGCATCTGCGCCGACCGGCGCCGGCCGCTGCCACCCGCTCGAGGGGTAGGGGCGGGCGCGCGTCTCGCCGACCAGCGCCCGGCTTCCCGCCACCCGCTCGAGGGGTAGGGGACGGAGCGCGCGCGTCTGCCGACCAGGCGCCCGGCCGCGCCACCCGCTCGGCGGGTAGGGGACGAGCGCGCGCGTCACTGACTAGGCGCCCGGCCGCCGCCACCGCTCGATGGGTAGGGGACGGCGCGCGCGTCGCCGACCAGCGCGCGGCCGCGCCACCCGCTCGAGGGGTAGGGGACGGATTGCGCGCGTCTCGCCCGACTAGGCGCCGCCCGCCGCCACGCGTTCGGCGGGTAGGGGACGGGCGCTCGCGTCTACGCCGACCAGCGCGGCCGCGCCACCGCTCGATGGGTAGGGGCGGCGCGTGTCTCGCCGACTGGCGCCGGCCGCTGCCACCCGTTCGATGGGAAGGTGGCGGAGCGCGCGTCTCGCCGACCAGACGCCGGCCGCGCCACCCGTTCGAAGGTAGGGGCGGGCGCGCGCGTCACGTCGACCAGGCGCCGGCCGCCGCCACCCATTCGATGGGTAGGGGCGGAGCGCGCGCGCGTCGCCGACCAGCGCCGGCCGCGCCACCCGCTCGATGGGTAGGGGCGGAGCGCGCTCGCTACGCCGACCAGGCGCGGCCGCTGCCACCGCTCGATGGGTAGGGGCGGCGCGCTTGCCGGCTAGCGCGCGGCGAGGGGACGGAGCGCGCGTCCGCCGGCGGGCGCAGCAAGGCGGGGTCTTGTCCTGCAAAATCTACCCCGTTTGACGCGAGACCCCGTCGCTCCCACCTTCTTCTTCTTCGCCGTTGACGCTGGAGCTTTCTTCGGTGCCATGCTTCTTCGGATCTTGAGGCTTGCTCTCTGTCCCTCCCCACGGACAGCACCAACTGTTGGGGCTATGGACCAAACAGAGAGAGAGAGTATGGTAGTGGGGAGTTAGGTGAGCAATGGCTTAGGGTTCTCCCCATGGCCTATATCGTGTGTATATATATCCTCATGGGGAGTGTTTTTACAGTGATATCCTTACATCTGAACATCCCCCTCAGGGGCACTTTCGTCATTATACATGTCCCATTTTGGGCCTTACAACCTCCTAGCAGGTCTGCTGGGCTTAGGTGGGGGCCACCCCTACAACAATTGCAAAATTCAAATTCAACTCAACCAAAGTATCAATTATTTCTCACAAACATATATTAGACTTAGGATATAGTATCTCGGAATGCCACAAGAATCTTGTGGGATTTATATGATTTCATATGAAATTCATGTGGAATTCCCACTTTTCAAATAGGCTAATAATAATTGTTGTCTTCATTTGCTCCCAAGGTTGGATGCATAGCACTAAGATATCCCAATCCATGCAAAAGCCCATGCACTTCAATGCTTTGACGAGACGGAGCCAGGGACTCGTGAGACAGGGACACAATAATGGAACTCTATATAAAAGGGAACTTGTTGAGCCTGCCCTGGACGGATTGGTATGCAATACGTTTCCTTATGGACAAAATAGAAAGGAAAAATTTGTCACAAGAAAAGGGAACTAAAAAAATTCCTTCTGTTATTATTCATTAAAGAGAGTATAACAGGCAAACATTGAGTAAACAAACTATGCAGTGGCATTGAGTTAATACCATCTTTTATTCTTTTGCAGTATGACTTATCGAACTGGCAATTTTTGAGTCGTCATGAAGCTAATTTTACCATAATTATATGATGCGATATTATGAAATATTTTCATAGCACATATGCATATGAGATTTTTCTCGCGGCTAATCTTATAATATTTGCAAAACATCTATGCATGTGTGATTGTTCTTGTGGATAAACTTAACATGCAAACCGTATATGATACAGTAAAGCCTTTTAAAAGTTCCATAACCAATATAAAAAATGGCATTTAGATTGTCTACATGAAAATAATATTAGTATATTAGTATTTGTAGGACCGAAATGGCAACAGAGGGGAGGGGGTGAATGGTGCCTTTAAAACTCCCCTAGTATCCACACACCTCTTCTACTCCAATAGCTAATGAGCTATGAAGATAGAATGAGACTGCTTACTGGAAACCGAGACTTGAAAAAGAAATTGACCGACAACAGGCCAATCAACAACAAGCACACTTCGGCCGACAACAGAGAAGAGCAAAAGCACTGCAAAGACCAAGAACAGTGTAGTTTCTGATTCATGGGACAAAAGACAAAGCAACTTCTCCCAATGCAACACAACGACCTCAGAACTAGATCTCGTCGTGGTTGAATAGAAGATCATAGTCGAACTCTAACAGAGGACACAGACAGAGCTCGATCGCAAGATCCGAATTCAAAGTAACTTTTGATTCATGGATCTTTTGGACAAAGACTTCGAACACTGCAAGAACACATCCTCTGAAAGAGAAAATACCAGGAAAATGAAGACTCATTGCCGCGACCCATGAGAGACGACGTAGTTGAAGATGAAACAGGTATCTCAGGATGAACGACCACTCGCCAAGAACTTGTAGTCAAAAACCTTTGCTCTCGGGAAGAACCGGCCAAGATGGCCTTGAGAATGAATCCCAGTTCAGAGCAAAGAGAGATCGAGGCTTCACGAAATAACAACTCCACTTAAAACAGAAAAGTACAAATCAACCAGAGAAACCAAATGCGCAGGACCAACAGAGAGAACCGATACAGAAATCAAAACATCTCAGATGGAACAAAGCAAAGCTCTGATAGATAGAAACAGAGAGATGAATGATTACATAAGGAGGTTTCTTCAGCCACTCCATACACGCTCTCATTCTCAGAGCAACACACACAAAATAGAGAGAAAAACCCGAGCTACTTGCCGAAAACCTCAAACTCGCTCTCGAGCTCTACTCCTCTATTTATAGTCACCAGATACCGGGGAAGAACCCGTTAACCCCCACCTAACACTGGGTTTTACCACTTGCTTTGGCCAAAACCTTAGTGCATTGCCTGCTAACTCCAACAGACTCCGCACTTTACCCATTAGTGCCAACAGAATCCGCTTCCTTTTGCAGGTCTTCCGCATTTCACCAAAATGCCATCCCTGCACCTTCCTGGAAGCTTCCTTCTGTCTTGCCAACAACGCCTCACTTCCGACCAACTGGACCTTGACTCGTCCTGAGCCTAGTCCCGGTCCGTTCCACTCCACACAACCGCACCCCGCACCTGACCGTCTGGACCTCAACTCCTCCCTGAGCCTAGTATCGGTCCACCTCACCGCTGCCCGTCGTGTCCACCTTCGGTAGCTCTGGTTCCTCGTCTCCCGACTTGCTGGTCATATCTTTGTTCCCTTAAAAATCCAAACAAAAAAAAAATTCCGCACCCCAAACCCTAATTCCAATTCGGCTGATTTTTCCTTTTTCTGCAGCCGCCACCAAAAATGCCATAACTTTTGATTCCAAGATTATTTTTGCATAAGACCACCGCCAATAGATTCAAAAATTTCACATCATTCCAGCAAGGCAGTTAAGAGATATATGCGGTGAAAGTTGACCCAATTATCTGTTTTGAATCTGCAAGAGTCAGCAGTTGTGATTTTTATGTGAATTTCTGTGTCGAGTTTTGGAAGTTGGCCCCAAAAGAAAATCTGTAGAAAAAGCTGTCATAAAATAGAGAAAAAAAGAATCAGTGAAAAATAGGCATCTGACAAAAAGTTACGGCCAAAGTACCGACGTGCTGTCCAGTGGACAGAAATCTTCAGGTTTCAGTTTTGGGTCAATCCTTGTGTTCTTCAATTCCAGATTGCATTGGATTGAATTATCTTGTATTTACCACTCCTACACATTGCCATACACTTGTCTTTAGCCTTCTTCCATTCTTGGTTGATCAGCAACATAGGCTAAGTGCTAGATATGGACTATAATTCAATTCTATGCAATTCCTGAAATTAACTGATTGTTCTCTTTTGCTACCATATTGAGCCTTCCAAGCTCCACCTACTCTTGATCAGAACAGGTCCCCTCTTGCAACCGTACCCATGCTCGACACGGTGTCACGAACCAGCCACCGGTTGTACCACCTGCTACATTGGTAAGAACACTTGTAAGAGTGTGATAAGATGCTTGATAATGTGTGATTCCACCTTCCACCACCTAGTAGTTGACAGGGATAATATCTTTGTGTTGTCTTTTGTTTTCTACTAACCATGACAGGTGGGTCATCTGATGATTAAGAGTGTGTTTTAAAGGGAGAGTTCATGACGCTCTTGGATGAACCACGCATTGATAGGAAGCTTCAAGCTTCGACAGACACATTGCAGCGCTCCATCAGTTCCACAATGAGAGTATTGCAGCACTCACTGTACGCATTAAAAGAATGGTCAATCAGCCACCAAACAATAGACGCGAGTATGATCACGATGCGGACCACGATCATGAGGAGGGAGATGATAATGAGTGTAACATCCCAAATTTGGCTTTCTGGAAAAATTTAAATTTAAATCAATTATTTTAAGGTAATTGGATTTTGCTTAGCTTATATTTGCTTTTCTGGATTTTCTGGAATTTAAAACCTATTTTTAGAATTTAAAAAGTAGTTTAAAATATGAAAATTAAACATCATCTGGAATTGGAAATAATTTTATTTAGTCCAAAATGTGTACAGGAGCTTCTGTGAATTTTTCTGGAATTTTGGGAGGTATTTTCATATTTTTCTGAGGCCTAAATAATTTTCTAGCCTTTTCTGAAAATCAAAATCAAATTATAAAAATAAAATCCAACTCTCCCTCCCTCCAGCCGACGCGTGGATGGCCCATATCCGTCCACGTCGCCGCTCGGCCAATCCGGGCCGCGTCTCCCCTCTCCCTCGCTGCCTAGCAGGCCTAGCTTGTCAGCCAGCGCTGCCTTCCTCTCCTCTTCACCGACGCGTGGACGGCCAGGATGAGCCTCGTCCCCGCGCCCGCCCATCTAACCGTTCCCTCCCCTTTAGCAGCCCAGCCGCCCGATCCACCTTCGGACCGCGTGGCTGCCATCCGATTCCCCGCTCCCTCTTCTCTCTGACCCGCGGGCCCCGCGAGTCAGCCGCCGCGCCTCCGCTTCCGCTGACGCCCGGTCCCGCCTGTCAGGCCGTCGTCCCCGCGGAGCCGCCACCTTCCTTTCTTCCTCCCCTCTTTCCTTTTGCGCCGGCCGACCGTACCCGAGCCGAATCCGGCCTTTCCCTCCGTCTTCTCCCCGGTTTTGGAAGCCCCGGACGCCACCGCGACCGAATCCCCGATCTCCCGTGCTCCCCTTCCATCGGCGCCCCCTCTTTCCCGTTTCTCCGCATTCCCTTCCTTTTCCGACCGCCAGCAACGGCGAGAAATTGCCGCACCCCTGCTCCCCCTCCGCCCCTATAAATACCCCCCATCGGCCTCCTCTTTCCCCGCACCACCTCCCAGCGCTCTCCATCTCCCTTCCCGAGCACCGAAGCACCCCGCAGTCAAGCTCCCCTTCTCCCGAGCTTCGCTGCACTCCGGCGAGCTTTCCTCGTCGCCTCGGACCTCCCCGAAGCTCGCCGCCGCCACCCCGGGCACCCCAGTGCCCGTGCGAGTCTCCCCGACCCCTCGGCCACCCCTCCCCGCCGCCGGAGCGCCGTCGCGCCAGAGGACCCGAGCCAGCTCCGCCACCCCCTCGCTGCCGGCCACCTCCGCTCGTCCCCGAGCCTCGCTGACTCCTCCACCAGCACCGCATCTGCACCGGGAACACATTTTGGGCGTCACCAAGACACCTCCGGCCACCCCCTCGCCGCCGGCGCCACTGCCTCCGTCCACGGCTGCCAGGTCCCTCCGGCAGGTACTCCTCAAGAGGGTTACCTACCCTTATGGGGTAGGAAACGCCTCCCCGCCCATCTGGTTATCAGCGCTACTCCTCCCCCCGGCTCCCTCGGCACGCGTTCGTGCCCCGGCTCCGCACGCTGAGGTTGAGCCTTTCTATTATTTTCCGCGCTGACAAGTGGGTCCCACTCGTCGGCCACTGGTCTGTGCAGGCCACTGTCGTTTGGGCCCCACCCCTCTGCGTTGGTCACTGACAAGTGGGCCCTGGGTCCAGTGGGTCCCACCTGTCAGAGGCTAAGCCAGTGGGCTCACTGACCAGTGGGTCCCACCTATCATAATCCCAGATTGATAAAAATAAAAGATTAAAATTAAATATTCCAGTGGGCCCCACCTGTCAGAAATTTCCTAATTTCCAGATTTATTCAAACTGAAAACTTCAAACAGACATAACTTTCTCATTTTAACTCCAAATTCAGCCATTCAAATTTCTAAATTAATCTAAAATCATGATCTATCCAAATATGGCCTCTTTTGAATTTTTGGATTTTATTTGAATTTTATTTGTATTTATTTGCTTTGTTGGCTTCGTCTTTTCTCGCGTAGATTCCAACGTTGTCGACGATCCTTCCTCCCAGCAGCAAGAAGACCCAGAAACCCTGCAAGAAGGCAAGTCTCCTTTGATCATATTGAACCTATGCTTTTGAAAATGTTTTAATTATTTTAAATTATATGCATTGCTATTTACATAAAATATTAGTTCAAATCTTAAGGCATTAGTTATATCCAACCTTGTTATGCCCTCATTTGAAGTTGATTGCCATGTACCTTTGCAACCCTAGAAATTCCTTTGACTCATTAATGAGAGTAATATAATTAATTGTTGGTATTAGAATGATAGAACAATGCTTAGCCATGCTATTGAATACCTCATAAATCTTGAAAATGGGAAATTATGATTTATTGTAATAACCTTGTGTTTGCAAATTTAGTGGTAATTGGAGTTACCACTGCTCTTTTAAAATAAACTAAAATGTGAAAGTTGGTTTAGATTAGGGTGGATGGTTGGTTTGGATTGGTGAAGGAAGCATGAGATCTTGTAAAGTGTATGTTCCACCCTAGTCAATTAAGGACCGACGCTTGTGTTTGTCCAGACTGAGCATTAACCGTACAACCACAAGTCTATATGGGTACGACCTAGCTGACTAACTTATGATAGTCTAGTTTAGGTGCCACCAGTGGAAAGTGGGTGCCGAGGATGGGTGGTTATTCACGGTGAGGGACAGGGATTTACTGTACTCATATGGCATAAGAGGGGGCTTCGGTTCGGGCAGTTAGCCTACCTGCGGTGAAACCTCAACGGGTGGTATCTAGCTAGATTAGAGTAAGGTAAAAGCTTTGTGATATTTTATCTGGGTCTCATGCCAAAGGAAGCGTGTTGACTTTTAGGATAATTTATCTCTTGTGGGTAAAAGTTGTACAACCTCTGCAGAGTGTCAAACTATTCGAATAGCCGTGCCCACGGTCAAGGGCGGGCAAGGAATGCATTCACATGGTAGATTTCTGGTTTTGGTTTTAAAATCAAAGTTTTCGTATTCCGAGAGTGGAGGGAACTCTCGGAAGGGTATCCTGGCAGTTGGAGCCAGAGAGGGTGGATGGAACCCGCAGTTTTAAATAGATCGTTGTACTCTAGTGTTGGTAGTTGGAACCTTCACTAGTAAGTTAATGTTAGTTCTGATAAAACATTTATTTGTTAACTTGATGCCTTCAAAAATTTTAGTGGTAGTTAAAATTAAAACCTTGCTTTGTGCAAAAGAACCATATAGCCTTCCTTTGTCAAGCCTGGCATCTATTGCATTTTTCCCAAGACTTGTGGAGTACTTTATGTACTCACATACTACACTTAAAAATAAATCTCAGAGGATTGCGAAGCTCAAGAAGGTGACTATGACTACTGCTTCGCCTGCGGCTGTGATGGATTCTTCCCGGAGAACTAGGTCGTGCTTCCCCAGTCAATTGCCTGTGGCGTATTGATGGGTCTTCATCGAGTTTATCTTTTGCTTCCGCTGTGTTTCGTGTGTGCGAGGTCTTGAAACCTCATTTGTAATAATGAGACCTTTCGGTCAGTACTCTTTATTATTGTAATAAAGCGTTGTTGGTTATGTAATCATTTCTGTTTGACTGTGCGCACTAGCTTTGATCTGGGACTAGTGTGGTAATACACAGAGGGTCCGGGTTCGGAAATCCGGGGTCCCGACAATGAGAGACAAAACTGCAACGCCAGTGCTTTATTTGCTGCCCAAGATGCACGCCCACGACACCGCCTACATCACAACCGTCACGGTATGGGAGGTAATAGTTTTCAGCACTACAATTCTCGTGCTAATGATGAACCATTTGCTAAAGTTAAATTTACCATACCATCTTTTGCGGGTGTTTATGATGCTGAAAGTTATCTAGATTGGGATATGACAGTTGAACAAAAATTTAATGCCCATCAAGTTCCTGAAGTGCATCGAGTCAGAAAAGCTACTAGTAATTTAAAGATATTGCTATCATTTGGTGGACTCAAGTAGTTAATTCTAGTTTAGTACCTGATACATGGGATAGATTGAAGATAGCTATGCATGCTAGATTTGTTCCTCCTGCTTTTAAACATGAAATGCGTAAGAAATTGCAGTGCTTAGACCAAGGTAATAAATCTGTTGAGGAATATTATCAAGAACTATAAATAGACATGTTGCGTTGTAATGTTGAAGAGGATGAGGAGGATAAGATGGCTCATTTTTATGGGGGCTTAAGGCATAAAATTCAGGACATAATTGATTACAAAGAGTATAACGATATCAATAGATTGTTCCAGCTTGCTTGTTTGGCAGAAAAAGAATTGCAGGGTAGGCAACAAAGGACAAGGAGCAACTTTGGAAGTATGTCTACATCAAGATCGACGCCTAGGCAAGCCAAGACAGCCCCACCTCCTGTTTTTCGAGCTGCTGCCCCCTCTGTGAATAGGGCACGTTCAGCAGCACCACCGCCACCATCATGCGCACCCGAGATGAGAAAATCTACTAGTGTGCAAACACCAGCACAAAGCTCTTCATCGATTGCTTCCACGGGCCGTGCGATGGGCATTGTGTGCCACTGTTGTAAAGGGATGGGCCACGTCATGAGAGATTACCCAAGTCAGCGGGTGTACGTTGCAACAGAAGATGGTGATTATGTAAGTGCTAGTGATGTTGAGGCAGGGCCGTGCCGAGGGGCGTGCGAGCGGTGCAAGAGAACAGGGCCCCTAATTTTCAGGGGCCCTAAATTCTGATGGATCCACCAGCTGTAGGCCATCACTCCATCATTAGTTCGTCACCAGGTGCATGCGAACTGCTACCAGCTAGGCCTAGCTAGGGGATCAATTCAAGCCCACGCCGTTAACTTTCGTGATGGATTATTAGCACTGAACGGAACGCAGACAGGCATCAGTCAGAAGTGCAGGAGCAGGAGCAGGACTAGTACGCCTGGAGTCAGTGACAACTCCTAGGTAATTTAATCTTTTCCTTCAATTTGAATCTTTTTTTTTAATTTGAATTATTTTTTTCGAGGACATTGAAGAATTCTACTGTCCATATCATTATATGAACTATAATTATCCTTCATATGATCCTTATAAAAAAACTATCTTTCGTATGATAGAGGATTTAACTTAGCTTCAGAAGTGCTATGGATTGATAATTATAAAAGAATATGTACGATTCTTAATATTTCTCATTACTATGTACGTAAGATATGTATGTAGAATTGATAATTACTATAATCCTATTTATCAAGAGAAAAGGCCTCATTTTATAGTTTGGTACAGGGCCCTAAATTTTGCCGGCACGGCCCTGTGTTGAGGATAAATATGCTCTTGCAGCTAACCTTGTAGGCAATGGTGATGATCATGAGAACAAACCTGTGTTTGTGCCCTTTTTTGTGACTAACAACTTGCAGGTAGTTGAGAACCATGCCGAAGAGGAGCATGGGCCGATTGAATCATTGACCCCATTGGTTGAGAATGAAGATAAGGAGATGGATGCACTTACATCATCTGAGGAGAGCCAAAAAGGTAAAGAACATGGTGCTATCATCGCTCACAGTACTGATTTGGTGCTACAACAAGACGTAGAGTAACCTTGTGAGTATATACCTGCTGTAGTGCAATCTTTTGATATTCCTTGTGTTGACTTAAATGAACCATATACTGATCTAAATTCTCATAATTTTGCACATGTCGAATTAATAACACATAAAGATGTTTTGATTAGAATTTCTCCTGCTAATTCATTGTGCTACAACATGTTGGATCTGCCTATGAAACTGTCACATGCTATGGAGAAAGTTTCTGAACTTGCATGTTCGAAATTCTTGTTTAGTGCCTACACATTTGGATATAAGTTTAATTTGATTGGAGATTATGGTGTGGAAAATCAATTTCTTGTATATCGAATATGCATAACTTACGATCACATGGATGAATTGAAACTTCCTATTTGGGACAACAATTCTTGTATGCTGAATCACGTTCAATGTGAGAGGGAAGTAAAATTTAGTACTCATCCAATGCCTATGTGTTCATCTCTTTTTGCACCATCTAGTATGAACAATCCGAATAAAGATGATGAATTATGGCAGAACATACAAATTTCTTCACCCTTGCTAGATGAATTTGCTATTGTTCGATTGAGATATGATTATATGGATGAACTTTGCTTGATTCCAAAAGTTGTAGTTTTGCCGATATGTGCCACCACTACAAGTTTACAACGTCAAAGATTTGAATTGCATAAATGCTTCACTTACATTTGCAAAACAAGTTGCAATAATTACTATGTAAGAAATTTTGAATTGCTCATTAACATATGTGATTACTCTTGGGTTAATAATATAATGAGCTTTTATGATCGTTGTTGTTTCATAACATTAATTGTGCAACAACGAAGAACTGTTAAAACGGATGACATATACATATATCATCCATACACCTTGGCTTGTTTGTTACCATATTTTCAGCTTATCAAAAGCCAAGGATGGCTTTGTTTGCAAAAAGGGGAGGATGATAAGAACATGTACCCTATGGATACAACCATATTTGCTATACTTGTTGTGCCAATTACAAGAGCTCCTACGCATCACTTAAATTATGAGGTGAGCTCGTTTCAAAGAGATTTTACTTTATTTGATAAAGAACTTATGATATTATATAATGAGAGTTTGTTGTGTTTGTTATCATGTACCAAGATTTATGATCAAGATCATGCAATACGTGACACTACACATATGTTAAAACTGAGGACGGTTTTCTATCAAGAAGGGGAGGATGATGTGACCACGCCACCAACACGTACGACTATAGAGGCCAATATCAAAATTGAACTAAAGGTGAATTCGTTTCTTCAACTTCAACACATTTTAAATGAGAATATGATGCTGCCTAATGATGAAAAAATATATATTTGTAGCACCACATCAGTTTGGAACCAATTGAAGCAAGGGTTCAAGTTGGATAGGTTTTGGAATCCAATTCGGACTCTAGATCAATTCAGATTAAGCTTGACAGGCCAACTTTAAACGGTCATAACTTTTGATCCATAAGGCTTCTCGGGGCCCGTGAGTACTCGTTGGAAAGCTCTTGGAGTCTACTATCAGATGGATCTAGTCTCACCTCCAAACCCCATCTGAGCAGAGCAAAAACTACGAAACAAGTCACATCACTTTTCCAGTCCGAGTCAAAGTGGGCCGAGGGCCTTGTAACTTAGGTTATTTGGGCCGATACTGTTCACATGAATAGTACCACAGCTGTGTGAACAGTAACCACAAATAGTACCACACCCCTTTTCATTAGATAAGTGCGGCTCCCCCTCCCCTATTTAATGAGGTCGCACCCCTTTAGTTTTCCTGGGGTTTTTCTTAAGAGATTATTCTACTTAGCAGTTTCGCCGCACGCTCGGTTGAGAAACCCCAACTTGTGAACTTAATCTTTATTCATAATACAATTTCAGATTGCATCTTGAACTCTCTTTCTTGTGTTCTCGATTCGCTTGCAGGCGATAGCTTTCTTAGCGAGGTCAACCGTGTTCGGCACGGTTGATAACCAACAGAGCAGTGGTGTAGTAATTGCGAGGGGTTCAATCTGTTTTGGTCAGAGCCTTTGGATCATCAACGTCGAGATCTCTACAATCGACTTATCAGTACCTTTTGGAAGATCGGGCCATCGTCACATTACCACGCCTCACCATGACCTAGCTCCGAAGTCCTGTAACCACACATACAAACAAACCGTCACATAGCACCACACAAAACAAGGGTAACATCCAATTGCATCAGAAAGCAGAAATCAAGACACATTCCACAAAGTTGTACACCAATTACGACCGGTCAAAATCACATGAACAATAATGCATAGGACCTACGACCGCTCTCCAGGTCAAGAAGACCAGCCCAGAAGTCGTTACGACCGATTACCAGGAGATTTGACCGCCTCAAGAAACCATACGACCGGTTTCCAAGCGTTACGACCGCTTCGAAAGGCTTCTGACCGCTCCTGAGCACGTCCGACCGTAATCTGACCAAGTCCGACCGCTACTCGAGCCCGTCCGACCGCATACGACCGCTGCTCGAGCCCGTCCGACCGCATACAACCACATTCGACCAATTTGGAAGGGCATACGACTAGTTCTGACCACAACATACCACGTATAGGCCCTTCCGACCATGTCCGACCGTGTCCAAGCCAGTCCGACCGTGTTCGACCGCAACCGACCACGCCAGATGCGCTACGACCACATCCGACCAAGGCAGACGCGCTATGACCATAACTGACCGAGCCAGACGCGCTACGACCACAACTGACCGAGCCAGACGCGCTACGACCACAACCGACCGAGTCAGACGTGCTACGACCACATCCGACCGACTACGACCACGTCCGACCACAGCCGACCAGGTCCGACCGCAGCCGACTGATCTACGACCATGTTCTACCACCTCGCAACTTGGTCGAAGTCTGCCAACTTCCCACGTGGTCGTGGTCGAAGTCTGCCGACTATCGACCGCAGCAGTCGAAGCCTCGACCGCCGACTTCTTCTCATGTTAATGTGGTCGTAAACTGCAGACTACTCAACGTGGTCGTAAGCCACAACACTGACTTCTGACCGCAGTGGTCGTGGCTTCGACTTATGACTTCCGATCGCTTTAGCTCTCGACAACGTGGTCGTAAGTCGCCGACTCCTCAACATGGTCGTAAATTCGACTGCTGACTTTCGACCTTGAGATCGTAAACAGTGAACCAGTCTTCCGACCACAACCATCGTGGTCGTAGGAGTGTTCCGACCATGGCCAACGTGATCATACCAGCTATCGACCACGGCTAACGTAGTCGTAGAGGCATTCGACCATGGCCAACGTGGTCATAGCTGCCTTCGAGCACGGCCAACGTGGTCGTAGCAGAGTTCGACCATGGCCAAAGTGGTCGTAAGAGCTTCCGACCACGGCCAACGTCGTCGTATCAACGTTCGACCACGGCCAGAGTGGTCATAAACGACACTACGTGGTCGTAAACCCTCCTGGTGACCTACAACCATGGCCAAAGTGGTCGTAAACTTCCTAGGTGACCTCCGACCACGGCCAGAGTGATCGTAAACATCACAACGTGGTTGTAAGCAGTCTTGGTGGCCTTTGACCACGACCAGAGTGGTCGTAAATGCCACAACATGGTCGTAAACGGTCCTGGTGACCTCCGACCATTGCTAGAGTGGTCGTAAACGCCACAACGTCATCGTATACGGTCTTGGTGACCTCCGACCACGGCTAGAGTGGTCGTAAACTTCCCAGATGGCCTTCGATCACGCCCAATGTGGTCGTAAACCTCTCGGATGACCTTCGACCACGCGTAAAGTGGTCGCAAACTTCTCGGATGACCTTCGACCACGCCCAAGTAGTCATAAACCCCTCAGATGACCTTTGACTATGCCCAAAGTGGCTGTAAATGCCATAATGTGGTTGTGAATAGTGCGCACAGCTATCGACCATGACCAACGTGATCATAAGGCCTTCCGACCACTCGTTCAACAACTCTACCAGGTAGCGACCACTCTTAAGAGCTACGACTTCGTAGAAAACACCCAAAATAAACTCAATCTTTCCAAAATAAGTGTCAATTACTCATCACAAACATGTGATCACCTCCACATGGTCTCACCTCCACATGGTGTCTTTGACGGAGAGTGCACACGCGAACGTGCGTCTTCGTTTATACTCATACCCGTGTCTTTGACGGAGAGTCCACACACGGACGTGCGTCTTCGTTTATACTCATACCGTGTCTTTGACGGAGAGTGCACACGCGAATGTGCGTCTTCGTTTATACTCATGCCCGTGTCTTTGACGGAGAGTGCACACGTGAACGTGCGTCTTTGTTTATACTCATGCCCGTGACTTTGACAGAGATTGCACACGTGGATGTGCGTCTTCGTTTATACTCATACCCGTGTCTTTGATGGAGAGTGCACACGCGAACGTGCGTCTTCGTTTATACTCATGCCCGTGACTTTGACGGAGAGTGCACACGCGGACGTGCGTCTTTGTTTATACTCATACCCGTACCCCTGGCTATGGAGAGTGCACACGCGTACGTGCGGCTTTGGTTTATACTCCGGGAGCGCGCGCGTAGGCGAGGCCTCCGCGCGCTCTCGCCACATATTTTTGCACAATGATAAGAGGTTGGCGACAAACGGAACTTTATTACATTCCCGTTTGTGCGGGTGAGCGATTACATAGGGCGGGGGTACTAACCACTTGTCTTTGGCGCGGCCAGAGCCTCTAGTAGTTGCACTATCCCCGGATGGCGCCATGGGTCCCCGCGCTGCGGTGCCAATTCTAAGCGTGCCGCTGAGCGTCGCGACGGGGATATCTGGTGCCGTGCTCGATGTGTCGGGCCATATCCTGGTCGCCACGGACAGTAATGATGGCCCGCGGCCCTGGGAGCTTCATGCATAAATAGCCATGATGTGGCACCGCTCCGAAGGAGTTGAGGATTGGACGCCCCAGTATGGCATTGTAGGGGTATGGGAGATCGGCGACATCGAATGTGGCATCTTCGACCCTTTCATTGTCGTCCCGGCCGAAGGAGACCTGAAGGCATATTTGGCCGAGCGCCCGTAGAGGTTGTCCTCCGAAGCCTTGCAGCGGAATTCCCGATGGGCCGAGGCCGCCGTGAACAGGATGTTCGCGGAGCTGCCGCCGTCAACTAGGGCACGTCCCACGTCGCATCCCGCTATAACGACCCGGACGACCAGGGGTCCTAGTGAGGAAGTTCCACGCCTTGGGCATCGGCGGGTGTGAACGTGACCGCGTGCTGTGCCCAGTCCGGCGGTGTCTACGCTGGGTATGCCGCTACGTGGTGTAGCCTCCGGACGTAGGCCTTCCGCTGCCGTGCCGAGGTGAACTCCAGCGAGGAGCCTCCGGAGATGACATTGATAACCCTGTGGTGGGCTGCCTCTGGAGCCTGCAGCTGTAGGAGGCCCTCCCTAGGCTACTGCACATGGGCCTGAATTCGCAGAGGGCCCTCATGGGGGCTTCGTATGGGTGCTGGACGTGGGCCACCATAGGCGGACGTGCCTCCGGGTTCCTATCCCTAGCGATGCTTTGGCGGAGCGCCACGATGGAGGTGCACGCGCTCATGTCGTGGGTGCCGTGACCGTGGACTTCGCACCACAGCCCATGGTGCTGGTCCTCGTAATCTCCACGGCCTTTATCCTCGCGGCCCCGGCCACGGCTGCGTCCCCGGCCTCGGCGCCCCAGACCGCCACGACCAGCGGAAGCGTTTTCTTCGGAGCCACCTTCGATGTCAAAGTCATAGCGACCTCGCCGCGACTTCTGCTGGCTGCGCTTGTGCGGGGCGTCCTTGCGCAGAGCGTTTGAAGTAGTCCCAGAGCTTCTCCGAGGGTTTCTGCTTCACGGCGAAGAACTGGTCCGCGCCGACCCGCTCAACACAGTTTCCTTGAAAGTTGTTGTGAAGGCGGTCGCGGATCTGCTCCCACGCGTAGATGGAGTTTGACTCTATGATAAAAAACCAGGAAAGCGCCACTCCTTGCAACGCGAGGGGGAGTCCCTTCACCTTTGTGGTGTCATCTCCACCCGCAGCCTCGATTCCGGTTTTTATCTCTTTTTTTTCTTTTTTTTTAGGCACAGAACTCAGGTGCCTTTGCTCGCAGGCAAAACTAGGTGCCAAAATTTTTCTTTTTTGTTTTTTTTTCTGTTATTTTTTTCACAAAGCAGAGCACAGAAATAGGAAACACACAAAGTTTCAATTCAATCTGATGTAAGGTGTGGCCTACAGAAAATAATGAGTGTGCTGGAAATTCGGTGAATCAATTTCGGAGCTCGAGTACTGCACTTTCCAGGCCGAATTTGGGGAAAATAAAATCGCCGAAACCTGACAACGTCAGGTCGGTTTCGGATGCAAAATTTAATTTCACCCAATTTCAAAAAAAAATCGCCTGATTTCGAGTCCGTATGCAAAAGTTATGGCCGTTTGAAGAGAGGACTCCGAGTTATGGTTTCTGTGGAGGCCGAAACGAAATCGGGTGGAGGAAATTGGTGGAAATTCGTGGCGGAAGCTCGGGGAAAGGTGGGGGAAGGTGTTGTGTGATCACGAGACGCGAAGGATGACTCAAACAGAGGGTGGGATATGGGTGGGAAAACAAAAACAGAGGGTGGAATACGCGATGGATGACAACTAGGGTTTGTATGAGAGGTGGCGGAAGCAAGATAACCCGAAACAAAACACGATCTAAACCAGCAACACAACTCGACTAAGGACACAAACTCAACACTACGGACTCTGAAATTAAATTGTGCAAAAGGCTAAACAAGATCTAGGACAGGAAACAACTATTACTACAATTTTTTTGTAGGGCTTTTTCATGGACTCTAGGACGAAACCGAAAACAACAAAGGAGGGTAACGCGAACCTGAAGGAACACCTGAAGCTCTGATTACCACTTGATGGGGACGGGGTCCCGATCTTCCAACAGGTTCTGGATATGTTCGATTTGGTGGAGGCGCGACACAAATCGATCCGGCTTCCGAACGACACGTTCCGAACCCCGCAATCGCAGCACCACGTCTCCTCAGGTTATCAACCGTGCGCAGGCGGTTGACCTCGCCAAGAAGGCTAATCCTTGCCTGCGAATCGAAGAACACAAGCAAGAACAAGGAAGAACACAACTGAATTGCAGATGTATTGATTTAGCACTCGAAAGTTGGGGTCTCACAAACCGATGAACGGCGATACTGTTCAAAGACAGAATTAATCTAAGCAAAACCCAACTCTAATGGTGGGGGTGGCAGCTGGATATAAAGGAGTTAGGGGCGTGCAAAACCCCTGGACGTGCCCCTAATGGGCTCCAACACGATACAAAGCCGATCGGCCCAAAAGACGGTGGCGCAGCACCCTGACAGATTCTGAACGCCCACTTGTTTCGACGATTCCCGTTGACTCAGAAGGAATTTTGGCATGGGACCAAAGCCATTGGAAAGGTGGTCTTCTCAGCTTTCCATACATATGTGGAACGTCCAAAACGGAGTCCGGATGCGATCTGGGCGTCCGTTTTAGTGAGTCTGGTCCTGGACTCGAATTGGATTCGAAGTCGGTTTGAGTTGGGCCTCCAACATGATTCGACCGCCCTTGCTGGACTTGTGCGCCTTGTAGCCCTTCTCCAAGTACTTCCAGGTCCTCTCCATGGTTCCTAATCATAATTAAATCATTAGGTAGCAATCTATTCTCGAAAGAACAAAAGGAAGTACTTAGGAACGAGCTCACCTGTAAATTCAATTGTCGGGCGCGAGCTCTAGTGATTGGTCCTTGAATGTCAAGTGGAGGAGTGTTGTATGTATCCGAAGAAGTGATGTCCTCATCACGTGGGCTTTGGCGCGACCACTGGCACGGCCTGCTGGCTCCGAGCCTCTTGCATGTCTCGGACAGCCCCGCGAAGATCCCCTAGCTCCCGCTGGAACGCGCTGAGGGCTGCCAGCAGGGCGCTTTCCACCGCTGGTGCGGGCGGGGCCGCCGGCGCGCCCAGCGGACAGGTCGGCATGGGTACGATTGCCTCGCGAGCTCCCGAGCTGTCGGTCGCTCCGTTGTGGTTATCTCCAACCGCCCGGTCCGCGCTACCAGCGAGCGTTGCGGCGAGGGTGGTGGGGTTGGTCGCTGTCGCGGTGGTGGCAGGGTTGGTCGTCGCAGCGCCAGTGGCGGGGTCGGTCGTCGCAGTGCAAGTGGCGGGGTCGGTCGTCGCCGTGCGAGCGTCGACGTCCGCGACCATCGTGCCCGCGCTGTCACCCGCGCCCGCGACAGCCGATGGCGAAGCCCTGGTACCCACGCGGCGCTCCGACCCAGCCGCCTTCTTTCCCTTCGCCGCCGTCGACGAAGCTTTTTTCGGTGCCATCCTTCTTCGGATTTCAGGCTTCTCCCGTCCTCCCCACGGACGGCGCCAACTGTTGTGGTTACAGACCAAACAGAGAAAGATGTGGTAGTGGAGAGTTGGGAGAAAGTGATGACCTCTGGTCTCCCTCCTAGCCTTCCCTTGGTATATATATTCATATGGGCTGTGCTTTTACAATTGTGCCCTTACATCGGTACCTCCCTGTCAGGGGTATTTAAGTCATTACATATGTCCCATTTTGGGCCCTATAACCTTCTAACAGGCCTGCTGGGTTTAGGTGGGGGCCACCCCTACAACAGGGGTACTATTAGCACGACCTAGAATAATACATCTCGAATTGCTAAAAATATAAGCTATAGGATTAATTTGACAAAACCAAAAATATGTACGTCGTGTATATAACTCATACCTTAACTCTTAAAAATTAACATTAGACAAGGTAATGTCCTACACCCCACTACAGTCTTATATCTACCCAAAGGTCTGGCGTGGCTCATGGAATTTCCTTGATAAATATAAATGTAATAAAAAAGATTATTAATAAAAAGATCAAGTCATCGTATCTACCACCAGCCCTGCCTCAAATCATCCGAATCACCCATTAACTCATAATAAAACTAAAATTGAGTTTATTCGGATTTATTTGGATCTTTTGAGTTATTTGCTTTCATTTGGATTCAGTCGTTTGTCGCGTAATTAGAAATTAGGAGTCGTGAAGATTCAGTGGATCCAGCGAGATTAAGCTCGAAGTGAAGATAGAGACTAGAAGCTCAAGAGAAAGCATTGTGTGAGCTCAAGACCGCGGTAAACCGCGCTAGGCGAGTCAATACTTTGATCATGTTGATCCTACATTTTCTGCAAATTACTTTGGTTTAAATTATCAAATTGCATGCTATTATTTTATATGCAAATACAAGTTTAATTTAAGATTATAGTTATATGCCCATTGTTTGCCTTGAATAATATTACACTTCCTTTGGAATATCTGAATGTGTGAACCTTGTCGCCCTAGCAAAATTATAACAGTAACCTTTCAAAAATAAGTCCCTAATTATACGCCATGCTTAGTACTGCACAGATACTCGAGGGCGCTGAAATGCCCCAAACATCATTGTCATTTTTAATCGTGAGAAACTGGTTTGGGAAGTCATGGTGGTAATGACTGGTACAAGTTGATATGATTATTTTATGTTCCCAAAAACCCCACATGCTTAAATATCTGGGCAGATGGTTCGAGGGTGTGAGTGCGGTGCAGTGGAAGCACAAAGTGGGTCAGTGGTAGAACCGCCCAGATACCATTAAGGACTGAATCTTGTCATGACCTCCTGTGTAAAACAGTACAACCACAAGTCTGTAAAGTACAACTTGGCTAAGTAAATTTATCAAAATCCCTGGACTCATCTTACTGGTAGTGGATGGAAGTGGATACGCAAGGGCAAGGGAGGCCTTAAGCGACACCAGTGGAGGGTGAAGTTTCCCAACTGTTCTAAGCATTGCGGGAATTGGAGCCCGGCTGCGTTAGCAACTGTGGGAAACATCCCGTGCATAGATGGGACCCACCGCAAGTGGAAGAAGCCCATAAAGTGAGATGACAAAAGGGACTAGATACTTTGAAAAGTCACTGTGATGGTCTGCTCAACCACATGACTAAGCTCATGACTAAGGATTGGATTGTTAGGAATTTGGAATACAAAAGATATTGGTGGAATGTATAATTGATGTCACTTGCTGTTTGGAGTTTTAGACAGCAATCAGTATAGAAAGTGTATGATCAGTGGGATAATTAAATGATGTCACTCGCTGTTTGGAGTCTTAGACAGCAATCAATTTAGAAAGAGTATATTCGGTGGATTAAGTAAATGATGACACTCGCTGTTTGGAGTCATAGATAGCAGTCAATAAGGAAAGTGTGTCCTCGGTGGATTAAGTCAATTATGGCAATCGCTGTGTGGAGTTTAGGTAGAAACAATAACACTATGATTTAATAAAATTAAGGCTACCAAAAGCAATTTATGGCAAATAAAATAACCAGAGCCTCTCCTTTGATAAGCCATGCATATTATTTATTTGCATTCTGTGTATTAGCTCGCGGAGCACGGTGGTTTGTGCTCACACTCGCTTTCCCAACAAATCTAGAATTAGGAATCAGATCACTATGCCTCAGCAACAAGATTGGGCATGATGGCAGAGAAGATGAAGATGTCAAGGGCTAGGTCGCGATCCTCCAGTTGGCTGCCTGTGGGCATGTCCTGAAGGTCCCACCTGTGTGATTCGTTCTTCCGCTGCTGCAATTTATTGATTTCGGCCTAATCGGCCCATGAGTAAGTCTACTACTATATGTTTACGCTTTCGCATGATATGTACTTTGGTATTCAGAACTGTAATCTGTGAGCACTATCTACTGATCCAGGGAATAGTGCGGTGGAATCACAGAGGAATCCGAATTGTAAAATCTGGGTCCTGACAAGCACGATCGCTTGGAGACACCAATCATCCTTTTCTACAAAGGAGGCATCACGATCTTGTCACCGGATGTCGTGCATTTATGCTGATCTTCGAGCACTTCACTGCCATCGTGGTTTAAACTGGTAAACTTGGAGAACTTTAATGGACCTGAAAATCCCATCGAATTCCTTAAAATTTACACAACCGCTGTTCAAGTAGCAGGAGGGGAGCATGCTATGGCAAATTATCTTCTGATTATGCTCAAGGGATCTACTCAATTGTGGTTGTTTAATCAACCACTGGAGTCAATCCATTCATAGCAACACTTTTGTGACTTTCTACTAGCCAATTTCTAGGGCACCTACAATCACCATGGGAAGGTGGACGACCTTCATAGGATGAGACAAAATGGCCATGAGACCTTGCATCAATTCATCAGGCATTTTAGTTAGGTTGTAATTCCATACCAGTGGTTTTTGACGCTTTTGCTATCAGAGCATTTAAGTAGGGAGTCCACAATAGAAGGTTCGCCAAAGATATCGCTTTGAATCCTCCAACTATTGTCACTGAAATCTTTGAGATGGTAGATCGATATGTGACTACTGCTGAAGCACCTGAGTGGAGCAAAACCATCGATCAAGCTGATAAAAGTGCTAAAGAGGCAAGCAAAGGTAGCAAAAAGGAGAAGAAGGCCTAGAAATCCAAGAACAACGAAAAATGCCAAAAGCCTCAAAACAATAGTTCCAAGAGGTCTTGGCTGTAAGCGATAAGGAGCCACGAACTTCCAAACAGTACTCCAATCGGGGCAAGGGCAAATACTTCATATGGAAGGATAACAAACCTAGGTGGTGTTCTCTTCATAAAAAGGATGGACATGACATTCACAATTGCTGGATTTTCCAACAAAAACTCAAGGACTACTACTCCGGCAAAAGACCACTTCCTACACTTGAGGAGTGAGGTCAAACAAGTGGTGGAATCAGTCGAACGATGATGAGGAGATGCTATTCCAATATCGAAAGCACATCATCGAGCATATCTATGGAGGATCTTCGTCATACGAGTCAAAACTACAGCTTAAAGCTATCAAGCATGAGGTAAACTCCATTGACCCTCCACTTGTCAATATTTTTCCAAAGTGGTAAAAACTTACCATCTTTTTGAGAAAAGTGACTGTCTGTCGGACCCGGATTTTACAATCCAAATCCACTGTGATTTTACTGCACTATTCCCTGGATCAGTAGATAGTGCTCACAGTTACAGTAATGGATATCAAATACATATCATGCAGAAGCGTAATTAATTTAATAGACTTACCCATGGGCCGATTAGGCTGAAATCAATAAATTGCAGCAGCGGAAGAACGAAGCACACAGGTGGGACCTTCAGGACAAGCCCACAGGCAGCCAACTGGAGGTGCGCGACCTAGCCCTTGACATCTTCATCTTCTCTACCAGCTTGCCCAATCTTGTTGCTGAGGCGAGGTGATTTGATTCCTGATTTTGAATTTTGTCGCAAAAGCGAGTGTGAGCACTCCAACCCCGTGCTTGCAAGCCAACACACAGAATGCAAATATATATAACATGCATGGCTCGACAAAGGAAAGGCATAGGGTTATTTTGTTTTGCCAAAGAGTGCTTTTGAATACAATTACTTAAAATTCCCTATGACCTAGCAGGTTTGAAATCACATTTTTAAACCATTCATTGTAATAATCCATGTAATCCTTGTTTTCCATATTTATGGCATCCCACCATATCCCATTCTTGGCATCACACCAAGTGTTGCATATGACATCGCACCATATGCTTATTGTTGGCATTGCACCAACTAACCTTATGGCATCGTACCATAAGTTACCCTTTGGCATCACACCAAGGGTTGCGTATGACATCGCACCATACGCTCATTGTCGGCATCGCACCAACTATCCTTATGGCATCGCACCATAAGTTACCCCTTGGCATCACACCAAGGGTTGCGTATGACATCGCACCATACGCTATTTGTCGGCATCGCACCAACATTACATATGGCATCGCACCATATGTTGCTTATGGCATCACACCATAAGTTACCCATTGTGTTCATAATAGTTTGAAGAATATTCCTTGGGGCATTAGTGTCACCCCAAGTGTCTAGCATTCCTAAGCGTGCCATATAAATAAGGACTTAATTTGTGAAATCATATATTAATTCTTACTATGGCGACAAGGTTCATATTTCCAAGTTTGGCATGGAGAATAATATACACAACAGCAACAACAGGATTTAACTAACTTGCTGAAATCAACATAACATATTTCATGAAATAATAGCATGCAAGTTGATAATTTAAAAGGAAATAGCTTTGAAATACTGGGTTCAAAATGATCAAAGTGTTGACTCGCCTGGCGCGGTTTACCGCGATCTTGAGTTCACGCAATGTTGTCTCATGCGATGATCTTTAATTCCTGGTCTTCATCAACCTTGGTCTCACTTGATCTATAGAATCTTCAGGACTTCTAATTTCTAATTACGCGACAAGCAACTGAATCCAAATAAAAGCAAATAACTCAAAAGTCCCAAATAAATCTGAATAAACTCGATTTAGTTTTATTATGAGTTAATGGGTGATTCGGGTGATTTGAGACAGGGTCGGTGGAAGGATATAATGGTTCGATCTTTCTATTGATCACCTCTTTTATTATTTTTGTATTTATCAAGGAAGTTCCATAAGTTAGGTTAGACCTATGTATCGAAGTGCGAGTCTGGCTGGGTATGTATTCCTTGTAACTTAGGTTATGGTAAAGGCAAACTGGACTGATGGATGAGATCTGTACTTATTCTATAAATCTTTTAGTCGAAAGTATTATAACACTTGGATATCTTTATTAAGTTTTAGAATAATCTCTGGTATAGGCCTTTACTTACTAATTAGATTAAGATAAATAGCAAAGGCTCAATATTTATTCATATATGGTAATTAATTAAAATTTAAATCTCTAATAATCCCATTATCGTATTTTATGTATCTTTAAGAAATTTATTTCTGATTTTTCCATGATTTTTCTTCACTTGAGTTGCTGGCATAAGGGGCTAAAACCTAGCATCTAAATAATGCGCCCTGGGGAAATCGATCTCGGGTCGGCTGACTGAGGGGGCACACGGCCAACCAGCTGAACAAGCAATGTTACTTGATCTAGTTCGGGCAGCGAACGTAGATGGGCCGAGCGCAGGAGCCCAGAGCAGAGGAGTAGCGGGGGCGGGTACGGCCGGTGGCGCCGCCGGCGAGGGAGGGTCGGTGAGGTTCCGGAGGTGGGCAAAACGGGTCCTTGGCGTCGCATGGAAGCTGCCGGGGGTGTCGGTGGGAACCAAGGAACACGGTGGCGGGCCGGCGTCGTGCGGCAGTGGCGACTCGGGGAGGGGCTTCGGCGCCGGCGAAGTACAACCCACGGGAAGCGCGGGGAAGGCCGTGGTTAAGCTCACGGCACTCCGGAGATGGTGTGAGAGGCGGAAATCGGGTTTCTATGGTGGGAATCGGCGGGACTCGATGTGGCCAGAGTTGGGGGAGATGGGGGCGCCAGTGAGCTACGTGCGGTGGGTATCCAATCGAGCTATCGGAGAGGGAGTGGAGAGCTTGGGGGAGCTTTTGGAGGGCTCGGGGCTTCTTATAGGCGCGCAGGCGACGCTAGCATCGGGAGGCTGCTCGAGCTGTCATGTCGGCGAGCGGCGGAAGCAACGGCAGGCGCAGGCGGCGATGGCAGGGCAGGGATGTCGCCTCGACATGATGCCCTGAAGCCGCGCATGCCGAGTGGCAGAGGAGGGAGCTGGAGTATGGCTGCCACGCGGAGGCCGAGAGCTGAGCGCGGCAGAGGAAAGAAGAAAAGTGGCGCGAGCGCACGGGAGAGGAAGGAAAAAAGAAAGGAGGGGCGGGGGCGCTGGTCTGTGCAGGAAGAAAGCGGGGGAGAGAGCCCAGCCGGTAGTGAGGAGAACGGGAAAAAGGGGCCGCGCGCAGGGAGAAAGAAGCGGGGAGGAGAAGAAATGGGCCGGGCCATTCAGCCGGCCGAATGCATTCCTCTTTTTTTTTAATTTATGTGTGCACATGGATGTATATATATATATATTATATTTTATATATATTGTTATTTTGCTGGTCTATTTAATTTTGCACATTTTTATTCCCTATTGCACAATTTGTATATACACCTATATATGTATGTATATGTGTTTGTACTCGGTTCACCTGCCTTTATTGCTATTTATGCCATTATTTTCAAAATTCTTATATTTTTAACTGCTCTTTATTGGATCATCTATTTATGCCATTATTTTCAAAATGAGATCTTATATTTTTAAATAATTAGAGTATCGACCACGGGTCTCATTATTACAATAGAGGTTTAAGACCTCGCACACATGAAATAAAGCGGAAGCAAAATAAACTGATGACGACCCATCAATACGCCACGAGCAATTGGTCGGGAAACATGACCTAGTCCTCGGGAAGAATCCGTCGCATCCATAGCTTAAGCGAAGAGTCGTAATCTCCTTCTTGAGCTTCAACTTCTTCCGAGATTTGTTTTGAGTGTAGCATGAGTACAGTACTCGCAAGTCTTGGGAAAAATGCATAGATGCGAGGGCTTAACAAAGGAAGGTTATATGGTTCTTTTGCACAAAGCAACATTTTAAACTTTAATTACTTTTAATTATTTTAAAGGCATCAATTTAACAAGTATTTCTCTTCTTATCTTTGGATCATCTTGGGGTTCTGTAATCTACGCACATCCCAATTATATCTTTCAACCACATCTTTTGACACAAAAGAATGCGAAGCTCAGAATCAAATAATCTTGATGCAGTGCGAGTTGACAAGGAACTTACCCGTAACTCACGCGAGTGCATCTGGCCGCTTCGCGGTCACATGATTGAGATGTCCTCTGCTTACCACTTGCGGAGCCCTTGGAGTCTGAGGGTCCCACGGCCTTGTCCTGCATTTGGAGTTCGTCTTTGGTGTCGTTCCCAAATTGAAGCGGCGGGGTCACGGTGGGCGCCACGGGACGATTGCTAGCATAATGCCCCATGTTCTTGCGGTTGAAGCCTTTGCACTCCTGCTGCTGAAGTCCGGCTCTGTGAGGTTGAACACCATTGCCCGTTCGGGAACTTGTGAGTTTAGGCGAGGTCCAGTGAATGGAGTCCTTGGCACAATTGGTTACGAGGTTCTATGGGCCGAGGTGGGTTAGGCGGAATGGGAACCACTCGCACCTGTTTGAGCTTGAAACTTTCTCTTCCTACTTTCATACGATTGACGTTGAGCATCTTCTTGTACAAAGGCCTTGTTCACCATGTGTTGGAAGGTTGGAAAATCATTCGACACTAGCTGCACCTTGAGGTTGGGGTCGAGTCCTTGCATGAACCTCGGATCTTCGTTGCCTCCGATGTGATCTCTTGGACACATACACAGTATAGTTGGGTGAATTTGTTCGGATATTCGAAGCGCTAAGGTTCCCTTGTTGCAGCTGGTAGAACTCTCTCTTCTTCATGTCCATTATTCCCGTAGGAATATGCGTGATCGGAAAGCTTCCTTAAATTCATCCCATGCGATAGCTTGCGCGTTTGATGGGGCGCGATAATTCTCCCACCAATTTGCAGCGGTTCCTTGAGTTGGTGGGCAGCATATAACACCTTCTCATTGTCATTGCATTGGGCTAGGACCAGCTTCCTTTCCACATCCTTGATCCAATCATGCCTCCATTGGATCCACTGAACCAGAAAAGTAGGAGGCCTTGTTCTCATAAATTCTCCCATCCTAGGCGGGGAGCTTGGTTGGGTGCTGCGGAGCTTGCTGCACTTGGTTTTGAGCTAAAGCTTGAAGAAGCTGCAGATTGCATGGCTATCATCTGCTCCAAGTGGGGGCTTGAGCAGGGTGGTGGAATGTTGTTCTCTGGTGAGGTTGGCATCACAGTGTTGTCGGGGTTGCTCCTTGTGTTCACCATCGAGCGGTTTGAGTTAGCATAAGGTAAGAGGGAAATAGCAAAGGTAAGAGATTTAGGAGACTAAGTCACATCCCAAGCCAACACACAAGAAAGAAACAATCATCCAACTAAAGCGAAAGAACCTTTATTGAAATCAAACTAGTTTTAAGAATGGTGTACCACAGTGCACTTAGGCTTAGTGCAGTCCATCTAGCACACCAAAACATAATTAAACGTTCTAATAACGCGGACATTTTATTTGGGTACTACTAACTCAAGAGACCACTAATCCTCTCCAAAGATGCACTCCTCGGGGTCCTCCTCGGGTTCTTCTTCCGGTTCTTCCTCTGGTTCTTCTTAGGTTCTTCCTCGGTTCTTCTTCGGCTCTTCTTCGGCTCTTCTTCTGGCTCTTCTTGCTCATTTCGTGATGCGTGAACAATCACAAGCGGTCGAGGGCGGTTCGATTGTGGCGGCATCGAGCAGCGAGCGAAGGAGAAGGCTTGCGCCTCTTGAGAGTGATGGCGGGTGGCGGATGAGGCGGTGCACCTTCTTGCGTCTTTGTGAGCACGATGCGAAGTCTGCGCAGTCGCAATGGTGCGCGGTTGTTGGGGTCGGTAGGTGATGCTGGCGAAGACGGCGTGTAGTCGGGTACAGCTTTGGCGTCTCGATCCAAACTCGTCCGTCTGGTCTCGAAGAAGCTGTGCGCGAAGAGTGTCGAGTCTTGATAGCTGGAAGTGAGAAGCATCCGAGTTGTCAATCTCCTCTCGAGCTCTTGCGTAGGTGACCGCCATCGCTGGGTGAGCCGCACTGATGTGAAAGTCGAGGTCGTTAGCGGAATGTCAAAAGGATCGGATACCTCTGTCTGCTCGAGGTTGATGAAGAAGCAAAAGGGGGCGATGTACGGCATCCTTGTGCAAATGGCACAACTTCGTCAATGGCAAGGCGTCTTGCATCACGGACAGCGTCAGCAATGGACCGAGGGTGCTTGATGGGGTATTTTGGGAGTTGAATTCCCCATCCCGTGCATACAGAATACCTCCATCGACCACAAGTCTCGATCCAGATCCGTGTCTTCCGTCCCGAAAATGGGCGGTGGCGGTACTCAAGCACTGCATCAAGCGTCGGAGAAGGCTAGCGAAATCTCGACATCCTCTCCATGTGAGTAGTAGTCCCACGGGCAGCGGCCATCTACAAAGTTGAATAAAAGAAAAGATTAGTAAAAAGTTTTACAAGGGAATGTAGAGACAAGAGTGAGATACTAAGTAAGAAGAGTAGAAGCAAAGAAGCTTATAAATTTTTAATATATTGCTTTTATAAATATAAGTCCTTATGGTTTTGCCATTCCTAAACTAGGTCACGTCCTCTGATCAAATAGGCTCTGATACCATCTCTGTCGGGACCCCGGATTACCAAACCCGGACCCTCTGTGTTTTACCGCACTAGTCCCAGATCAAAGCTAGTGCACACAGTTAAACAGAATGGAAAACATCACCTTCAGCGATTTATTACAATAATTAGAGTACTGACCACCGGGTCTCATTATTACAATAGAGGTTTAAGACCTCGCACACATGAAATAAAGCGGAAGCAAAATAAACTCGATGACGACCCATCAATACGCCACGGGCAATTGGTGGGAAGCGTGACCTAGTCCTCAGGAAGAATCCGTCGCATCCGCAAGCGAAGCAGTAGTCGTAATCTCCTTCTTGAGCTTCAACTTCTTCTGAGATTTGTTTTTGAGTGTAGCATGTGAGTACATAAAGTACTCCGCAAGTCTTGGGAAAAATGCATAGATGCAGGGCTTAACAAAGGAAGGTTATATGGTTCTTTTGCACAAAGCAACATTTTAAACTTTAATTACTTTTAATTATTTTAAAGGCATCAATTTAACAAGTATTTGTTTTTAACAGAATTATCATTAACTCTCTAGTGAAGGTTCCAACTACCAACACTAGCTAACAACTTGAACAAATTTAATCTGCGGGTTACCTCCACCTCTCGGCTCCAACCGCGGGATACCCTTCCAGAGTTCCCTCCACTCTCGAATACAAAACATTTGATTTTAAAACCAAAACCAGAAATCTACCATGTGAATGCATTCCTTGTTCGCCCTTGACCGTGGGCACGGCTATTCGAATAGTTTTACACTCTGCAGAGGTTGTACAACTTTACCCACAAGAGATAAATTATCCTAAAAGTCAACACGCTTCCTTTGGCATGAGACCCAGATAAAATATCACAAAGCCTTTATCTTACTCTAATCTAGCTAGATACCACCCACTGAGGTTTCACCGCAGTATTAGATTCACTTTTACAATTTTAGTTTTCTATTATTTGCACATTTCCTTTTACTACTGTTTGTCTTTGTCTTTTATGAATCTCAATTTTTGGAACGTCAACCAAATTCAGGAAAACACCATAAAATCCAAATTCAAATAGAATATATTGCAAAATAATTTAAAAGCTTCACATTTTCAAATTTCAAATTTTTGGGATGTTACATTGTGCAATCCCTTCAACTTGACCAGGATGGTTTTTGATTATGGTCAAGCCCACCATCAATAATTGTTGAGTAAATCGAGTATTAATTGATGGTGGTAGTTTATTAAATATTTTATTTATTAGAACCCTGGACAAGATGCAAGATTTTTGGACTAGAATAAAGTCTGTATGATATTTATTCCATGGGATTGTACCAAGATCTTCAGCCAAGCAAATTGGCCAAGTTTCTTTTCCTTTAATGTTTGGTTTTCCAGGCAATTTCAGGACTCAAAAAATCTCTTTTGACGTCGATTTTGACACAGTATATAATGCTATACTCGGACGACAAAATTTTGCATGATTCTTAATTGTTGCTTATTATGGGTATCAATGTCTTAAGATGCTAGGTACCAAAGAAGTAATCACAGTCTGCTGTGATAGAAAGATTGTGTTTACATGCAACCACAAGTCCCTTGAGATGTAGGCTAGTTACCAACTTGAGAAGCATGTAAGGTGCAGCTTTCGACCAAACAATCGAAGCGTAAATCTGCACCAAAGCTAAACGAACAAATTAAAGAAGTTTCCTTTAGATCCAAAGGAGCCTTCAAAAGCCATTCACATTGGGGTTACTATCGACCGCATATAGGAAGACGACCTCATCACCTTCCTCTAGGCTAACGCAGATATCTTCGTGTGGCAACTATCCAACATGCAAGGAGTCAACAGGGAGGTGATCGAGCACAGGCTAGCTTTATGTCCTACAAGAAACCTGTAAAATAAAAGTTACAAAGATTTGCAATTAATCGATGAGATGCCAGTAAGTCAGAATTGGGCAAGCTACTGAAAGTAGGCTTTATAAGAGAAGTATGTGTTATCATTAGATTAGTATGTGTTTAGAAGATGAAGATTGCATTTATTACACCCTTTAGGATATTTTGCTATATCAAAATGCCATTTGATCTGAAAAATATTGGTTCTACTTTTCAACATTTGATGCAATTGACTTTCTCATCTCAATTAGGCTGAAATTTAGAAGCCTATGTCGACGATTTAGTGGTAAAAAACATCAAATGACTTCATCATATTTCTTACCTGTAAGAAAAATTCAATAATCTTAGACAACATGGTTTGAAACTCAACCCTAAGAAGTGTGTGCTTGGAGTTTTTCAGGAAAATTGCTTGGATTCCTTGTTTTTGCAAGAGGCATTGAAGCAAATCCTGAAAGATAAAGGCCATTGAGCAAATCACCCTCCAACCTCTAGAAAGAATTCCAAAAGCTCATTGGGTGCATGGCAGCTTTAATTCATTTCATTGTATGACTGGGAGAAAAATGACTTATTTTCTTTAAAATTTTAAGGAAGCACGAGGGTTTCAAATGGTTAGAGGAGGCAATAATGCCTTCACGGTTGTCAAGAGGTATCTTACGAGTGCTCCTGTTCTAGTTTCTCTGAAACCAAAAGAGACGCTCTTAATATATCTAGGTACCACGTCATAGGCAGTAAGCACAGTTTTGCTCGCAAAACATGAGGGCATCCAACGACCAGTTTACTATGTAAGCAAAGTTTTACATGGCCTAAGGAGCGATACCCACAGGTTCAAAACTTTTGTATGCCCTCGTCAAGTCTTTGAGGAAACTGAGGCATTATTTTTAGACAAACAAAATTATTGTGTCGTCTGAGTTTCCCTTAGGAGAGGTCCTCTAGAACAGGGAAGTAGTCAGACGCATGGCAAAATGGTCAGTCAAACTTGGGGAATTTGACGTCCATTTCGTGTCCCGAATGGCCATTAAATCCTAGATCTTGGCAGACTTTCTCACTGAATAGACAAATCCTAAACCTGTTCAGGATCCCTAGTACAACTCACACGACCAGTAGATGATGTACCTTGATGGGTCACTTACACTTAGTGGCTAGGGGGCTGGGGTCCTGGAATCTCCTACAGGAGAGACCTTAGAGTATGCTATTCAATTAAACTTTCTTGCCACTAATAATGTGGTAGAATATGAAGGTTTGTTGGCTAGCATATGAGCAGTGAAAGCACTCAGGATTCCATGACTACTTGTGAGAGGAGACTCTCAACTAGTAATGAATCAGATCAGAAAAGAGTACCGGTACTCTAATTTGACCATGTCTCAGTACTTATCAAAGTCAAAAAGCTTGAGAAGCATTTTTTGTTTCGAGATATAATATATTCATCAAAAGGATAATTTTCTCAGAAACTAGTTAGCTCAAATGGCTTCTTCTCGATCACAAGCATCGAAAGGAGTCTTTTTGGAATAGCTCTAGAAGCTGTCTTTGATCGAAACACTAGAGACACCTCCTAATGAGATAGGTTCTCTAGAAAATGAGGATACCTAGATGAGACCCATCTACGAGTATCTTTAGAAGGGTAGAATACCTGATGATGATCTCAAGGTAGATCGGTTATCCTAAAAGGCCAAAATGTATACTTTGGTCGAAGGAGTACTCTATAAAAAAAATACTCAAGGGGTTCTCATTCGATGCATATCACAGAAAGAAGGATAACATCTCATTCATGACATACTAGGGGGCATCTGTGAAGCACATGCTTCTTACAAAACACTAGTCGAAAAAGCCTTCCGACTAGGTTTTTACTAGTCAACAGCCGTCCATGATGCTAAAGAGTTAGTTAAGATATATGTACAATACCAGTTTCATGGCAGGCAAATACACTAACTGGTTTGGGCTCTACAAACAATACCCATCTCTTGGCCTTTTGTGACCTAGGGTCTCGATATCCTAGGACCGTTCCCAAAAACCACTAAGGGATTTTGAATTCCTTTTTGTGGCTATTGACACATTTACAAAATTGATTGAAGCTGAATATGTAACTGGGATAACAATGGAAGCCGCTAAAAGGTTTATAATGAGAAGCATAATTACTCATTTGGGGTGCCGAGTCGAACAATTACAGATAATGGTAAGCAATTCTTGAGTGTAAAGTTTTAAGAATTTTGCAAAGAATTGTGTACTAAGTTGTGTTATGTCTCTGTTGCCCATCCGCAAAGCAATCTAGCATTCTAGAAATACCCTCAGTATTATGGGCAGTTCGCATGACTCCAGAACTAAAGATTCGGTTGACAAGGGTCAAAAATTTCAATGACTTTAGCCAAGAACAACTTTGAGCAGACAACATTAACCTACTCAAAGAGAAGAGGAATCAAGCCTTAATCTATTTGGCAGTTTACCAGCAAGCCCTGCATAAATACTATGATCGTAAGGTCCAACCTTGCAGTCTTGTTGTAAGTGACTTAGTGTTGAAGAAAATTCAATACTAATCTAATCGGAACAAACTTTCCCTCAAGTAGGAAGGTTCTTACACAGTAGTTGAAATTACATGATCAGGTTCGATACGACTTGCCATGGAAGATGGCTGACTCTTCTCAAATTCTTGGAATATCGACCAAGTAAGCAAATTTTATGTCTAACCCTTTATCCTTTCAGTAAAGTTTTTAGTTTTAATTCAATATTTATTGAGTAGGGCTTTCTTTATGTTTGTTCTATCACTTTGGGTAAACTCAATTTGTTCAAACTGATCGGAGAAGGACACATCACCTAGTCAAAGTTTTTCCTCTTTGCACATGTCCTACCCACAAGAAGTAACTTCCTAGCATCATGCTATTTCCAACTCTTGCTATCAGCATAAAATAATTGAGTTCACTAAGGAAAGTTGATTGAATTTAAATTAGATCATTGAGTGTTTTATCCTATTCTCATTTATGCTTTTGATTTGATTAACCTAGTCGAAGAAAAGTAACATTATCTAGTCAAAGCTTTTCTTTTTTGCATGTGGTCCTACCCACTAGAAGGAACTTCTTAGTGTCGGCTCGTTCCTACCTTTTGCTACCAGAACTTGACAATCAAAGTCAACAATGACAGTTGGATAAACTTCTTTTTTTTCCATAAACCTTATTTTAAACTATTTGCTTAGTTTATTCATATAGACTAAGTAAATAGTCGGGGGCTAGCATAATGTTATTAATATAACTTCCATTCTTAGTCTAAATTTTAGCTTTTTTCATTTCTTTATTGTCTTACAAATTACTAACTACTCGATAAGATAATTTGCAGGAAAGGAAAATTAAAAATTTTATTGACAAAAGATTTGTCTTTACAAGTTTTCTATTATAGACTCCTCTGATGAAGGAGATCCAATCTGCATCTCCTCCACAACCTTTTGGCTAATCAGTTCCACTTCTTCGATTAGGTGAGCTGCTTCTACTTCAGAACTGGTGAGGTCATCCTCAATTGGTCGAGGGTTGAGAGTTTGGTCACATGCCTTGAGTTTTGTTAAGGCACAACTCATTATAGCTTTCATCGCCTCTCTTAGTGAGTCAGCCTAATTGGTCTTTAGAGTAGTAATTAGCTTCTCTAAAGCTCCAACTTATTTTCCAATGACACTCGTCTGGGCAGTTGTGGTGTCTTCAAGAGGAGTGACCTCCTTAGCACCAAGCCCACCGAGTATATTGTTCAAAAGTGAGATGTTGTCTTGAAGATTAATCTTCATCAGCTTCACCTCCTCCTGACTATGAGTTGAAGCTTCTTGGAGTCGCTTTATTTCAACTACTGCCTCTGCAAAAAGAGTAAAGCTAGTAAGAATAATAGTTCCAAAAAGACTATTTTATGGAACTAGTCATAGGTAAAGATTTCCTTACCTACTAGTCAAGACCCAAGCTTCTTGACTTCATGGTCATGAGAGGTAACATCATTTTTACACTGCACTTTCCACGACCTGACCTTCTGATCTTTTTCTTTACTGAGACGGGAGAGCTTGGCAATCACTATAGCCTTTTGTTCGACCTCAATGCAGAGCTTACCCATTTCGACCTCTTTTTCTATCAAAACAAAAGAGTTAGAGAAAGCAAAGAAAGCCATTTATACAAACAGTCACAAGTTTAGACCTTACTGCTTATTTCATCTCGTAACTTGCTAGTTGCAGAGCTTTCTCTCAGAAGCTTTATCTACAATCTTCATTTTCTTTCCTAAGCTTCTGCGTCACGAACCTTCTTTTCTTTGGAGTAGTTGTGGTTATCAAAAATCTTATTGACATGCATCTCTCACTCCAAATAAGCCTCTGCATCAACTCTGCCCTTGAACTCCAGTATGGTTATTTTGATGCGACCAATACTGTTGCCCTCACATTCCACACCTCCTCCGTGGTGTCCTCCATGTGCAGCAGCCCGGTGATAAAAAAAAATCATGCCGTGGTGGTCATGGATAGCCTCCACGGCCATTGGACATGTCCTCATCATCTTCATAGTAGCGTGCGTCGTCATGCGACCGCGCATGTCGCACAAAATTGGGTACTTGGTGCTACGCCGGCCCCTCCCGGCGTCAGTAGTCATCCCTCCAAGCGGCGGAGTGTCACCTCCAGATTGTCGAAGCCCTCTGTGAGGCGAGCGTCCAACGTATCTTGCACCTCGGTGATTCTTGTATGCATGCCATTGATGCTTTGGTCAAAATCAGCACGCACGATGTTCTCCCAACGTTTGATGTGGCCGATAAGCACCTTTACTCAGTTCTGTATAGCGGGTGGTAAATCATCACCGAGTGGTTCGCCCAATTCATCACTGTGGTAGCCACTTGAACCTCTTCTACTCGCTCCTGACATACTGACATCAGCAAGAAACACAAGCACATACCGTGATCAACCACGCTCTAATACTATGATGATACAGACCAACTAAGGATTAGTTGATGCATAGGGATGGCCCAATATTTCTCGGTACGTTTAGTGAGGTTCCTTCTCCTTTGGTTCCTACTGATAGAATCTTCTTCTTGTCTTGATGCAGCTAACAATCTTGATAAGGGCAATTTGTGTAGGGACCTAGATTTTACAATCCGGATTCCTTTGTGATTCCAGCGCACTATTCCCTGGATCAGTATATAGTGCTCACAGTTTATAGTTCTGAATATCAAAGTACATATCATGCGGAAGCGTAAATATAATAATAGACTTACTCATGCGCCAATTATGCCGAAATCAATAAAATGCAGCAGCGGAAGAACGAAGCACATAGGTGGGACTTTCAGGACATGCCCACAGGCAGCCAACTAGAGGTTCGCGACCTAGCCCTTGACATTTTCATATTCTTCGCCACCATGTCCAATCGTGTTGCTGAGGCGTAGTGGTTTCATTCCTGATTCTAGATTTGTTGTGAAAGCGAATGTGAGCACAATCACCGTGCTTCACGAGCCAATACACAGAATGCAAATAAATAGTATGCATGGCTTATCAAAGGAGAGGCTCGGGTTATTTTATTTGCCATAAATTGCTTTTGGTAGCCTAAGTATTATTAAGTCATAGTGTTATTATTTCTACCTAAACTCCACACGGCGATTGCCATAATTGACTTAATCCACCAAAGACACATTTTCTTTACTGATTGCTGTCCAAGACTCCAAACAGCGAGTGTCATCATTTACTTAATCCACCGAATATACTCTTTGCAAATTGATTGCTGTCTAAGACTCCAAACAGCGAGTGACATCATTTAATTATTCCACCGATCATACACTTTCTATATTGATTGCTGTCTAAAACTCCAAACAGCAAGTGA
Source organism: Dendrocalamus sinicus (assembly GCA_036346575.1). Lineage (NCBI taxonomy): Eukaryota > Viridiplantae > Streptophyta > Magnoliopsida > Poales > Poaceae > Dendrocalamus > Dendrocalamus sinicus. Next base: position 25,982,688 of record CM070655.1, on the reverse strand, counting down.
CATCATTTAATTAATCCACCGATCATATACTTTCTATATTGATTGCTGTCTAAAACTCCAAACAGCGAGTGACATCATTTAATAAATCCACCGATCATACACTTTCTATATTGATTGCTGTCTAAAACTCCAAACAACAAGTGACATCATTTATCTAATATCATTTAATTAATCTACCAATATCTTTTGTATTCTAAATTCCTAACAATCCAATCCTTTTTGTTATTGATCCACAACCATAATTTGCTCTTCCAATAATCAACCTTATTTTCCATTATCTATCTCTAACTAATTCACTAGTATACCTCCACCAAGAATATCATTGTTCAAGCCTACGATTCACTAGTATACATCCACCAAGAATATCATTGATCAAGTTTATACTCCAAGCATTATTTTCATACCTCCAAATTCCCAAGAATTCAATTCATCCATATAATGTTTGATCAAATCCTATTAATCCCATTATCGCCAACATCTTCCAAGAATTAATATTAGTTATCAGTGTTATAATCCAGCAATTAACTTTGCTCTACCTATTTCTCCAAAAATCTTTTAACTTATCTATCTAACCTATATAATCATTTAGGCTCTACCAATTTCTTTCTCCCAGAATCCATACTATCATTTCCTTTTTATGATCGACATGAGTCCACCAATATCTTTATGTATATACTACAAACATCCATCTCCTTTACTCACGACTCTGTTTATTCCTCCCATATTTTATTTTATAAGAATGGAAGTGTCATCATTTGAAATACAATACATAAAAATTTTCTGAGACCTAGCAGTTTTGAACAAAAACATAATGTGTGAAGGAATGCAATAATAATAGCGATCCAGATTCCATCCACCGTTACATGGCATCTGTACCATATGCTAACATTTCAGCGTTATAACCGCTTACATTACCACTGGGACGACACCCAGGACAACTTAAATCAGGGCTTTCCACTGCCCTCTACTTTTCCATTTCCACCCACATGGTTGTTTTTGAAACAGAACTATATCTGGTTAAGTTCCCATGTCCGCTCATGACCGTAGGCACGGCTGTTCGAATAGTTTTGACTATACAGAGTTTTCACACTTTACCCACAAGAGACAGTTCACTCGTTGCCCGACACGATTCCTTAGTCATGCGGTTGAGTAAACCATCACAATAACCGTTCAAAGTACCTCGCCTTTCCATCATCTCACCCTATGGGTTGCTCCGATTTGCGGAGGGACCCATTCGTTGTGCGGGATGTTCCCCTCCTATGCGCCTAGCAGCTGGCTACCCACACTGCTAGCGCGTCGCAAGAGAACTTCTCCCTCAAGCCTGCCACCCAGGCCGCCACTTGCGGGAGTCCCATTCAAGCCTGCCACCCAGGCCGCCACTTGCGCTACTGCCATGATGATGACTTCCAGGGTTCGGTAAATTTACTAAGTCAAGTTGTACTTTACAGACTTGTGGTTGCACTTGTTTTACACAGGAGGTCATGACAAGATTCAGTCCTTAGTGGTATCTGGGCGGTTCTATCACTATCCACTTTGTGCTTCCACTACACCACACACACACCCTCGAACCATCCGCCCAGATATTTAAGCAAATTGGGGTTTTTGGGAACATAAAATAATCATACCAACATATACCAGTCATTACCACCATGACTTCCCAAACCAGTTCCTCATGATTAAAAATGATAATGATGCTTGGGGCATTTCAGCGCCCCTGACTATCTATGCATACTAAGCAGGGCGTGTAATTAGGGACTTATTTTTGAAAGGTTACTATTATAATTTTGCTTGGGTGATAAGGTTCACACATTCTAATATTCCAAAAGAGATGTAATATTAATCAAGTTAAATAATGGGCATATAACTAGAATCTTGAATTAATCATGTATTTGCATATAAAATAACAACATGTAATTTGATAATTTAAACAAAAATAATTTGCTGAAAATGTAGGATCAACATGATCAAAGTATTGACTCACCTGGCGTGGTTTACTACGGTCTTGAGCTCATACAAAGTTATCTCATGCGATGATCTTTAATTTCTGGTCTTCATCAATCTTGGTCTCGCTTGATCCATATAATCTTCAGGACTCCAATTTCTAATTACGGGATAAACAACTGAATTCAAATAAAAGCAAATAACTCAAGAGAACCAAATAAATCTGAACAAACTTATTTTAGATTTACTATAAGTCAATGGGTGTTTCGACTGATTTGAGGCAAGGTCGGAGGTAGAATTTGATGACTCGATCTTGTTATTACGAACTTCTTCTACTATTTTTATATTTATTAAGGAAGTTCCATGAGTTATGTTAAACTTATGAATTGGGGTGAGTTTACTGAACATTATTTTGTTGAGTGATATTATTCAGGGCATATAGACAATGATTTAAATTTTTCAATGTTTAGTTCCATAATATTTATTAATATATAAAGGTTCTTGTTGTATTGTTCAGCAAATCTTTGCTTACTAAGTTACCACTTCATGAAAGCATATCCCTTGTTCCTATTAAGCATTTAGTTAGTAAAGACTTAAAATAAACCTTCATGGCATATATATTTTTTTATTAACATGTGATGATTAATCCATGGTTAAATGCTTAAGAAGCTTACTTAGCTCCTAAATAAATTTTTGCAGCAACTATGGATTAATTCTTGATTTTTCCTCAAATTTTCCCTACTAGAAACTACTCTGCAAAAAGATTTTAAAACCGACTGCTAAACTCTGTGAGTGGGGAATCGAAGACGGGCAGCCGGACTTAACGTGTGCCCGGCTAACCAGCTGCTCACTCGGTATTACCTGATGGGAAAGAGAGAGGGTAGCTGTTAAGCCAAGGCTGCAAGTCCTAAACCAGAGGAGATGCTCGGGCGACTATGGTCGACGGCGTTGCCGGCGAGGCCTAGCCGGGGAGGCTACGGTGCTGGGCAAAATGGGTTTCTTGGGGTGCGGTGAGGCCATAGGTTTTGGCATCGCAGTCTGTGGTGGCGCCGAGGGTGGCCGGCGTCGGTGTGAGCGGCCGGAGGCGGGGGCGGATCGGGGCGCTGGCGCTGGGGTAGATGGGGAAGGGGTTCGACAGGGGCATGAGTAGGAGGGGTGTGCGGGCAACCTTATCGTGCATTTGGCCAAGCCAGGGAAGGTCTAGGGCGGGCTGGCGGTGCGGACCGGTGGCAGCGCGGGTGTGCTCATGTCGCCGGCGGGCTGGGGGAAAGAAGGGGCCGTGGCGTTGGTCGGAGAAGGTCGGGGGCGTCGAGAAGCCACTCTCACCGCGAGGAATCGGAAGACGGTGGGCCAAGGAGGTGCTATCGGCGAAAATGGCAGCGGTGGTCAAAGTTGGGTGTTGTAGGGGTGGCCCAACCCCCCGTGACTGGGCCGTGCAACTAGTCCAACATGTAATAGGCCCAATAGTGTAGAGGAATATAACAGTGTAAATATACCAGTATACCCCCATCATTTGTAAATACTAAGGGGTAGAATGGGGATTTCCCATTCTACCCCACTCACATATATATAAGCCCCCAGGAGGGGCAAAGGGGGGGGACATCTCCCTCATTCTCACCACCTCTCCAGATCTAGCCCTCTTCCTCTTCTACCAATCCCCCTCTCTTCCTGTCTAGTCTGTAGCTACGACATTGGGGAAGACAGCCATTCCGCCGAACTAGAGGCTTTTGGGGCGATTCGCCGTGGTGGGGAGATGAGAGGAATAAGGTGAAGCGATTGGGGTTGCGTCCTCGCTTTTGAGGACCCCGGCCCGACCGGGCGACGTGCGGGTTGGCCGGCAGGGCATGGGTGCAGTGCGGAGGCAGGCGGCGGTGGCAGTGGTAGCGAAATGTCCGGTCGGCGTGGCAGGCGGCGTGGTGGAGCAGCGAAATCACGAGGAAACCGGACATGATGATGGCGCCGCACTGAGGCCTGGCGGAGCGGGCCATGTCGCGCGGCTTGGCGTCGAAGAAGAGAGGAGGAGGGGGACTCAGGCGCACGGGGAAGAAGGGAGGAGCTGCGCGCGGGCGGAGCGCGGGCCCACTAGCCATGGAGAGGGGAAACGGGGAGGGGCGGGGCAGGGTCCACATGGCGGTGTTAGAAGGAGGATTGGGCTGGTGGGAAAAAGGAGCGGAAGAGGGGTTGGGCCGGGCCAGTCGGCCAGCCTGACTTCTCTTTTTTTATTTTCCTTTTCTTTGGTTTACATATATGTTTATATATACATTTATCTAGTTAATTACTTGCTTATTTTATATGCATATATATATATATATATATATTTCATGCATATCCTTGTATATACATTTTTATGTTTTGCTCTAAGCGCTTGATATACTTATATGTGTATGTGTGTACATGTATTGGTTTGTCTTTTACTTATTTTTATTGACATTTTATAATACTATTTTTATTATGAGATTTTTGTACTTTAATTTAAATCTCTCCCTCCTTATGATGAGTTACCTTTTTAACTTTGAATTCAAAGTTATAAATTTCTTTCACTCCCATATTGTCTTTATGGCTTATTCATGTTGTTTTCCTTTTCCAGAAATTTTCTTCAATGTTTTGGAAACTTAACCAGAATTTAGAGAACACCAAGAGAAATTCAAATTTTTCAAGGGAATACTTTGCAAAATAATTTAAAAGCTTCACATTTTCAATTTTCAAATTTCGGGATGTTACAAACCTACCCCCTTAAATGAAACTCGACCCCGAGATTCCAGTCGAGTAGAAAGAAGCAGGTGAGGTTAAGTTTGGCTAGCAATAGGCTATAGAGTTTAGCTTGTCGTGACGGTCTTGCAAATCTTCTTGTTCTTGTTCAATTAGCTCTAAATCTAGGTTGTTGCAACTCCAAATATACATCGCAGTAGTTCTTCGACATTTCCGTCTCATAATGCTACCCCCCTTAAATAAATGACAAGTGTCATTATTCGTCTCTTCTAGTTCCAGGCATGATGGGTTTTGCGGCGATCTATCACCTTTCTTCAGTAGATTTGACTGGGTTTGTAGCAAACGGGGTGAGAAAGAATAGCATAAGGTAAGGACTGAGTCGTGTGGATAAGGTAATCTAACCCATGCAAATTTTTAGAAGAGCACTCCCAGGGAGCTGAAGCGGTACGAAATCACACAAGCTTTCAAAAGCAAGCTTTTCCCATGACTGCGAAATAGGATGCCCGAGGGCAAGAAGGCAGTGCACAGGGTCCAAATAGAATCTTGCAACAATACATCGTCTACTCGGGACACACATAAGAGGACGCAGGGTCCATATACACAGTCCCTTTAAAACAAGACCACTTATCTTCATGACCATCTTCAGCGTAGGGTACGAGAAGAGGAGCAAAATTTTCCTTTTGAAATCAATAGGAAGAAGAAGGAAGTACTTGGGGGTAATTTGATTGATATCAGCACTCACTCGGGGTTGTCATTTGGAATTCGGGGGTAAGGGAGCTTTAGACGTAAAAATGGCTAAGGCAGCATATAGATGAGAGAGAATCATCTAAGAAAGATAAGAATGAGCAGTATAACTTATATTTTGGGAAATAGTATTTTAAAGAAATATTTCTAGTCATGAAACTAACGGCCAGGCTAACTAGGTCACGACCTTCAGTCGATATGCTCTGATACCATCCCTGTAGGGACCCAAATTTTACAATCCGGATTCCTCTGTGATTCCACCGCACTATTCCCTGGATCAGTAGATAGTGCTCACAGTTTACAGTTCTGAATATCAAAATACATATCATGCGGAAGCGTAAATATAATAATAGACTTACTCATGGGCCAATTAGGCCGAAATCAATAAAATGCAGCAGCGAAAGAATGAAGCACATAGGTGGGACCTTCAGGACATGCCCACAGGCAGCCAACTGGAGATTCGCGACCTAGCCCTAGACATCTTCATATTCTTTGCCACCATGTCCAATCGTGTTCCTGAGGCGTAGTGGTCTGATTCCTGATTCTAGATTTGTTGTGAAAGCGAGTGTGAGCACAAACCATCATGCTCCACGAGTCAATACACAGAATGCAAATAAATAGTATGCATGGCTTATCAAAGGAGAGACCTAGCAGTTTTGAACAAAAATATAATGTGTGAAAGAATGCAATAATAATAGTGATCCAAATTCCATCCACCGTTACATGGCATCTGCACCATATGCTAACATTTCAGCGTTATAACCGCTTACATTACCACTGGGACGACACCCAGGACAACTTAAATCAGGGCTTTCCACTGCCCTCTACTTTTCCATTTCCACCCACAAGGTTGTTTTTGAAACAGAACTATATCTGGTTAAGTTCCCATATCCGCCCATGACCATGGGCACGACTATTCGAATAGTTTTGACTCTGCAGAGTTTGCACACTTTACCCACAAGAGACAGTTCACTCGTTGCCCCGCACGATTCCTTAGTCATGCGGTTGAGCAAAGGATCACAGTAACCGTTCAAAGTACCTCGCCCCTTCCATCATCTCGCCCTATGGGTTGCTACCATTTGCAGTGGGACCCATTCGTTGTGCGGGATGTTCCCCTCCTATGCGCCTAGTAGCTGGCTACCCACACTGCTAGCGCGTCGCAAGAGAACTTCTCCCTCAAGCCTGCCACCCAGGCTGCCACTTGCGGGAGTCCCATTCAAGCCTGCCACCCAGGCTGCCACTTGCACTACTACCATGATGATGACTTCCAGGGTCCGATAAATTTACTAAGCCAAGTTGTACTTTACAGACTTGTGGTTGTACTTGTTTTACACAGGAGGTCATGACAAGATTCAGTCCTTAGTTGTATCTGGGCGGTTCTATCACTATCCACTTTGTGCTTCAACTGCACCACACACACCCCCTCAAACCATCCGCCTAGATATTTAAGCAAGTTGAGGTTTTTGGGAACATAAAATAATCATACCAACATACACCAATCATTACCACCATGACTTCCCAAACTAGTTCCTCATGATTAAAAATGGTAATGATGCTTGGGGCATTTCAGCGCCCCTGACTATCTATGCATACTAAGCAGGGCATGTAATTAGGGACTTATTTTCGAAAGGTTACTATTATAATTTTGCTTGGGTGACAAGGTTCACACATTCAAATATTCCAAAAGAGATGTAATATTAATCAAGTTAAATAATGGGCATACAACTAGAATCTTGAATTAATCATGTATTTGCATATAAAATAACAGCATGCAATTTGATAATTTAAACAAAAATAATTTGCCGAAAATGTAGGATCAACATGATAAAAGTACTGACTCGCCTGGCGCGGTTTACTGCGGTCTTGAGCTCACGCAAAGTTATCTCATGCGATGACCTTTAATTCCTGGTCTTCATCAATCTTGGTCTCGCTTGATCCATATAATCTTTAGGACTCCAATTTCTAATTACGGGATAAACAACTGAATTCAAATAAAGGCAAATAACTCAAGAGATCCAAATAAATCCGAACAAACTTATTTTAGATTTATTATAAGTTAATGAGTGATTCAGGTGATTTGAGGCAAGGTCGGAGGTAGAATTCGATGACTCGATCTTTTTATTACGAACTTCTTCTACTATTTTTATATTTATTAAGGAAGTTCCATGTGTTAGGTTAAACTTATGAATTGGGATGAGTTTACTGAACATTATTTTGTTGAGCGATATTATTCAGGGCATATAGACTATGATTTAAATTTTCAATGTTTAATTCCATAATATTTATTAATATATAATGGTTCTTGTTGTATTGTTTAGCAAATCTTTGCTTACTAAGTTCCCACTTCATGAAAGCATATCCCTTGTTGCTATTAAGCTTTTAGTTAGTAAAGACTTACAATAAACCTTCATGGCATATATATTTTTTATTAACATGTGATGATTAATCCATGGTTAAATGCTTAAGAAGCTTACTTAGCTCCTAAATAAATGTTTGTAGCAACTACGGATTAATTCTTGATTTTTCCTCAATTTTTCCCTACTAGGAACTGCTCTGCAAAAAGATTTTAAAACCTACTGCTAAACCCTGTGAGTGGGGAATCGAAGACGGGCGGTCGGACTGAACGCGTCCCCGGCTAACCAGCTGCTCACTCGTATTACCTGATGGGAAAGAGGGAGGGTAGCTGTTAAGCCAAGGCTGCAAGTCCTAAAACAGAGGAGATGCTCAGGCGACTATGGCCGATGGCGTCGCCGGCGAGGCCCGGCCGGGGAGGCTGCGGTGCTAGGCAAAATGGGTTGCTTGGGGTGCGGTGAGGCCTTAGGTTTTGGCATCGCGGTCTGTGGTGGCACCGAGGGTGGCCGTCGTCAGTGTGAGCGGCCGGAGGTGGGGGCGGATCGGGGCGCCGGCGCTGGGGTAGACGGGGAAGGGGTTCGACAGGGGCATGAGTAGGAGGGGGGTGCGGGCAATCTTATCGTGCATTTGGCCAAGCCGGGGAAGGTCTAGGGCGGGCTGGCGGCGCGGACCGGTGGCGGTGCGGGTGTGCTCACGTGGCCGGCGGGCTGGGGGAAAGAAGGGGCCGTGGCGTTGGTCGGAGAAGGTCGTGGCCGTCGAGAAGCCACTCTCACTGCATGGAATTGGAAGACGGTGGCCCGAGGAGGTGCTGTCGGCGGAAATGGTGGCAGTGATCGAAGTTGGGGAAAAGAGCCATTCCGCCGAACTAGAGGCTTTTGGGGCCATTCGCCGTGGTGGGGAGATGAGAGGAATAAGGCGAAGCGATTGGGGGCATGTCCTCGCTTTTAAGGACCCCGAGCCGACCGGGCGACGTGCGGGTTGGCCGGCAAGGCATGGGTGCAGTGCGGAGGCAGGCGGCGGCGGCAGCGGAAAGACCGGGAGACGTGGCAGGCGGCGTGGCGGAGCAGCGAAATCGCGAGGAAACCAGACGTGATGATGGCGCCGCATTGAGGCCGAGCGGAGCGAGCCGTGTCGCCCGGCTTGGCGGCGAAGCAGAGAGGAGGAGGGGGACCCGGGCGCACGGGAAAAAGGAGGAGCTGCGCACGGGCAGAGCGCGGTCCCATTGGCCAGAGATACGGTAAACGGGGAGGGGCGGGGCCCACTTGGCGGTGTTAGAAGGAGGATTGGGCCGGTGGGAAAAAAGAGCGGAAGAGGGGTTGGGTCGAGCCAGTCGGCCGGCCTGACTTCGCTTTTTTTATTTTTCTTTTCTTTAGTTTACATATGTATTTATATATACATTTATCTAGTTAATTACTTGCTTATTTTACATGCATATATATATATATATATATATATATATACACACACACACGATGGACCGAAATGGCGACAGAGGGGGGGTGAATGGCGCTCTAAAAATTTATCCCCGACAAGTACTGCCTCCTAGTCTCTCCTCCGATAGCTAACGAGACGACGATTAAATTAAGACACCTAAGCTAAACAAAAATTGTCACGGCAGGAAGGCTGCTAGCAAAGATTAGTCTACAGGAAATGCAGTTCACAGCCCTACAAATTTGCTGGCCAAAAGCACTAAAAGAAGGCAAACAAAAGCTCACAAAAACTACCAGCAAACTGCACAAACTAGCTACTGAAATCTGTGACAAAAACTGAAAAGAGGGCTGCTGAAAAGTGCTACTTGCTGCTGTAAAAACAGCACTACAAACTGAAGCACAGACCAAAGCAAAAAGAAAGCAAAGGAGGGTTGTTACTGCAGAAAAGCTTCACCAAACATAACACAAAAGAAGGCTGGAAAGCTGCAGCCGAAACCAGTTTTGCTCTGGCCGAAAATGCTTGACAATGATGGAAATGCTAGCAGTATTATACTCGAGAATGCTCATGTTGCATGCTGCCGAAAGAGACAAACAGGGCACTGAAATAACAATCAAGTGCAGCAAATAAATCGGTCAAAAGAAATACTTGGCAAAGAGATACTAGCTGGCCGAAAATAGCATAAAATGCTTGCTGCTAAGAGCAACTTTGAAAGCCGTAAATCTGCAGCAATAAATGATGCAATACCCGAAGACAATAACTGGATTAGGATAGCTCTTCTCTGTCTCCAAGTAACATAGGAGGCAAGGCATTTACTGCTGTCAGCAAAGCGAAGGATATAGAACCAGCCGCATGTAGCAATCAGCACACAACGAAAAGAAACTAAATCAAAAGCACAGGGAGAGACAAGAACACGAGAAGCATGAACACAAGAAATAAACTTCAGATTTTCATATCAAGAAACACGAGATACAAAGAACTACGTCCCCATACGCATGGACATTCGGAGGAATGATTACAATAATTCTCAATCCATCCTCTCCCTCTCAATCCTCAAGAACACCAAGAGCTACACATGCTTCTTGGGAGGAACACATCCATACACACATGGAGAGACCCAAATGGAACCCTAACTTTTACACCCACTCTCTCAAAAAATTTCAGCACACATCTCCCTCTCTATTTATAACCTCCACTAATGGGTTTGCCCCATGCTTTACCCATTAGGGCTTCAACAACTCGGCGCATTATCCAAACCCGCTTCCTTTTGTGCCGCTTTGCGTTTTTAACGAAACGCCCCTCGCGCACCTTCCAGGAAGCTTCCTCATCCCTTGTCTCGCAAGCCACGCAGCTTTGCCGTCTTCGGCACACCTCGACCGTTCTGACCTCAGCGCCACCTGCGCCTAGTCCGGTCCACCGTGCCTCACCACGACTCCACCTCGAGTCCACGTTGTCTTCGACACATCCCAACCGTTCTGACCTCAGCGCCACCTGCGCCTAGTCCGGTCCTCCGTGTCTCGCCACGACTCCACTCGATGTCTTGCAGTCACACAAACAAGAAATACGTCAAATAGCACCGCTCGATACATGAAAGCATAAATAGCATTATACTTACCCATGAAGAAGTCCAAACCTGTCGAAACATTACAATATACATCCTAAGTCCAAATGACCAAGTTTGACCAAACCGACCGAGCCCGTTGCACCAGGCAACGACAAGGTCCAAACCACTCAAACCAAACTCGACTATCCTAAACCTTTGTCAATTACTCATCATTCACATGGGGTCACGGCCACGTGGTCTCTCAATCTCCCCCTTGATGAGTATATTGACAAACTCAGAAAAAGCATGAAGTTGAGTTTGATTTTGAAGAATCCAACATGGTCCAAAGAAGGGAATAAAGCTAATGACCATGTCGACAGAAAGAACACTAGAGCAACAAGAAAGAGCAAATTGATCTCCAAAGCTCTAAACTATTCCCAACAGACTTTTTCTTCTCTATTCTCCCCCTTTTGGCAATAAACACATCAAGATGCAATAGAGAGAATATGACATGTCAATGGATGAATATGGCTGAAGTTTGTTTATTTAAGCATTTAGAGCCATGAGAATTATCCATATTGACCATAATGTAATACACCAAGCCATAACTCAATAAAACGCTATCTAGATCATGACAGCATATATATAAGCCAGCTAGAGCACATAGATGACAATCTGAAATGTAATGCATTTAGTGAGCAAGTCAAGTCATCAATGAGCAAAGTCTAACTAGAGATATCCAAGGATGATGCAGGCCATGTCAATAAGCTAAGCGGAACAAGGAAGCTACTATTGCGACCAAATAGAGTGCTATGCTCAAGATTGAAACATTGGTTAAGTACTTGATTCTTTTTGAAGCTTAGCAAATTGAGCACAAATGATATTTTTCTTTTGAAACTCAAGGTTGTTGACAACCAGATTTTTTGTTTTATCATGTGCTAGACCTCAAGCCTTATGCGACTACTTCAAGCGAGAAGCTTAAGAAGATAGTCTAGGTCATCCAAAACTCCCCTAAGTTCATGCCAAGTGCAATGGCAAGCCGTCTCATAGGAAAGAATTGGTGAGATCAGTTTTTTCGCACAAAAGAGATCTTTTTGCTTTTTAACATATTGTACTAACTCATGCATCATCAAGAGACTAAAACAGCTCAAACTAAGGCTCAATATAGATTCGACGCTCTACTCAGCCTATTTGACATGGCATGAATCATAAAAGGATAGCTCAAGAGAGACTAGACTCAAATGCTAGCATGACAAGTTTTAAATCAAGTTGAGCAATTTTAATTAACTTATCATGGCAAAAAGCTAGACTACACATATGAAATCATGATAAATCTAGCAAGCTAAGCATAAGACATGGCAAGGTGTAAAGCATTGAAGCATGTCATAACAGGATAATAATCAAGGCTCAATGCAGATTGATTATAATGCTAGAAAGCTGAAAATGCAAGAAAGTCCAGCTCCCCCTCAACATTAGATGCAACTTTTAGTTCAAGTTGAGTTAAGTCAAAATTAAGCTCCAGAAGCTCCCAAATGAACTCCCCCTGAACCAAAGCAGTAGAATCGAGAAGCTGGCAAATAAGACCAAACAGGTAGTCCTTAAAGCATAGATAAGATATAGAGACAACTATGGCTCAAACTGACTCTCATCTACCCCATATGACTCCAGGACAATCGCTGACTGAAAATCACACACTAGAGAGCAAACACGTACCCTGTCTACCCGAGAGTGGCCCAACCCTCGCTAGAACCTACAAGAAGTGAGTGGGCTCAACCTAGTGAGAGAAGAGAAGCGGCTAATAGAGCATAATCCTAGGTCACAAGATAAGAGCAAGGAGTCTAAACAGCTAGACGAGAAGACCACTCTAACCTATGCTAGAAGAACTAAACCCAAAGCACCCGCAAATGCAATGCAACAGAAATGAGACAGAAGCATAATTAAATTAGTAAAGTAGTAAAGCACAAAGCTCCCCCTCACTATAGTCCATAAGGACAAACCAACCCCAAGCTCTCCCCGCAGAGCTGAAAACCTCGAACTATCCAAAGGCTTGGTAAAGATGTCCGCCAACTGGTGGTCACTCTCCACAAACTGGAGCAGTATGTCACCCTTCTCTACATGGTCTCTAAGGAAGTGGAAACGAATATCAATATGCTTGGTCCGAGAGTGTTGCACTAGGTTCTTAGCAATGTTGATAGCAGACGTGTTATCACAAAAGAGTGGAACACTGTCTAAGGCTAACCCAAAGTCCCGCAGGGTCGAAACCATCCAAAGTACCTGGCTGCAGCAACTGGCGGCAGCAACATACTCGGCCTCTGCAGTGGACTGTGCAACACTAGACTGCTTCCTCGAAGACCAGGAAACGAGGAAGTGTCAATGAATTGGCAGGTGCCCGAAGTGCTCTTCCTATCTATCCTACAGCCAGCAAAGTCTGCATCCGAAAAGGCTCTCAAGGAAAGACAGGATGAGAAGAGTACCAGATACCATAGTCAATGGTAGCTCGAAGGTATCGAAAGATGCGCTTCACCGCCTGGCGGTGAGATACGCGAGGAGAGGCCTGAAAACGAGCACACAGACACACGGAGAAGTTTATGTCTGGTCTCGAGGCAGTGAGGTAAAGAAGGAGCCGATCATACTTCAGTACTTTTCGATCAAGCGGCTCGCCATCCTCATCTGGGTCAAGATAGGCTGTAGAAGCCATGGGAGTTGACACAGGCTTACCATCACTCATGTCGAAGCGTCTCAGAAGGTCACGAGTGTACTTTCCTTGATGAAGAAATGTACCCTCCCGAGTCTGCTTGATTTGGAAGCCAAGGAAGAAAGTCAACTCGCCCATCATGCTCATCTCAAACTCTGTGCTCATGACATCCGAGAACTGAGAAACTAGAGCATGGGAAGAGTCGCCAAAGATAATGTCATCGACATAGATCTGGACGAGCAGAAAGTCAGTGCCATGCCGGCGGATGAACAAGGTCTTGTCCACTTTACCCATCTCAAAACCATGACTTAACAAGTAGGACTTAAGCCTCTCATACCAAGCTCTAGGGGCTTGCTTAAGTCCATACAAAGCTTTGGAAAGCTTGAAGACATGGTTTGGGTATTTGGGGTTTTCGAAACCAGGAGGCTGTCGGACGTAGACTTCTTCCTCAATAAAGCCATTGAGAAAGGCACTCTTGACGTCCATCTGGTAAAGCTTGAAACCCTTAGAAGCTGCAAAGGCAAGCAGGATTCTAATGGCTTCAAGTCTAACTACAGGGGAAAAGGTCTCCTCAAAATCTAGACCCTCAACCTGGGAGAACCCCTGAGCTACCAGTCTAGCCTTGTTCTGAATAACCACTCCATCCTCGCTCTGCTTGTTCTTGAACACCCACTTGGTTCCAATGATATTGTGACCTTGTGGGGGCTCAACAAGCAACCAGACCTTGTTTCTCTCAAAGTTTTCTAATTCCTCATGCATGGCATTGACCCAAGACTCGTCGGAAAGAGCATGAGAAACATCTTTGGGCTCAAAGGAGGCAATGAAAGCAGAATGGAGACAAAATTGAGATAAGTCAGATTTTGAGCGGGTAACACGCTCGAAAAGGTCTCCAATAATCTGCTCTGAAGGATGAGCTTTCTGAATATGTCTAGGAGGTCTAGGATGAGATGAAGAAGTGGCCTCTACCTCATGAGCTGACGAGGTAGGAACAGAGCCACTAGCTCCAGAAGAAGCAGAAGGCATGGGCTGATCACCTCGAGGTGCGGTGGAAGACGGCACCTCAAAGGGTGGATGAGGGACAGGATCAGGTAGACAACCGTTGTCTCCATCGTCCTCATCATCCACGAAGATGGTCTCGGACTGCTCTAAAGAACCTGAGATATCAGGCCTAGTCCCCGGATTGGCCTCGTCGAAGGTCACCTCACAGGTCTCTACCATTTTGCTAGACTCGCAGTTCCAGATCCTATAAGCCCGCGAAGAAGTCGAGTAGCCTAGAAAGATCCCGTCACAAGAACGTGACTCAAACTTATCTAGGTTCCCGAACTTCAAAACAAAGCACTTGCAACCAAACACACGAAAGTGAGAGACGCTGGGCTTTCACCCATATCTCAGCTCATAAGAAGTGCGGTGCAGGTGTGCCCGAAGAAAAACTCGATTTGAGACATGGCACGCGGTGGCTATAGCCTCAGCCCAAAACTTCCGCGGTGTAGAGTACTCATCAAGCATCGTCCTGGCCATCTCGACCAAGGTACGGTTCTTCCTCTCCACAACGCCATTCTCTTGAGGGACGTATGGAGAAGAGGCGGTGCTCTACACTGTCTCACCACGAAACTTCAAAGTAGGAATTCTTGAACTCCGTGCCATTGTCACTGCGGATCGCTCGTAAGGCACCTGGGAGCTCAACAGAAAGCCTACTGAAAAGACCTCAGAAATGTGAAAACGTCTCATCCTTCGAGGCTAAGAAAAACACCCAAGAATACCTCGAAGTCATCGACCACAACAAGAACATACCACTTCCCTCCTGCCGATCGCACTCGAGTGGTCCAAGCGTGTCCATATGGAGCATTGTCCCGGTGCATCGGTCATCATAATGCTGTGATCGGAGGGTGAGAAGCGGCAACCATCTTGCCGTGCCGGCATGGAGCGCAAACAAGATCTTTGACCATCTTGAGTTTCGGCAGACCACGAATGAGATCGTGACCGCTAACTCGAGTCAAATGGTCAAAGCCTATATGACCAAGTCTCCTATGCCAGAAAGAAAGGTCGTGGGACTCAGAAGCAACTAAACACCTGAGAGGATCGCCAGAAGACTCAGAAAAAACAGCACGAAAGATCCTTCCAAAATGAGAAATCCTGCAAACCAGACTACCCGAAGAATCAAGAATTTTGCAATTGTTTTTCTTAAAGCTCACCTCGAAATCGTCATCGGTAAGCTGAGAGACTGAAAGCAAATTATACTACAGCTTACTAACCAAAGCTACATCTTTCAAAATGAAAGAATCATTAACGCGCACTGTACCTTTGGCGATGATGCGCCCAGATCAAGCATCTTCGAAGGTACAGTGCGGGTTAATGATTCTTTCATTTTGAAAGATGAATCATCACCTGGAGCACGGGCAAGGGAAGAAAACCAACGGGAATCTCCGGTCATGTGTCGTGAACACCCAGAGTCTACGAGCCAAGCCTTTCCCTTCCCTGCCTGGCGAACCTGAGTCAAACAGAGAGTAAAGTCTCAGTACTGGGGTAAATCAAGACTGATTTTGGCACCCAATACTGAACAACACGTCAAGTAGCAGAAGTAGCCACACACGACTGGCCTCTAGCTACCCTACGCTCTCTGTCACTCACAGCGTGAAGGTGCGTGAGCGCACTGAAAGCCGCACGGTCCGGCGCTACGGGAGAGCGAGTCGGAACACCGGCAACACGCTGATCACGCCGCGGGTAGCTATCTCGATGGATGAAACGAGATCTACCCTCAGGACGGCGGAAGTCACGACCAAGAGCAGCATGAGGACGAAAACCAGAAGACTCAGAAAAACCAAGTCCTCGATGCTGCCCAAACCCATCAAGAAGAACAGTCCTAGACCTCGTGCTGGCCTTAGGTGCACTCAGGGTCTGGGGCTGACCCTGAATACACCTAAGTGCCTCAGCACGGTCTCTACGCGCAATCCTAGTGCGCCTGAAGCATCGATCAACTGTGTGTCCATCCTTCTGACAGAAGGTGCAGTGGTACTTCACCTTCTGAGAAGTAGAAGTAGCACGGGGAGGCTTCGCCTTCTGAGAGGCCGAAGCAGCAGGTGGACTCACCTTGCTGTCAGAAATCCCTTGGACAAAACTCTCAGACTTAAATTGGACTTTCTCGGTCCGGGGCTCAGTCTCGATCACACCTGGTGCTATGGGTCTGAGCACGGCAGGTGGATGCTTCCTCATGTCCTCATAGTAATCGTATCCTAGACCTTGATTAAATCTGCAAATCTACAAATCTCTCGAGAGTGTTCATAAGATACTGACACTCCCGAAAGAGAGAGGTGCAAGAAGAGCAGGGAGAAGAGGGAACAGCAGAGGGTAAGGGAGCAGAAGAAGAACCAATAGCAGAGGAACGAATGGCTTGTGCACGCACAGCCGACTCAGAATGGACAGTCCTACTGCTAGCAGATTGGTTCACGTCGCTAAGCATCTCTACCTTACCCTGGGGCTTGTCCCCCTCCTCAGCAATCACATCACAAGGAGTTGATGGCTTCTCTAATAAGTCCTTAGTTAGCTTCACACATTTATCATTCAAAGCAACGAGTTCAAGTTTTAGTTTGTCACAACTAATGCATGGTGAGCTAACAGGATCCTTAGTCGCAAACTGAGCCAATTTGTTGTTTTGATCAATCATCTCTTGGAATTGCTTAGAAACAGATTCAAGTTCAAGAGTTAATTTTGGACAATTGGTGCAAGAAACAACAGGCTCAAGTAAAGAAGCATGCAACTCAGCAAACTTGTGATCTGCCCGTTTTAGGTTCGACTTCAGCTTATTGCAGTTTTCACATGCCTCGGGCAGATCAAGCAACATGGTATAAAGGCCACTAAAAGCATTGTCCTTATCCTCACATGAGGTGCAAGCACTAGTCTCAACAGGAGCAGATGAAATAGAAGCAATCCTACTCATCTCTAGTTCAGCCAACAGACTAATGTTCTCCACCTTAACAGTATCAAGCTCAGAGGACACACTATCATGCGAGGTCCTTAGTTTCTCCAAATCAACCAGCAAAGCAAAGCATGTATCACAATCATCACTAGGAGGATCAGATGTAAGAGCATGAAAACCACCTAACTTAAGAAAAGCATGATTGAGCTGGTCGTAGGTGGGGCATACCTCGTCCGAGTCGGAGTACAGCTCGCTGTCGCTCAGTTCGCCCTCGAGGGCCATGAAGCACATGCCGGAGAAGTCGTCGCCGCCATCCTTGGGCTCTTGGTCACCCGTCCCATCGTCGTCGCTCCATCCCTCAACCTCGCTGAGGTCGAGGTCGTCGAAGGCGGTGAGGACGCGGTGGAAGAGCTTCTTGGCCTTCCTGAAGTTGCGGAACTTCTTCTTTCCCGGCGTCTGAGCTGGAGGCTTCTTGTTGCGGTTTTTGTCGGTGTAGTCGATCTTGCCCGAACCGCCATAGTCGTTCTTGCCCTTCTCTAGCTTGGGGCAGTTTGCCCGAATGTGGTTGGGGCCACCACACTCGAAGCAAATCACGGGTCCTCCTCTCTTTCTGTCCCTCCTCCCCTTGTAAGCATGAGAGAATCTTCGAGCAAGGAGGGCCAGCTGATCATCCGCAAGCTGCTCTAACTGATCATCAGTTATGTCACAGAGAGCAGCAAGGGAGAAACCGCAAGAAGAATCAGAAGAGAGACCAGAAGCCGAACTGGGATCGGTGACCAAAGCCATCGACTGTGACTTCGACCTACGAGAGACAACGTCAATCTCGTAAGTCTTGAGGTGCGAGTACAGCGCATCAAGAGTCAAGGTTGAGAGGTCTGTCATGTCCTTGATGGTGGTCACTTTCATCTCCCAAACACGCAGATCAAGTGCCGCGAGCATCTGACGAGCGTTGTCCGAGTCGGGGTATGTGAGACCGACCGCTCGGAGGTTGCTCAAGATCTTGTGGAAGCGCGCAAAGCACTCATCGAGGGACTCACCAGCAAGCATCTCGAATTTGTTGTATTCTCGCTTGAACTGGTCCTGTCGAACCGTCTTGATCTGGGTGGTGCCCTCATGGTATGCGTCGAGGGTCACCCAGATATCGTAGGCGGACGACAGGTGAGAGATGCGATCGAATTCGCTTCTACTCAAGCCCTGGATAATGATGTTCCTTGCCTTCGCATTTGCCTCAACATCGGGCATGTTCGCCACATTGATGTTCTCATCAGCAGGAACAGCATATCGCACCTTCACCTTCCGCCAGATGGCGTACCTCTGAGCCTGGATGTATGTCTCCATTCGGCTCTTCCAGAAGGGGAATATACATCCTAAGTCCAAATGACCAAGTTTGACCAAACCGACCGAGCCCGTTGCACCAGGCAACGACAAGGTCCAAACCACTCAAACCAAACTCGACTATCCTAAACCTTTGTCAATTACTCATCATTCACATGGGGTCACGGCCACGTGGTCTCTCAATATATTTCATGTATATCCTTGTATATACATTTTTATGTTTTGCTCTAAGCTCTTGATATACTTATATGTGTATGTGTATACATGTATTGGTTTGTGTTTTACTTATTTTTATTGCCCTTTTATAATAATATTTTTGTTATGAGATTTTTATACTTCAATTTAAATCTCTCCCTCCTTATGATGAGTTACCTTTTTAACTTTGAATTCAAAGTTATAAATTTCTTTCACTCCCATATTGTCTTTATGGCTTATTCATGTTGTTTTCCTTTTCCAGAAATTTTCTTCAATGTTTTGGAAACTTAACCAGAATTTAGAGAACACCAAGGGAAATTCATATTTTTCAAGGGAATACTTTGCAAAATAATTTAAAAGCTTCACATTTTCAAATTTCAAATTTTGGGATGTTACTTTAGAACTACTGAGCACTACTGAGCCTTGTAACTTTAGATTGCATGGATGAAGCACAAATCAATGTAGCATTCACACTCTTGGCCACATCACATAGTAAGCTTGAAATACTAAAATTTGCCCGATTTCCCCTAACGACCAATGTTGTCCAGTTGCTTCGATCCACTTCATAAATTTCCTTCGAGGGATCTTTTTAGTATCAACCAAAGCCTTCAACTTAGCAGTATCCATCTCTAACATTGCCCAAACAAAAGAAGTTTTGGCCATTTTCAGTAGGAGGTTGGTTTGGAAGAAATCAAAGCAGTTGACTTGGTTGGCAGTGGAAAACTTGAGAAATAGCGGAGCTGAGAGGGAAAGTAAGAACCCTAAAGGTTACCCCATGGTAAGTTTTTATTGCTACATGAGTCAGTTACTAATCTTAGGAACTCAACGGTTACCACCTCTTTGGGAACCGCTCTAACGGACAGATCGGTGAGAGTCGACTAGGATTCTTAGATTTGTCTATTCGAAACTGGCGTGTCTTTACAACTCAAGCAAAATTGCCTTCTTAACCAAGTTTACTTCTGGTCAAATAAAATAAAAAAGCTTTGCTTTCAATCTTCATTAGTCTATGACCTCTTTTTCTCAAGTAAGTTATTTTCACTTGAAGTTAGGGGGCTAGATGATGAGCATATAATAACCTTCAATTTATTATTTATCTATAAATAGTATTAGTACGTCATTCTACTCCTTAAGTATACCCCATATATTTGTAAAGGAGGGACCTAACCATGTGGTCATGAATCCTTTAACGACTACTCCATGGTCGTAAATCTTTCCACGACCGCTTCATGATCGTAAGTCTTTCTACAAACATGACATAGTCGTAATTCATTGTACGACCACCCTGTGGTCGTGAACTCTTCTAAGACTGCCTAACTTTGACCACCTAGTCTACGACAAACCTGTTACATTGTAGGTCTGTTTGATAAAGCAGTTAACATGCATAGTTGTTCCCTGGGATAACTGCATGTAACTTCTCCTTGCCCTTAGTGATAACCGTCTGATGACAAAGAGGAATCGTGTCTCCGATAGTAACCTCCGTCAGATGGTTTATCATGTGAAACATTACGACGTCTCTTGGCATGGAGCAACCGCCACCTCTTCGTACGCTATATAAAGGATGACATTAGGGAAGGATGGGTAGGCGGAGAAGCAAGAGAATCAAGTAGTGCAAGACTTCCTGCATTTGTCTTTCTCTTGATTGTAATCAATATACAAATATAGCCACATAGAGTAAGGTTATTATTCTCTCCAGAGAAGGCCTGAATCTGTATAAATTGCCGTGTCTTTCTTTGTGTTGTGAGGTCTTTGAGAGATCTCCCGAACCAAATAATCATACATAAGATCGGTATTAGAACACCAACAACATGAAATTTGATAATTTAAATGAATATAAATTTGCACAAATGTAGGTTCAATATAAATTTGCACAAATGTTGGTCTTGGAATTCTTGTGTTGCCTCGAACTGGAGCTCCTCCACAACCTCATACTCCAATCGGATGATCGTATCGGGAAATGAACAAACTAGCGAGCAAATCAAATAAATACAAATGAAAATTTAAGTAAACACCAATTGAACCACTGCCATTAGATAGATGCTAAATTTAGAAACAAATTTCATTAAATTTGGAGCAAAATGTGTGAGAACAGGCTCTCCAAAGTTTAAATTTGGATTAAATCCAAAAATATACAGGGAGAGAGAAATTCTCTCTCTAACAGGTGGGATCCACTAGTTTAAAATAATTTTAAATTAATTTTCTGTTGAAAATGTTGCAGAGGCTGATAGATGGACTCCCACAGCTTTTAAATTGATTTTGATTTATTTCTTAAAGGGAAAAGGGTCCTGACACTGACATGTGGGACTTTGCATTGTACAAATAGTAACCTAGGCCCAATTGTCTATGGGTTTAGCTTTTAAAAATGAGTATAAAGGAATTTAAATACTAACTGGCCCACACATCAGCTACTCATTAACATAACAAAAGAGGGGACAACACATGAGTGAGGTTAGCTAGCACTAACATCAGTGAGAATGGGAGCACAGTGCAACGGGTTTCTAGAAGCCGATTCCAAGCTAGAGAAGCATTAATTGGTGGAGGGGACTCATCAGAGGCAATAGCGAAGCTTGGGGATGCTCAGAGAGGTCTGCCATCGGAGGGCCATGGCGGTAGAGAGGGAACATGTGGAGGGATCACCGGAGGGGAAAAAGGGCTCGACAGTTGTCAAGGTCACTTTGGGGCCTTCAGGTGAAGCTCCCGTAGAAGGAATTGGACCAGGTGGCATTTTGCTTGAAATGGCTCAGCAGTAGCGCTAAGACCGGAGGGGAGGAAGAAGACTACTTAGTAGATCTCAAGGCAATTGAAGGCAGGGAAACATGATTGAAGGCAAGGTGTCATAGCCTAGTATTTTATTTCAAAACTTTTAGTAAAAAAATAAATTTAATTTAATTTAAAATAAAATAAAACAAGTGTTATTTGGTTGCTTTGAGAGACCATGTGGAGGTATCCCCATGTTGGTGATGAGTAATTGACGGTTGGTTTAGTGAGTTTGAGTTTGTTTTGGGTATTCTAGGGTTGAGTACCTTGTGCTATTATCGATAATGCTGTTTCGTGCGGTGCTATGTGATGGTTTGCTTATCTGTGTGACTGCAGGACTTCGGAGCTAGGTCATGGTGAGGTGAGGAGGACCGGGACTAGGCACATGAGGTGTTATGGTCCAGACGGTCGGTGATGTCGAAGATGATCGAGGCTGGTGAGGTGGTTGCAAGTCAGGAGATGAGGAACCAGAGCGGGAGCTACCAGTGACGGACACGACGGGCGACGACAAGAGAATCGGGACTAGGCTTAGGGAGGAGTTGGAGGTCCAGACGGTTTGGAGGTTGGTTGCAGTCGGGTGCGACGGAACAAACCCAGACTAGACTCAGGTGGAGTCGGAGGTCTCGGTCGGTGTCGGGTGGACACGACGGGCAGCGGCGAGTGGATCGGGACTAGACTCAGGGAGGAGTTGAGGTCCAGACGGTCAGGATGCGGGGTGCGGTCGTGTGCAGCGGAGCGGACCAGACTAGATGATGAGGACATCACTTCTTCGGATACACACAACACTCCTCCACTTGACATTCAAGGAACAATCACTAGAGCTCGCGCCCGACAATTGAATTTACACGTGAGCTCGTTCCTAAGTACTTCTTTTTGTTCATTTGAGAATCGATTGCTACCTAATGATTTAATTATGATTAGGAACCATGGAGAGGACCTGGAAGTACTTGGAGAAGGGCTACGAGGTGCACAAGTTCAGCAAAGGCGGTCGAATCATGTTGGAGGCCCAACTCAAGCCGACTTCGAATCCAATTCGGAGTCCAGGACCAGGCCGCACTAAAACGGATGCCCAGATTGCATCCGGGCTTTGTTTTGGACATTCTACATATGGATAGAAAGATGAGAAGGCGACCTTTCTAATGGATCTGATCCCATGTCAAAATTCCTTCTGAGTCAACGGGAATCGTCGAAACAAGTGGGCATTCAGAATCTGTCAGGGTGCTGCGCCACCGTCTTTTGGGCCGTTCGTTACCACTAGACGCGCAGCGCAGCGGAAGAAGAGTTGGAGAAGCCGATCGAACCACACGCGTCGAGGTAGTAGTGGAAGTAGCCGATCGTCTCGAACAGATCGTCTCCTCCACGCGATCAACCACACCACGAGCAGATCCAATCTGTTGGTTGTTGATGCCGATCAACGCCGCAACGAGCAGCGCCTCCACCGGTATCCACACGTCCGGGGCTGGAACGCCAATCGCGAGTGTACTAGCACTCGCGAGCGGCTAGGGTTTGGCTCGGGAGGTGGCGGCTAGGGTTTTGCTCGGGAGGAAACAGAAGCGTGTGTACATCCCTCAGCCCCCCACCTCCATATATATAGACCTCATCACTTGGGCCTTGTGGACCGAGGCCCAATAGGAGTCTATCCGGATCTCTATCCGAATTGAGCCCACATCCGAATCACATTCAAATTAGTGTTCCAACCCGTTAAGTGTGCGACCCTGTAGGTTCACGTATACTTGGTCGCGACCCGGAAATGCCTTTCCGGTCACCCTGTTAATAGCGGCCTCTAGCAAGACATATTAACCCCAAAGTATACGTAAAGATCATATCGGCTGAACCTGTAATGTTCTCATGTACGAATCCCTTTGCCTCACGATATAGATTAAGCTCAAGGCGAGACCTGTGTCATCCTCTTAATAGCTCAATCACTCTCTCGATTCCGTGATGGATTATAAACTTGTGATTGACTCCTCAATCACCTTGGCATGGCCATGCACTTTCATAATCCATTACATCGAGGGGCCCAGAGATATCTCTCCCATAAGAAGGGGCAAATTCTATCTTGATCATTCACATCCTACTACATGTTTCATAGCAAACCTGAAGACTACTTTTATGACTACCCAGTTACGAAGTAGTGTTTAGTAGTCCCAAAATAAGCTACTATCCATGTTGGGAACCATGATGATCTCAAGTCTAAGGATTCCACATAAACACTACTTGAGACCAACTGATGACACATGGAATCTCTGCAGTGTCTCATGGCGGGTCTATCCAACATATGTTCACTAACACATGTCCATATTATTGATTTGGTATCTCCATAGCATGATCCATGAGACATGATCATCAATCAATACATATGCTGATCTTCAAATCATATTTGTTCCTCATATGATATATAATCAGGGATCATTTAGAAATAGCAACATTTGGCATTAAGAGTCTCATGAATAAGTCACATACTCATTGATCAATAATGATAATGTCTATTTCAAGGAACAAACTAATGCATCATAAACATAGTATGTGATATATATATATATATATATATATATATATATATATATATATATATATATATATATATATATATATATATATATATATATATATATATATATATAACATCTCCATGTTGCCTCTAGGGCATATCACTAATAGTCTCCCACTTGCACTAGAGTCAACCATGTAGGTATCTAATACCCATTGCCCTAGTGTGAGCCTCATGCTTTGGCTGGGGAAGCGGCTTTGTCAATGGATCTGCAATGTTCAAATCCATTTGTACTTTGCATATCTTCACATCGCCTCTCTCCACAATCTCGCGGATGAGATGAAATCGCCGTAGAATGTGCTTGTACTTTTAGTGCGATCTAGGCTCCTTGGCTTGCATAATGGCCCCACTATTGTCACAGAGAGGTCCATTGGGCTGGAGGCACTAGCCACCACACCAAGCTCGAAACAAATTTCTTGATCCAAACAGCCTCTTTAGCGACTTGAAGCTGCTATGTACTCGGCTTCGTTGTAGAATCAGCAACCGTCTCTCGCTTGGAACTCTTCCACTCACCGCACCGCCATTCAGGCAGAACACAAATCCAGTTGCGATCTAAAATCATCTTTGTCGGTTTGGAAGCTAGCATCGGTGTAACCATTTACAACGAGCTCTTCCTCACCCCATAGACAAGGACACATCTTTATTTCTTCTCAAGTACTTCAAGATGTTCTTTACGGCAATCCAGTGACTTTCACGGATCGATCGGTATCTACTTGTAGCACTTAAAGCATACGAGACATCGGGCGTGTACAAAGCATGGCATACATAATGGACCCCATAGCCAAGCATATGGAATCGCATTCATTTTATCCCGCTCATCGGTGTACTAGGACACCGACTCTTGCTAAGATTTATACCATGTGACATATGTAGAAAGCCTTTCTTGGAATCCTGCATGTTGAACCTTTTCAACACCTTGTCAATGTACGTATCTTGGCTTAATCCAATCAGCCTTTTTGATCTATCTCTATAGATCTTGATGCCAGAATATATGCCGCCTCTCCTAAGTCTTTCATAGAGAAACTATTTTCAATGAAGACTTAACAGATTCGAGCATAGGAATGTCATTTCCGATCAGTAATATGTCATCCACATATAAAACCAGAAACACGAGTGCGCTCCCACTAGCCTTTTTGTAAACACAAGGCTCTTCTTCGTTCTTGATGAAACCAAACCCTTTGATTACTTCATCAAAACGAATGTTCCAACTCCGAGATGTCTGCTTTAATCCATAAATGGATCTTTGCAGCTTGCATATCTTTCCAGCTGATTGCGGATCGACAAAACCCGTGGATTGTGTCATGTACACATCCTCACTCAGATTTCCATTAAGGAAAGCTGTTTTGACATCCATTTGCCATATTTCATAGTCGAAATAAGCAGCAATCACTAGAATGATCCGAATAGACTTTAGCATTGCGACGGGCGAAAAAGTTTCATCATAATCAACACCTTGAATTTGTTTGAAACCTTTGGCCACCAATCGCGCTTTATAGATGTGAACATTTCCATCTATGTCTATCTTTTTCTTGAAAACCCATTTGCACTCAATGGTTTTAACACCATCAGGGGATCAACCAAGTTCCAAACTTGATTACTGTGATGGATTCAATTTCGGATCTCATGGCTTCAAGCCATTTCTCAGAGTCTGGTCCCACCATCGCTTCTTCATAGGTCTTAGGCTCATCGTTGTCTAACAACAATATGTCCCGTTGTTGAGTAGTCAAGAACATGTACCTCTCGTGTGCACGACGTGACCTCTCGACCTACGTGGTGCTGGTGTGTGCACAATGAGTTCTTCAATGATTGTTCATCCTGTTGTGGTTCGTATGAGCTGAAACGTTTTGGTGTTTCTCGAATTTCTTCAAGTTGCACCGTGCTCCCACTATCCCTTCTTGAGAGAAAGTCTTTCTCTAAGAAGACACCATGCCGAGCGACAAACACTTTGCCTTCTTCTTGATTATAGAAGTAATATCCTTTTGTTTCCTTAGGATACCCGATAAAGAAGCATTTATCGATTTAGGACTGAGCTTATCAGATTGTAAACGTTTTACATAAGCCTCACATCCCCAAATCTTAAGAAAAGACAAGCTAGGACGTTGTCTGTCCACATCTCATATGGTGTCTTTTCTACGATTTTGATGGAACCTGTTTAGTGTGAGAGCGGCTGTTTCAAGAGCGTACCCCCAAAAAGACAACGGAAGATCACTTTGGCTCATCATGGAGTGCACCATATCTAATAAGGTGCGATTTCTCCGTTCAGATACCCCATTCCATTGAGGTGTTCTGGCGGAGTCAATTGTGGAAAAATTCCACAATCCTTGGATGATTGCCAAACTCATGGCTCAAATACTCGCCTCCACGATCAGATCGTAGAAACTTAATTGTCTTGCCTAAATGATTTTGCACTTCATTTTGGAATTCTTTGAACTTTTCAAAGGATTCAGACTTATGCTTCATCGGTAGATATACCCATATCTACTATAGTCATCGATAAAAGTTATGAAGTACTGAAAACCACCTCTG
Organism: Dendrocalamus sinicus; assembly: GCA_036346575.1. Classification (NCBI taxonomy): domain Eukaryota; kingdom Viridiplantae; phylum Streptophyta; class Magnoliopsida; order Poales; family Poaceae; genus Dendrocalamus; species Dendrocalamus sinicus. The sequence continues at coordinate 25,956,002 of CM070655.1, read as the reverse complement.
GTCGTTGAGCTCATTGGTCCACATACATCGAATGTACGAGTGCCAATAAGTCACTTGCCCGTTCACCTTGACCGGTGAAAGGTGCCTTTGTCATCTTGCCAAGTAAACAAGATTCGCATGTCTCAAATGATTCAAAATCAAATGAGTGCAGAATACCATCTCTATGGAGCTTCTCCACGCGTTTCTCATTTATGTGACCTAAGCGACAGTGCCAAATAAACGTGAGATTCAAATCATTCGAACGTTGCCTCTTTGCATTAATGTTATAGACCGGTGACTCTTCAAGAGTAAGAACATATAAACCATTCACCAATGGAGTATGACAATAGAACATATCTTTGAAATAAAGAGAACAACCATTGTTCATAGATCTAAAGTCATAACCTTCTGCTTGCAAACATGAAGTAGAAATAATGTTCTTGGAAAGAGATGGAACACCATAACAATTATTCAATTCCAAAACTAATCCTGAAGGTAAAGACAATGGCATGGTGCCAACAGCCACCGTAGCAACTTTTGCTCCATTGCCAACGCGAAGATCCACTTCGCTCCTCCTCAAACTTCTACTTCTTCTTAGCCCCTGCAACGATTTGCAAATGTGAGCAACCGATCCGGTATCAAATACCCAAGAATAAGTGGATGAAGTAGCAAGATTGATCTCTATAACATTTATACGGAGGAAGTCGTACTTCCTTCTTCTTCTCAAGATCCTCCAAGTACTTTGGGCGTTCCTTTTCCAATGTCCCGATTGCTTACTGATGAGTAAAAATCTGCATTAGGAGCAGCGCCCTTCTTGACTTGCTTGGCCTTAGAACTGCTCGCGATCTCATCGGGAGCTAACTTTCTTTGACCGCGCTTTCTTGACATTGGGCTTGCCCTTGCCTTTCTGCATCATCATCACATGATTGCTGCTTTTCTTAATGCTTTCCTCGGCACTTTTAGCATCCCATGCAACTCACCAAGGTCTTATCCATGTTGTTCATGTGATAGTTCAGTATGAATGGTTCAAAGCTCGGGGAGCGATCGGAGAATCACATCGTAGCCAACTCTTGGCTAAGGGGAAACCAAGCTTTTCGGACTCACAATATAGCCAATCATCTTAATCACATGAGGGTGACGGATTCCTTCTCGCAAGCTCGCACGCAAACAAGGACTTTGAAGTGTTGAACCTCTCACCCTTGCTTGGTTCTCAAACATACCCGCAACCCCACAATGATATTGTAGGCATCTGTGTTCTCATATTGCTTCAAGCTCAGAGGACATTGTGGCAAGCATGAGACAGCTCACATCAAGGCAATCATTCGCTTGCTTCTCATAAGCTCTCCGTGCGCAGTGATAGCATTATCGTGCAAGTCATCGGGATAAGGAGACTCAAGGACATACTCCTTGCGCTCTTGCTTGAGAACAATTCTCAAGTTGCGATACCAATCCATAAAGTTCGTTCCATTGAGTTTTTCTTTCTCAAGAATAGATCGCAAATTAAAAGAACTGGATGCGGCATTAGTGACATGATCTACAACAAAGAATATGCAAAGTTTAGCACTATGTTTATGTTCATCTTTTATTAAACTATTTAACAAAAGACTCCCACTATGTGTTTTGCAACAAAACTCCTCTAAGTTACATAGTGGGTCAAGGTCCTCATTTCACTAATTCCTAGTGAGCTTTGGCATCACGGCTAGAAAACTAGTGACATGGGTAAGCAACACCTTGCTAATCACATCCCTATGTGACTCTTGCTTGTTGGGTGACATCAATATGCCCCGGCCCCAACCTATGCCCCAAGGTCCAAAACTGTTTTGATAACCTTGTTAAGTAAACCAAATGCTTCCGCATGTAGATGTCCGACATCTACCCCAAATAATGATGATAACCGATGGCACTCTACTTTGGTAGACCTACCATGCGGTGATCATTATCTTTTGGTGCAACATATGGAAGGGCATGAACACCTAATTTTTATGAGGGATTCTATCCTACCAAAGCAACATATCATAAATATCATTGCATAAGAATAAGATAGATAATATCACAGATAAACACATTTAACTGTGAAGTAGTATGACCCAAAAAATGGTGATCTCCATCTCCATGTAGGTGTAGACGATCTCCATCCTCCACATCACTCCTTTAGGCCACCATGCTTGAAAGCTTGTAACCTCAAAACTAGGCTACTACCTATAATAGCTAGAAATTGAAGATTACAAAGATAGATTCAAGCATTAAGGTCACACGCACGCAGTCGTTAAATACAATATAGACAACTAACAATAGCTGAAATAATCATGACACGTAGGCCATGAACGAATGTTACATGCATCACATACATCTCATACATTCCAATAAGATATAGGGCCATACTATTCACATCATTCCCTACAAAAACAAGTTAGACGTAGAATCGTATTCTACCTAACGATGTGAACCCATGACGCTATACAAGGTGGGTACGCACCCCCCGCGGGTTTCAGGGCAGCGCCCTGAACACCCTACGAAATTTACAGATCCAATCTATGAAATCGCAATGGAAAAACTATTCGGCACAACCACCTTATGCCGACCCGAGACATTCTCTAGGACGCTAGTTTTTCCATTGGGCCGAGGCCATCAGATCCGTAACCTACTAGTATTCGACATAACCACCTTATGCCGATCCGAGACATTCTCTAGGACACTAGTTTTCCATTGGCCCGAGGCTATCAGATTCATATCATACTAGTATTCGACATAACCACCTTATGCCGATCCGAGACACGCAGCGCAGCGGAAGAAGAGTTGGAGAAGCCGATCCAACCACGCGCGTCGAGGTAGTAGTGGAAGTAGCCGATCGTCTCGAACAGATCGTCTCCTCCACGTGATCAACCACACCACGAGCAGATCCAATCTGTAGGTTGTTGATGCCGATCAACGCCGCAACGAGCAGCGCCTCCACCGGTATCCACACGTCCGGGGCTGGAACGCCAATCGCGAGTGTACTAGCACTCGCGAGCGGCTAGGGTTTGGCTCGGGAGGTGGCGGCTAGGGTTTTTCTCGGGAGGAACAGAAGCGTGTGTACATCCCTCAGCCCCCACCTCCATATATATAGACCTCCTCACTTGGGCCCAATAGGAGTCTATCCGGATCTCTATCCGAATTGAGCCCACATCCGAATCACGTTCGAATTAGTGTTCCAACCTGTTAAGTGTGCGACCCTATAGGTTCACGTATACTTGGTCGCGACCCGGAAACGCCTTTCCGGTCACCCTATTAATAGCGGCCTCTAGCAAGACATATTAACCCCAAAGTATACGTAAAGATCATATCGGCTGAACCTGTAATGTTTTCATGTACGAATCCCTTTGCCTCACGATATAGATTAAGCTCAAGGCGAGACCTGTGTCATCCTCTTAATAGCTCAATCACTCTCTCGATTCTGTGATGGATTATAAACTCGTGATTGACTCCTCAATCACCTTGGCATGGCCATGCACTTTCATAATCCATTATATCGAGGGGCCCAGAGATATCTCTCCCATAAGGAGGGGCAAATTCTATCTTGATCATTCGCATCCCACTACATGTTTCATAGCAAACCCGAAGACTACTTTTATGACTACCCGATTCACGGAGTAGTGTTTAGTAGTCCCAAAATAAGCTACTATGCATGTTGGGAACCATGATGATCTCAAGTCTAAGGATTCCACATAAACACTACTTGAGACCAACTGATGACACATGGAATCTCTGCAGTGTCTCATGGTGGGTCTATCCAACATATGTTCACTAACACATGTCCATATTATTGATTTGGTATCTCCATAGCATGATCCATGAGACATGATCATCAATCAATACATATGATGATCTTTGAATCATATTTGTTCCTCATATGATATATAATCCGGGATCATTTAGAAATAGCAACATTTGGCATTAAGAGTCTCATGAATAAGTCACGTACTCATTGATCAATAATGATAATGTCTATTTCAAGGAACAAACTAATGCATCATAAACATAGTATGTGATATATATATAACATCTCCATGTTGCCTCTAGGGCATATCACTAACAGGAGCCCATTAGGGCGCATCCAGGGGTTTTGCACGCCCCTCACTCCTCTATATCCAGCCGCCACCCCCACCATTAGGGTTTGGGTTTTGCTTAGATTATTCTGTCTTTGAACAGTTTCGCCGTTCATCGGTTTGTGAGACCCCAACTTTCGAGTGCTAAATCAATACATCTATAATTCAGTTGTGTTCTTCCTTGTTCTTGCTTGTGTTCTTCGATTCGCAGGAGAGGATTAGCCTTCTTGGTGAGGTCAACCGTGCTACGCACGGTTGATAACCTGAGGAGACGTGGTGCTGCGATTGCGGGGTTCGGAACGTGTTGTTCGGAAGCCGGATCGAATTGTGTCGCGCCTCCACCAAATCGAACATATCCAGAACCTGTTGGAAGATCGGGACCCCGTTCCTATCAAGTGGTAATTAGAGCTTCAGGTGTTCCTTCAGGTTCGAGTTTACCCTACCTTTGTTGTTTTTGGTTTCATCCTTGAGTCCAAGAAAAAGCCCTACAAAATTTTTTTTGTAGTTATAGGTTGTTTCCTGTCCCAGATCTCATTTAGCCTTTTGCACAATTTGATTTCAGGGTCCGTAGTGTTGAGTTTGTGTCCTTAGTCGAGTTGTGTTGCTGGTTTAGATCGTGTTTTGTTTCAGGTTGTCTTGCTTCCGCTACCTCTCATACAAACACTAGCCGTCAACTTTTGTTTTCCCACCCATATCCCACCCTCTATTTTGAGTCATCCATCGCATCTCATGATCACCGAGCACCATCCCCCACCTTTCCCCGAGCTTCTGCCCCCAATTTCCACCAATTTCCTCCACCCCATTTTCGTTTCGGCCTCCACAGCAACCATAACTCGGAGGCCCTCTTTCAAATGGCCGTAACTTTCTCATACGGACTCGAAATCAGGCGATTTTTTTTTCAAATTGGGTGAAATTGAATTGTGCATCCGAAACTCCCCAGCTTTGCTGGGTTTGGTGAATTTATTTTGCCCAAATTTGGCCTGGAAAGTGCAGTACTCGAGCTCTGAAATTTCATCACCGAATTTACAGCACATTCATCATTTTCTGTAGGCCACACCTTACATCAGATTGAGGTGAAACTTTGTGTGGTTCCTACTTCTATGCTCTGCTTTGTGGAAAAAATAAAAGAAAAAAGAAAAAAAAGAAAAATTTTGGCACCTGGGCTTATAGTGCTGAGAGTGTTATCCGTGCCCAAAAACAAAAAAAATCGTGACAGAGCACAGTTTTAGGTAACAGAGCTTCATTTATTTTGTGCTTATGCTGAATTAAGTTTCTCATTGCCTGGCCATCTTTGTTGCTGTCTTTGGTTTACTATTCTGGTCTTGACTCCTTGTTCGTCATATCATAACTGATATAGGACACATTTAGACCAGCAACTAGGACCAGTGCTTTGGACATTTATTCAGCATTACTATCTGTTATTGATTTGTGTTCCACTAACATATTTGTAACACCCCAGGACCCACATTACCCTAGGATGCTACTAAAACTGCTCTACAACTAGCCAATTTACTAAGAAAAATATACTGGCAATAATTATTAAACAAGATAATACAAACGGAAGCATAAACAACTAAGGGAAAACAGAATAGAGATGACAATTCAATATTCATAATCAACTCCAAAATAATAACCAAAGATAACAAATCTAAATTTAACATTATTAGGATGAAACAATCCTCAATAAGATAACTAAGCAAAAGACTAGAATCCTTTCAACTTTATTTCAGCATTAAAATATATTCCAAGTGCATCAGTGTGGTGCCGCTCTACCCTTCCCATGCATACTCAAAGTCCACCTGTAGGGAGGGGGAAACAAGGGTGAGATAAAAATCTCAGCAAGCAAACAGTTTAACAGGCTATTCAAACTACAAACAAGTATACAACATCATTTATAATTCCATACAACCACAATCACAATTCATGTCCACGATTATTAAACCACCACAATCCTCCATGATTCATACCTCATCAATTTCAGATTTAGGCATATGAATGCAGTCATTTTATCCACATTAAATGCATATGAATGCTTATGCTATGCTCCACATCACTCTTTCAGGGCAGGATTTGAGGTGCATCGTACACGACAATATACGATGCTTCCAGCGGATAAGAGGTGCATCGTATTACGGCAATATACGATGCTGTACCGGTACGGTCGCGGCTATGTGCGGCGACATCCACATATGCATATGACATGATATGACATGAATTATATGATAATCATAAAACACATTAATCCATCTTCAAGGAGCATTATCATGCTCGCAACATATCCACATCCACCACATGTTATTTTCATGTTCCACATTATAGCACTAAGCAAGAATTCCACGTGTCTACTAGCAATTTATCAACTTATCAATGGATAAATACTTGCTACCATCTCCACAATTATGATATCATGCAATCATGACATAATGTATCGAATTATGATAATAATGTAAACTGAAAGTAGAAGGAATAACAAGTTAAACGGTAGCAACCACCGCTACGTTTACTTGCCTCAATCCGACGAAGCGAAGTAAAATCAAGAGCGCTCAGGGACAAGACCACCTGTCCAAAAGACATCTCTCAGCACAAAGCCACAGCATACAAACACGACATAAATAATTAAAGACGTCGCTAGAACCCCGAACCCGCACAAACTCCTCTCCGCTCAACAGTTCAGCAAATTACCCTCTGCAGCAGCGCTGCTTAACATTTTTGTAACTTTAAAAAAAATATTGATCCAAATACAACAAAAGATACCTCTCTGGATTCATCACTTAAAAACCTAGATTTTTCATGTAGAACACCTATTTTTATTTTAATAACAGCTAGGTGTAATTTAATGCCCAAAACAGAGGAAGAACTCTGTTCTGGCAGATTGGACAGCGGTATTCAATTGCGTCTCAGAAACAGTACAAGGGTCTAAAACTTCTGAATTTTATACAGAAGATAGATCTCTAAATTATCTGCAACTTTCTAAATTACGGACATGACCAATAAAATCATTTACTACCTCAAATTCCCAGATTACCGTCAGTCTGTACCAATCTGCTCGCCTGACGAACAGCAGTATTCCCGACCCTGTAACTCCCAGATCCCACTGCACAAAATTCCGAAAAAAATACAAGAGATGCGTATGGAAGTCCTCTACAAATTTTCTTTTGGGAGAGTCCGCAGGAAAATTGGTTTACTAGGTCAAAACCTCACGAACAGACACACTGCGCGAATCGATCTACAGGCAAACAGCAGCTAATCTCTAATCGGGCAATTAATCTATTAACTACCTTCAAAATACGTGCCAAGAACCCTAATTATTCATAAGAACAGAGGGTTTGGGATGAGGAAAAAATTACCTAAATGAAGAATTACCCCATTTTTTTCCTCTTCTTCTTCTCCTTCCTTCTTCTCCTTCTCCTTCTTCTCCTTCTCCAAGGGCAGCAATGGGGGCAACAATCCTTCGGAGGGGGTGGCCACCAGGGGGAATAGGGGGGGTGCGGCTGGGTGTGGGGAAAAGGGGGAGGAGGGGAAGCCCTAGGGTTAATAAGAAAGGGGGAAAGGGGGGGTGCGCCTCCCCCTTGGGCCTTGGCCCAAGGGCGGTTGGCCCACTCCCCAGGCAGCCCAAACTGAAAATTAAAAATAATTTTTAATATATTTTATTCCTTTTTCAATGTTCTACAATTTCTTTATTTTTCCCTTCCCGCGATTTGCCGAAAAACCGACGACTCCGCGATTGTTTTAAAAACTTACGCCGTAGCGACGCTCAGGATATTACAATATTTGGCCTGCCAAGCTCCATATACCTACTTCCGGATAGCACAGTTTTTGACCCTTGCAATCGCCGGATCACACTCTCCAAGTATCCTTTGCCTTGCTTTGGTAAGAACACTTGTAAGAGCTTGGTAAGCCACTTCCTTTGCGGGTTCCCACTGCCCTTACTTTGTAGTTGATAGGGATAATCCTTTTGTTTTCCCTGTGTTTCCACTAACTATGGTAGGAGACGAAGGGGACGGGACACCGAGTGATTTCAACGAGTGTGTTAGTCGCGCCCAGCTACAAGCTGTGCTCGATAAACAAAATGCTTCACTCACTGATCTCGGAGCGAGAATGGACACCATCGTCGCCGCCATTGCCCAGTTGAACACCACAGAAGGCATTGAGCGGGTGGAGCGGCGGATGGCTGACCTCACTGGTCGGCTGGACACATTGGACGCACGCCTGCCACCTGTCAATGATGGCCATTGTTGTGGGGGTGGTCCAATCCCCCGTGACTAGGCCGTGCAACTGGTCCAACATGTAATAGGCCCAACAGTGTAGAGGAATATAGCAGTGTAAATATACCAATGTACCCTTACCCTTTGTAAGTACTAAGGGGTAGAATGGGGATTTCCTATTCTACCCCACTCATATATATAAACCCCCAGGAGGGGGCAAAGGGGGGATCCTCTCATTCTCACCAACTCTCCCACAGCTCTAGCTCTCCTCCTCTCCTTCTACTAGTCCCCTCTCTCTCTATTTGGCCTGTAGCCACAACAGATGGCGCCGTCCGTGGGGACTGGGCAAGAAGTCGTGCAAAAGAAGAGTCACCACTAGGAGGAAAATTTGCTCCATGGCGAGGCTGGGATACATCCTGGCACGCTGAAGAACAAAAAAGGCCGCTAAAGGTAAGAAAATGTAGAGCATCTCTGAATAGTTCAACTCGTTCATCAGGCTTTCTTGCATGTAAGTCTCCATGTGGATCTGACAGATCCATTGATCCTGCATGCGAGTTTTCGTGTGGATCTGATAGATCCATTAATCCATCATCTATTGTTGAGTACTACTTGAGCAGCAAAAGTGCAACATCGAGGTCTCCATGCTAGCCACGTCGCGGCCTCCGAGCGCGGTCAAAGAAGCCCATGGCCTGGTTGTCGCGGAGTTGCAGCTCGCGTCTACCTCGTTTGAACCCCCGCGCCGAGTCTCTCCGCGTGATGCCCCCACGCCAAGTCTCCACACGACGTGAAATATCCATCCGCGAACTGAGCGTGAAGTCTCCACCCAAGCATCCATGCAAGATATTTGTATTTGCCATGTGCTGCATGTAGGAAAGGACGTCAAGTGCTTCGTCGTTCACTGCCCAAGCAGCGCAAATCCCAAGCGTCTCCGGCAGCACCAGAGGCGAACGACATCGCGACAAAGTGCCCAGGCTTCGCGCAACGTCAGAGTCTGCGCCACAGCTCGGCCTCCGTGCCCTCGGCGTCGACGCGCGGGACTCCGCCCGGCTGCCGCCGTCGTCTCGCGACGAAGTACTCCGGCTTCGCGTACAGTCGAAGTCTGCACTGCTGCTCCATCCATGCACTCAAAAAAGCCATTCACGTGAGTGGCCTCCATTCACGTAAATACTTCCATGCATGCACGAGTTTCTATCCGTCCATGCAGGCACTCCAAAAAAAACTCGACTCCAAAAAAAAACTCAACTCCGCGCAGAGTCACACCTACGGCCTTCACGCCTCAGGACTTCGCCTCCGTGCGCTCGTTGCCCACGCCGGATCCCCGTTGGCCTCCGCCTCGGCGGCTTTGGCTTCCGCGCTGCACATGAAGAGTCGACTCCGATGAGGCCGCCCGATACTCCGCTCAGCCTCTGCGCCTCAGGACCTCACCCTTGTGCCTGCACACCGGACCCTGTTTCAAGAGCACCTAAACAAGCATCTTGGTGGTGACTCCATCGTCGAGGTGGTGGCTGGGCGAGACCGAGGAGGCCGCGAAAATGCTTCGCGCCAAGGTACGTCGAGCGGCGTGGCCCACGCCCCCGACGCCACCCTCGCCTACGTCCTCGGCATTGAAGTCAATCAAACCGACAACGGCATAACACTTTGTCAGTCGGGATATGCTCGAAAGATTCTGGAGAAGTCGGGTATGGAAGAGTGCAATCCATGTCAAACCCCAATGGAGAATCATCTGAAGTTGAGCAAGACAGGCCCAGGATCACCAGTTGATGCCACGACTTATAGGAGCATTGTCGGAAGTCTACGGTATCTGGTGCACACCCGACCAGACATCTCGTTTGCGGTCGGATACGTAAGTCGTTTCATGGAGAAACCGACTCAGAGCATATGAATGCCGTGAAGCACATCCCGAGATACATCAAAGGTACTTTGAATCTCGGATTCAGTACAAGAGAGGAGGTGGAAAGTCGTTGCGGTGGACGGGCTCTGATGATAGCGACATGGCGGGAGATGTCGACGATCGAAAGAGCACGGCGGGCATAATGTTTGTGCTTGGGGAGAGTCCGATCAGCTGGCAATCTCGAAGCAAAGGTGGTTGCATTATCTTCATGTGAATCGAGTACATCGCAGCGAAGCGCAAGATCTTGCCGGAGTCCGCTCGCTCGACTATTGAGTGAATTGTCGGATGAAGAAAATCGAAGGTAACGCTCAAGGTTGATAACAAATCGGCTATTTCATCGAGCAAGAATCCGGTTCTACATGATAGAAGCAAACACATAGACACAAGATATCATTATATCCGAGATTGTGTCGAAGAGGGGAAGATCGATATCAACTACATCGAGCGTAAGAAACGAAGCGGACATATTGACAAAGTCATTGGGCGGATAAAGTTTTCAGAGATGAGAAAGAAAATTGGCATGATCGAAGTCGAAAAACAAGATTAGGGAGAGAATGTTGTAAATAATCTTGTTTTAGAGTCATGTGCAAAATTTGGGTGTAATCGAAGTCGAATTGCAGCCGCAATTCAAAGTGGTAGATGGAAACGGAGTAGAAGTCGTAATAGAATCGGAGTCGGAATCCGAGATGTAATCGTAGTCAAACCCGTGTTGAAGTAGGACAGCCGGGTATAAAAGGAGGCTTAAAGCCATGTATTCGGTGTACCAAGCCATTGAGAAAATACCAAAAAGAGGGAAACACACAAAGCTTTGTTTGTGTCGTGTGATTGTGCAAGACGTGGTCGGAAGGACTCACGATCACCGCAAGCGTGATCGGGAGGAGTTACGACCACGGCAAAGTTCGCGGTGGTATCAGAGCAAAGTTCACGGCAAAGGCAAAGTGATTCTTCGACTACGTTGAAGAAGTACGACTACACGCTGAAGGTGGTCGTAAGGAGCAGCGACTACGTCGGAAAGGTTAGTACGTGATCAGAAGCAACTCCGATCACGTTGAAGGAAGTGAACGTAGTCGAAAGGGTGTTCGACTACGGTGAACGGTGATCGCCAGCATCACTGCGTGTTCGTAAAATTTTACGATCACGGTATTAAAGGAGAGCGGCTGGAGGAAGACAGCGCTCGATAAGGAGGAGTGGTCGTAATTGCTACAGTGTTTTTTCGACTACGAAGAAAAAGCGATCGGAAGAGATTGAAGCAATCGGAACTGGTCGTAAGCATTCAGGACCGGTCGTACTCAATTCTATCTGGTCGAAAACGACTCTAACCGGTCGTGAAAGGTCCTGGGAGGTCGTAAGACCTTACAATAGTTGGTATCAGAGCCGTGGTCAAACATGGCTGACACGACGAAGCAGAGCGTGTCGCTGCAGTACCCAATCCTCAGTTCGGACAACTATCCGGTCTGGGCGATGAAGATGAAGGTCAACATGATCGCGTAAGGCGTCTGGGGTGCGGTCGAACCAAAGGAGAAGGACAAGGTCCTCGATGATCGTCTCGACAAGATGGCGATGGCAGCAATCTATCAAGTTGTGCCCGACTCAATGATGCGGCAGCTAGTCGGCAAGGAGACGGCGAAGGAAGTCTGGACTACTCTGCGAATCATGCATGAAGGAGTAGACCGACTGAAGGAAGTTCGACTTAAAACCTTAAGAAGTGAGTTTGAAGCCATGAAGATGGGGAAGAGTCAGACCGTGGAAGAATTCTCTGGTCGATTCAATGAAGTCGTAAACGAGATCAAATCTCTCGGCGATGACTTGAAAGATGAGATGGCGGTGAAGAAGTACTTGCGAGTACTGCCAGAGAAGTTTCTTCCAGTCGTGACTACACTCATGTACTCACAGGATCTCTCGAAGATGAAGATTGAGGAAGTAACTGGAGCGCTCAAAGCACATGAGCAGCTCCTAAAGAGTTATCAAGAAGACAACGGACAACAAGTGCTGCTCGTGAAAGAAGACCGAGGAGACTCGCCGCCGAGGCGGTCGTGGTCGTGGTCGTGGTCGTGGTACATCGACCGCCGCGGTGCGTTTCATGGACAAGGTCGAGGCTACGATCAGAGAGGTCGTGGACGAAGTGGTCGTGGAGGCGGCGACCATCAGACCGACAAGTCTGATGTCCAGTGCTACACGTGCGAGAAGTTTGGGCACTACGCAGCCGAATGTCGGAGCCACATCCAGTGCCATAACTGCAAGAAGTATGGTCACTATGCTGCGAATTGCCGGAGTAAGAAGAAAGTAGAGGAAGCAAACCTGGCTCAAACGGATGAGCACAAAGAGCCGACATTGCTGTTGTCGCTCGCTCTGTAGACGAACCGACAATGGTTCTGTTAAACGAGGAGAAGGTATTTCCAAGTCTGATGGAGCAGACGGGAGAGTGGTACCTCGACAACGGAGCCAGCAACCACATGACGGGTACGTACTAGATGTTTTACGAATTAAATAAGAGTGTTCTCAGAAAAGTATAGTTCGGAGACGACTCTACTGTTCAGATAAAAGGGAGAGGCACAATCCTGATGCAATGCAAAGATGGAAGTCAAAGAAAGCTCTCGGATGTATATTACATACCGAGTCTTCGGAGCAATATCATAAGCCTTGGACAATTGACTGAAGAAGATTGTCGAATTGAGCTCAAAGGCAACTATCTGAAGGTGTTCGACCACAGCGAACGTCTGCTGATGAAGGTACAACGGACTATGAACCGTTTGTACAAGATCAAGATCGAAACATGCAAGCAGAAGTGTTTGAAGACCACAATTGAAGATCCCGCCTGGTTGTGGCATGAGAGATTTGGTCATATAAACTTCCAAAGTCTCAGAGCGATGGCAGGAAAAGAGATGGTGGTCGAACTACCGACAATCGACCACCCAGAACAAGTCTGCGAAGGTTGTCTGGTGGCGAAACAAACTCGTAGCAGCTTCCCACAAAGAACGGTTTAGAGCTTCGCAACCACTCGAGCTGGTTCACGCCGACTTATGCGGACCGATCACACCCGCACCGACATCGAAACCAGACTTCATGCTAGTCGTGGATGACTACCCGAGCCATGTGGGTGTACATGCGTAAGAGCAAGGATGAGGCAAAGTTGAATTTTGGAGGTTTATTGCTCTTGCCAAAACGAAGTCGACAAGAGGGTAAAAGCGGTCAGTCCGATCGAGGAGGAGAATTTCGCAAAAGAGTTTGACTCAATCTGTGAAGAGAAGGGCATTGCAAGATTCTTCACGGCTCCGTACTCGCCTCAACAAAACGGAGTCGTAGAGAGAAGAAACCGAACCGTGGTCGAAACAAAGACGAAGTTCGCTAAAGAGCGATTTCGCCGGAGGTTTTGGGCGTAAGCGAAGACATGCCGTCTATCCGCTAAATCGTGCGACCACGCGATCACTGGATGGAGTCACTCCATATGAACAGTGGTCGGGAAGAAAACCAAATGTCGAGCATCTAAGGGTTTTCGGATGCTTAGCCCATGTGAAGCCATCCACTTATCTCAAGAAGCTAGATGACCGGAGCCGACGGATGATCTACCTTGGCTCGGAACCGTGCACCAAGGCATACAAAGTGCTATGATCGGTCGAAAGAAGATTCATGTGAGCAGAGATGTGGTTTTTCAAGAAGACAAACATTGGGAGTGGGAAGAACACCAGAACATTAAGAAAGATAAATCGGAGTGGATAACTTTTGAAGTCGAAGAAGTCGATACCGACAATACGACAATGGAGGAAGGAGCTATGACCACACCTCAAAGCTCGAACACGATTGATGCGAATAATCAGGAAGCCTCACCTGATACTGAAGATGGAGAAGACGGCAGGGTGCTGAAGATGAGGAGCATTGATGAGATCTATGCTCGAACTGAGCCAATACAGATGAATGAGCTGTTACTGTACACAACAGCAGAAGAACCCGAAAGCTATGAAGAAGCGACGGGAGATGAACATTGGAGAACTGCTATGCAGGAAGAGCTGAAATCCATTAAAGACAACAACACTTGGGAACTCACCGATTTGCCAAAGGGTCATCGAGCGATCGGTTTAAAGTGGGTCTTCAAGGTAAAGAAGGATTCCAAGGGAGAAGTCGCAAAACACAAAGCACGACTTGTGGCGAAAGGGTATGTTCAAAAACAAGGCGTCGACTACGAAGAAGTCTTTGCCCCAGTAGCTCGTATGGAGACTATACGACTACTTTTTGCATTGGCAGCAAACGGTGGATGGGAGATTCACCACATGGATGTGAAAACGGCGTTCTTGAACGGAGATATTGAGGAGGAAGTCTATGCTTCTCAACCGCCGGGTTTTCAATCCAAGGAGCAAGCCGAGAAAGTCTTAAAGTTAAACAAAGCTCTCTACGGCCTTAAGCAAGCACCACGAGCATGGAATTTAAAGCTTGACAAGAGTCTAACGGCACTCGGGTTCAGAAGAAGCAACTCTGAACATGCGGTATACACGAGGGGAGATACGAAGAACAGACTGATCGTGGGCGTTTATGTGGACGACTTGATCATTACTGGATCAAGTTCGAAGGAGATTATGAGGTTTAAGGAAGAGATGAAGAGGCTGTTCAAAATGACCGATTTGGGACTTCTATGCTACTACCTCGGCATTGAAGTAAATCAAACCGACAACGGCATAACACTTTGTCGATCCGATATGCTCGAAAGATTCGGAGAAGTCGGGTATGGAAGAGTGCAATCCATGTCAAACCCCAATGGAGAATCATCGAAGTTGAGCAAGACAGCCCAGATCACCGCTGATGCCACGACTTATAGGAGCATTGTCGGAAGTCTACGGTATCGGTGCACACCACCGCACATCTCGCTTATGGTCGGATACGTAAGTCGCTTCATGGAGAAACCGACTCAGAGCATATGAATGCCGTGAAGCACATCCCGAGATACATCAAAGGTACTTTGAATCTCGGATTCAGACAAGAGAGGAGGTGGAAAGTCGTTGCGGTGACGGGCTCTGATGATAGCGACATGGCGGGAGATGTCGACGATCGAAAGAGCACGACGGGCATAATGTTTGTGCTTGGGGAGAGTCCGATCAGTGGCAATCTCAGAAGCAAAAGGTGGTTGCATTATCTTCATGTGAATCAGAGTACATCGCAGCGAGCGCAGCATCTTGCCAGGGAGTCTCGCTCGCTCGACTATTGAGTGAATTGTCAGATGAAGAAAATCAGAAGGTAACGCTCGTGGTTGATAACAAATCGGCTATTTCACCGAGCAAGAATCCGGTTCTACATGATAGAAGCAAACACATAGACACAAGATATCATTATATCCGAGATTGTGTCAAGAGGGAAGATCGATATCAACTACATCAGAATGTAAGAACAGAAAGCAGACATATTGACAAAGTCGCTGGGGCGGATAAAGTTTTCAGAGATGAGAAAGAAAATTGGCATGATCGAAGTCGAAAAACAAGATTAGGGAGAGAATGTTGTAAATAATCTTGTTTTAGAGTCATGTGCAAAATTTGGGTGTATCAAGTCGAATTGCAGCCGCAATTCAAAGTGGTAGATGGAAACGAGTAGAAGTCGTAATAGAATCGGAGTCGAATCCGAGATGTAATCGTAGTCAAACCCGTGTTGAAGTAGGACAGCCGGTATAAAAGGAGGCTTAAAGCCATGTATTCGTGTACCAAGCCATTGAGAAAATACCAAAAGAGGGAAACACACAAAGCTTTGTTTGTGTCGTGTGATTGTGCAAGACGTGGTCGGAAGGACTCACGATCACCGCAAGCGTGATCGGAGGAGTTACGACCACGCAAAGTTCGCGGTGGTATCGAGCAAAGTTCACGGCAAAGGCAAAGTGATTCTTCGACTCACGTTGAAGAAGTACGACTACACGCTGAAGGTGGTCGAAGGAGCAGCGACTACGTCGGAAAGGTTAGTACGTGATCGAAGCAACCCGATCACGTTGAAGGAAGTGAACGAGTCGAAAGGGTGTTCGACTACGGTGAACGGTGATCGCCAAGATCACCGCGTGTTCGTAAAATTTTACGATCACGGTATTAAAGGAGAGCGGCTGGAGGAAGACGGCGCCGATAAGGAGGAGTGGTCGTAATTGCTACGGTGTTTTTCGACTACGAAGAAAAGCGATCGGAAGAGATTGAAGCGATCGGAACTGGTCGTAAGCATTCGTGACCGGTCGTACTCAATTTATCTGGTCGAAAACGACTCTAACCGGTCGTGAAAGGTCCGGGAGGTCGTAAGACCTTACAATAGTTGGTATCGAGCCGTGGTCAAACATGGCCGACACGACGGCGCAGCGTGTCGCTGCGCATACCGATCCTCGATTCGACAACTATCCGGTCCGGCGATGAAGATGAAGGTCAACATGATCGCGCAAGGCGCCCGGGTGCGGTCGAACCAAAGGAGAAGGACAAGGTCCTCGATGATCGCCTCGACAAGATGGCGATGGCAGCAATCTATCAAGCCGTGCCCGACTCAATGATGCGGCGCTAGTCGGCAAGGAGACGGCGAAGGAAGTCCGACTACTCGCGAATCATGCATGAAGGAGTAGACCGATCAAGGAAGTTCGACTTCAAACCTTAAGAAGTGAGTTTGAAGCCATGAAGATGGGGAAGAGTCAGACCGTGGAAGAATTCTCTGGTCGATTCAATGAAGTCGTAAACGAGATCAAATCTCTCGGCGATGACTTGAAAGATGAGATGGCGGTGAAGAAGTACTTGCGAGTACTGCCAGAGAAGTTTCTTCCAGTCGTGACTACACTCATGTACTCACAGGATCTCTCGAAGATGAAGATTGAGGAAGTAACTGGAGCGCTCAAAGCACATGAGCAGCTCCTAAAGAGTTATCAAGAAGACAACGGACAACAAGTGCTGCTCGTGAAAGAAGACCGAGGAGACTCGTCGTCGAGGGGCGGTCGTGGTCGTGGTCGTGGTCGTGGTACATCGACCGGCCGCGGTGCGTTTCATGGACAAGGTCGAGGCTACGATCAGAGAGGTCGTGGGACGGCGGTCGTGGAGGCGCGACCATCGACCGACAAGTCCGATGTCGATGCTACACGCGCGAAGTTTGGGCACTACGCACCGAATGTCGAGCCACATCGATGCCATAACCGCAAGAAGTATGGTCACTATGCTGCGAATTGCCGGAGTAAGAAGAAAGTAGAGGAAGCAAACCTGGCTCAAACGGATGAGCACAAAGAGCCGACATTGCCGTTGTCGCTCGCTCTCAGACGAACCGACAATGGTCTCATTAAACGAGGAGAAGGTATTTCCAAGTCCGATGGAGCAGACGGGAGAGTGGTACCGACAACGGAGCCAAGAACCACATGACGGCATGCGTACTAGATGTTTTACGAATTAAATAAGAGTGTTCTCGTAAAAGTATAGTTCGAGACGACTCTACTGCTCGTGATAAAAGGAGAGGCACAACTCGATGCAATGCAAAGATGGAAGTCAAAGAAAGCTCTCGGATGTATATTACATACCGAGTCTTGAGCAATATCATAAGCCTTGGACAATTGATCAAGAAGATTGTCGAATTGAGCTCAAAGGCAACTATCTCAAGGTGTTCACCACAAATAACGCTGGCGATGAAGGTACAACGGACTATGAACCGCTTGTACAAGATCAAGATCAAACATGCAAGCGTATGTTTGAAGACCACAATTGAAGATCCCGCTGGTTGTGGCATGAGAGATTTGGTCATATAAACTTCCAAAGTCTCGAGCGATGGCAGAAAGAGATGGTGGTCGAACTACCGACAATCGACCACCCGTAACAAGTCTGCGAAGGTTGTCCGTGGCGAAACAAACTCATAGCAGCTTCCCACAAAGAAACGGTTTAGAGCTTCGCAACCACTCGAGCTGGTTCACGCCGACTTATGCGGACCGATCACACCCCGCACCGACATCGAAACCAGACTTCATGCTAGTCGTGGATGACTACCCAGAGCCATGTGGGTGTACATGCAGAAGAGCAAGGATGAGGCAAAGTTGAATTTTCTGAGGTTTATTGCTCTTGCCAAAACGAAGTCGATAAGAGGGTAAAAGCGTCGTCCGATCGAGGAGGAGAATTTCTCGCAAAAGAGTTTGACTCAATCACGTGAAGAGAAGGGCATTGCAAGATTCTTCACGGCCCGCATCGCCTCAACAAAACGGAGTCGAGAGAGAAGAAACCGAACCGTGGTCGAAACAAAGACGAAGTTCGCTAAAGAGCCGATTTCGCCCGGAGGTTTTGGCGTAATGAAGACATGCCGCCTATCTCGCTAAATCGTGCGACCACGCGATCACCGGATGGAGTCACCCATATGAACAAAGTGGTCGGAAGAAAACCAAATGTCGAGCATCTAAGGGTTTTCGGATGCTTAGCCCATGTGAAGCCATCCACTTATCTCAAGAAGCTAGATGACCGAGCGACGGATGATCTACCTTGGCTCGGAACGTGCACCAAGGCATACAAGTGCTATGATCCGGTCGAAAAGAAGATTCATGTGAGCAGAGATGTGGTTTTTCAAGAAGACAAACATTGGGAGTGGGAAGAACACGTAACATTAAGAAAGATAAATCGGAGTGGATAACTTTTGAAGTCGAAGAAGTCGATACCGACAATACGACAATGGAGGAAGGAGCTATGACCACACCTCAAAGCTCGAACACGATTGATGCGAATAATCGTGAAGCCTCACCGACATCAAGATGGAGAAGACGGCAGGTGTGAAGATGAGGAGCATTGATGAGATCTATGCTCGAACCGAGCCAATACAGATGAATGAGTCAGCATCGTACACACAACAGCAGAAGAACCCGAAAGCTATGAAGAAGCGACGGGAGATGAACATTGGAGAACTGCTATGCAGGAAGAGCTGAAATCCATTAAAGACAACAACACTTGGGAACTCACCGATTTGCCAAAGGGTCATCGAGCGATCGGTTTAAAGTGGGTCTTCAAGGTAAAGAAGGATTCCAAGGGAGAAGTCGCAAAACACAAAGCACGACTTGTGGCGAAAGGGTATGTTCAAAAACAAGGCATCGACTACGAAGAAGTCTTTGCCCCAGTAGCTCGTATGGAGACTATACGACTACTTTTTGCATTGGCAGCAAACGGTGGATGGGAGATTCACCACATGGATGTGAAAACGGCGTTCTTGAACGGAGATATTGAGGAGGAAGTCTATGTTTCTCAACCGCCGGGTTTTCAATCCAAGGAGCAAGCCGAGAAAGTCTTAAAGTTAAACAAAGCTCTCTACGGCCTTAAGCAAGCACCACGAGCATGGAATTTAAAGCTTGACAAGAGTCTAACGGCACTGGTTCGTAAGAAGCAACTCGAACATGCGGTATACGAGGGGAGATACGAAGAACGATCGATCGTGGGCGTTTAGGTGGACGACTTGATCATTACCGATCAAGTTCAAGGAGATTATGAGGTTTAAGGAAGAGATGAAGAGGCTGTTCAAAATGACCGATTTGGGACTTCTATGCTACTACCTCGGCATTGAAGTAAATCAAACCGACAACGGCATAACACTTTGTCACCGATATGCTCGAAAGATTCCGAGAAGTCGGGTATGGAAGAGTGCAATCCATGTCAAACCCCAATGGAGAATCATCCAAGTTGAGCAAGACAGCCCAGATCACCAGCTGATGCCACGACTTATAGGAGCATTGTCGGAAGTCTACGGTATTCGTGCACACCACCGCACATCTCGCTTGCGGTCGGATACGTAAGTCGCTTCATGGAGAAACCGACTCAGAGCATATGAATGCCGTGAAGCACATCCCGAGATACATCAAAGGTACTTTGAATCTCGGATTCAGATAAGAGAGGAGGTGGAAAGTCGTTGCGGTGACGGCTACAGTGATAGCGACATGGCGGGAGATGTCGACGATCGAAAGAGCACAACAGCATAATGTTTGTGCTTGGGGAGAGTCCGATCAGTGGCAATCTCGAAGCAAAGGTGGTTGCATTATCTTCATGTGAATCGAGTTACATCGCAGCGAAGCGCAGATCTTGCCGAGAGTCCGCTCGCCGACTATTGAGTGAATTGTCGATGAAGAAAATCGAAGGTAACGCTGTGGTTGATAACAAATCGCTATTTCATCGAGCAAGAATCCGGTTCTACATGATAGAAGCAAACACATAGACACAAGATATCATTATATCCGAGATTGTGTCAAGAGGGAAGATCGATATCAACTACATCGTAAGTAAGAAAGTAAAGCGCACATATTGACAAAGTCGATGGATAAAGTTTTCAGAGATGAGAAAGAAAATTGGCATGATCGAAGTCGAAAAACAAGATTAGGAGAGAATGTTGTAAATAATCTTGTTTTAGAGTCATGTGCAAAATTTGGGTGTATCAAGTCAATTGCAGCCGCAATTCAAAGTGGTAGATGGAAACGGAGTAGAAGTCGTAATAGAATCGAGTCGAATCCGAGATGTAATCGTAGTCAAACCCGTGTTGAAGTAGGACAGCCGGTATAAAAGGAGGCTTAAAGCCATGTATTCGTGTACCAAGCCATTGAGAAAATACCAAAAGAGGGAAACACACAAAGCTTTGTTTGTGTCGTGTGATTGTGCAAGACGTGGTCGGAAGGACTCACGATCACCGCAAGCGTGATCGGGAGGAGTTACGACCACGCAAAGTTCGCGGTGGTATCGAGCAAAGTTCACGGCAAAGGCAAAGTGATTCTTCGACTACGTTGAAGAAGTACGACTACACGCTGAAGGTGGTCGAAGGAGCAGCGACTCACGCCGGAAAGGTTAGTACGTGATCGAAGCAACCCGATCACGTTGAAGGAAGTGAACGAGTCGAAGGGTGTTCGACTACGGTGAACGGTGATCGCCAGCATCACTGCGTGTTCGTAAAATTTTACGATCACGGTATTAAAGGAGAGCGGCTGGAGGAAGACAGCGCTCGATAAGGAGTGGTCGTAATTGCTACAGTGTTTTTTCGACTACGAAGAAAAAGCGATCGGAAGAGATTGAAGCGATCGGAACTGGTCGTAAGCATTCAGGACCGGTCGTACTCAATTCTATCTGGTCGAAAACGACTCTAACCGGTCGTGAAAGGTCCTGGGAGGTTACAACACATGTGCCCTCACATCCATAAGGGCTTACATATGCATGAAGGACACGTATGCATGAAAGATACATATGCATGCACAAGGCAAATGTCCATCCATGCGGGAATCTCTCTTTCTCTATCTTGGTTTTTTGACACACAGGTGAGGAACGAGCCGAGCCTCTTTCACCATGACAGACACGTCGTTGGCACCGGCGCTGCTGCTGCCGCGGAAGGCGACGGCAGCGCAGTGTGCACGGAACGCGTCGCACGCGGGGCACGAGCTCCGCAGCTTCGGCGCTGCCTCCACTGGATGTGCGTCGACCACTCCGATGCGGCGCGCTCGGCGTGAAGGAATGCACGTAGGCTACGAAAGCAGAAAATAAAACTTTTCTACCGCGCACACAAGGACATCATGCTTAAGGAGGGATCATGGATCGTTACCACTAGACGCAGCAGCAATGAAGAAGAGTTGGAGAAGCCGATCCAACCCCACGCGTCAAGGTAGTTGTGAAAGTAGCCGATCGTCCCGAACAGATCGTCTCCTCCACGCGATCAACCACACCACGAGCAGATCCAATCTGTAGGTTGTTGATGCC
Organism: Dendrocalamus sinicus; assembly: GCA_036346575.1. NCBI lineage: Eukaryota > Viridiplantae > Streptophyta > Magnoliopsida > Poales > Poaceae > Dendrocalamus > Dendrocalamus sinicus. The sequence goes on along the minus strand of CM070655.1, from coordinate 25,934,170 downwards.
GATCAACACCGCAACGAGCAGCGCCTCCACCGGTATCGACACGTCCGGGGCTGGAACGCCGATCGCGAGTGTACCAGCACTCACGAGCAGCTAGGGTTTGGCTCGGGAGGTGGCGGCTAGGGTTTGGCTCGGGATAAACAGAAGCATGCACCCCTCAGCCCCTCGCCTCCATATATATAGACCTCCTCACTTGGGCCTCGTGGACCGAGGCCCAATAGGAGTCTATCCGGATATCTGTCCGAATTGAGCCCACATTCGAATCACATTCGAATTAGTGTTCCAACCCGTTAAGTGTGCGACCCTGTAGGTTCACGTATACTTGGTCGCGACCCTGAAATGCCTTTCCTGTCACCCTGTTAATAGCGGCCTCTAGTAAGACATATTAACCCCAAAGTATACATAAAGATCATATCGGCTGAACCTGTAATGTTCTCATGTACGAATCCCTTTGATGCGGATCCACTAGCAAGCTAGCTGAACCCCGTTGCTTTGGCCCTGATCTTTCACGATACACCATGTTGGATGCCCTCTCCAAGATAAGCCTTCTCCCACGCACACCGCAGCACGTGAACGAAGGGTAGAGAAACCGAAGTTTCAGTGAGTAGAATCCAACACCACAATTGGATTCAACACACCAAGAGCAATTCCTCGATGGAAATCTCAAGAACACGCCAACAATGGCAACCAAACCATGGTGATTTTCTGGTTTCTATTTCTCAAATCTTAGTCTAAGTCACAATGGGGCTAAGGCCCTGGCCTTATATTGGTGCACAATGCACGGCCTTGATTACAACTCACGCACTACTTGGCCTAAGGCCGAAACAAACTCCAATACGAACTAAAAAGGAAATACCTAAACTGCTACCTTTGGATTCTCTCTTAATTTGCGATTTGCCTATGAGGATTTCGTAGCTGGAACCTTGTCCATTATGTGGGGCTTCAAAATAGCTTTCCAACGAGTCCAAGAACGCCCAAATCGGACTCCGTTTGTGAAAGTTATGGACGTTTTAGTATCGGTCTTGCCAGCTGTCCCAATCCGAGTCCGAATCGGTTTCAAATCTTTATATGTTTTGTTTTCTGGTTCAAGGGGCTTCCAAATCTGTTTGGAACCTGAAAAGGAATCCTTCTCAACCTTTATAAAGTCATGGTGTGGTCGGATTTTACCCTTACTTGCATTGCAATACTCGAACTCTTTATGTTTTGCAAGTCTCGCGCGTCTCTCCGGACAGCTCGTGCAGCATCCAATGAAATTGCCATAACTTTGTGTAGGAAGCTCCAAATCAAGTGCCGTTTGATTCGTTGGAAAATAGACTTCATTAGCTTTCCAAATATGTCTTTTGTGCACATTAGAAACCTCAGAATTGGTATTCAAAGCTTCTTGAACATTATGCACAGAACTGCAAGCACTAACCAAAGTTGTAGTGCTACTTGGTGCCACATCATCCTCCCCTCCTTGAAGCAAAGCCGTCCTCGGCTTTGGGGTAATCTTGGGAGCTTGTTTCTTCTTGGCTGTAATTTCTTCATCAACATGAATAGCACTCTCCAATTTTGGTTTCAACACATGCTTCTTTCCTCATGTACAAATGTATATGTGTTGGACCGCCTCATGCGTAGCATTGCGATCATATTGCCATGGTCTTCCCAACAATAACCCACATGCATCCATTGGAACTACGTCGCAATCCACCTTGTCAACATAGTCACCAACAACAAACGGAACACGCACCTTGTGAGTTATCTTTAGCCTTCCGGAGTTGTGTAGCCACTCCACATGATGTGGTTGAGGGTGCCTCCACGTGGACAGCCCTAAAGCGCACACCAAATCTTTGCTAATCACATTGGTATAACTTCCACCATCTATGATCAACTTGCATGCTTTATCTTTGATTTTGCACTCCGCTTGAAAACACTCCACCGCTGTCCTTTGTTTCAGTTTCTTTACTTTGCACCTTCGACCAAAAGATTAACACCATTCAACTCTGGATAACAATAGGCAACATCTTCTTTGGAATCATCGGATTTTTCACTTTCTGAATCACTACTAGAACTTGTTGAAGCATAGCCGTCTTTATTGAGAAGCACTCTTCGTTGATTTGGACAATCACGCATCATATGACCTCTTCCCTTGCACTTGAAACACTCAATTTCTCTAGCACGAGCATTAGAAGGCAAACTAGAATCAGTTTTAGTTGCTTCTTTACCTCTATTGCTTGCCTCCCTTGAAAGAGCACCATTTGAACGGCTTGATGCCGCCACTTTGGAGTGTGAACCCACATCATCGCCTTGCTGTAATGAACACCTCCATGACTTTGTTTGAGTGTTAGCATGTCCACCCTTGGCTTGTTTGCGCTTCAATTGTTGTTCAGCACGTTCAGCTTGATGCACCAAGTCTTGAATGTTGTAGTAATGGACCATCTCCACCCTATCTTGCACATCCTCATTCAACCCATTAAAGAAACGTGCCATAGTAGCCTCATCATGCTCCTCTGTCCCTGTACGGATCATCAACATCTCCATCTCTTTATAATATTCATCAACACTAGAATTACCTTGACGTAGTTGTTGTAGCCGGTTGTACAAGGTCCTCGTGTAGTGTGCTGGGACAAAACGTCGCCTCAAAATATTCTTCAGTTGTGCCCAAGTATCTGGACGAGCTCCTACGCGACACAATTGGTTCCACCAAACAAGAGCATATCCAGTGAACTCAATTGTCGCCAACCGAATCTTCTTATCCTCAGTATAGTGATGGCTGTCAAAAATTTGTTCGACACGCATCTCCCAATCCAAGTACTCCTCTGGTTCAGCTTTACCATTAAATGATGGGATAGAAATTTTTATCCGCCCAATTCCATCATCCACGGCAACACGCTGAGCAAACCCGACACCACCTCTGCCACGCATGTCCCTACCACGGTCAGCACCACGGTAGTCCCGAGCATGGCGCGATTGTGGAGCAAAACCCGCTGCACCATCAAAGATCTCCTCGTGTTCGCTGCGTCTTCATATGGTGCACGCCGCTCGGGATATTGAGGTTCCCGCTTAGCATGCTGAAATTGTGGTGGCTGGTTGCGATCTCCTCCGTCAAAGCATCAATTCGCGCCCCCAAATCATCAACCTTGCCTTCAAGCTTCTGGTGACAACTTAAGAAGTAGTCACGTGTCACTTCAAATCCAATTCGTACCTCGGGCGGCAAAGACGCCGCATATTGGGGCACCTCCCCGATTGGCTCGGCATGATTATGTCGCGCCTTGCCATCTTCAATCTTCATAGAACCCGCCATCAAGAAAAAAAAATTCAGCAACCTCGTACCGTGATCAACCACGCTCTGATACCAAGATGATGCGGATCCACTAGCAAGCTAGCTGAACCCCGTTGCTTTGGCCCTGATCTTTCACGACACGCCTTGTTGGATGCCCTCTCCAAGATAAGCCTTCTCCCACGCACACCGCAGCACGTGAACGAAGGGTAGAGAAACTGAAGTTTCAGCGAGTAGAATCCAACACCACAATTGGATTCAACACACCAAGAGCAATTCCTCGATGGAAATCTCAAGAACACGCCAACAATGGCCACCAAACCATGGTGATTTTCTGGTTTCTATTTCTCAAATCATAGTCTAAGTCACAATGGGGCTAAGGCCCTGGCCTTATATTGGTGCACAATGCACGGCCTTGATTACAACTCACGCACTACTTGGCCTAAGGCCGAAACAAACTCCAATACGAACTAAAAAGGAAATACCTAAACTGCTACCTCTGGATTCTCTCTTAATTTGCGATCTGACTATGAGGATTTCGTGGATGGCACCTTGTCCATTATGTGGGGCTTCCAAATATCTTTCCAACGAGTCCAAGAACGCCCAAATCGGACTCCGTTTGTGAAAGTTATGGACGTTTTAGTATCGGTCTTGCCAGCTGTATCCGAGTCCGAATCGGTTTCAAATCTTTATATGTTTTGTTTTCTGGTTCAAGGGGCTTCCAAATCTATTTGGAACCTGAAAAAGAATCCTTCTCAACCTTTAGAAAGTCATGGTGTGGTCGGATTTTACCCGTACTTGCATTGCAATACTCGAACTTTTTATGTTTTGCAAGTCTCGCGCGTCTCTCCGGACAGCTCGTGCAGCATCCAATGAAATTGCCATAACTTTGTGTAGAAAGCTCCAAATCAAGTGCCATTTGATTCGTTGGAAAATAGACTTCATTAGCTTTCCAAATATGTCTTTTGTGCATGTTAGAAACCTCAGAATTGGTATTCAAAGCTTCTTGAACATTATGCACAGAACTGCAAGCACTAACCAAAGTTGTAGTGCTACTTGGTGCCACATCACTTTGCCTCACGATATAGATCGAGCTCAAGGCAAGACCTGTGTCATCCTCTTAATAGCTCAATCACTCTCTCGATTCCGTGATGGATTATAAACTCGTGATTGACTGCTCAATCACCTTGGCATGACCATGCACTTTCATAATCCATTACATCGAGGGGCCCAGAGATATCTCTCCCATAAGGAGGGGCAAATTCTATCTTGATCATTCACATCCCACTACATGTTTCATAGCAAACCCGAAGACTACTTTTATGACTACCTAGTTACGGAGTAGTGGTTAGTAGTCCCAAAATAGGCTACTACGCATGTTGGGAACCATGATGATCTCAAGTCTAAGGATTCTACATAAACAATAGTTGAGACCAACTGATGACACATGGAATCTCTGCAGTGTCTCATGGCGGGTCTATCCAACATATGTTCACTAACACATGTCCATATTATTGATTTGGTATCTCCATACCATGATCCATGAGACATGATCATCAATCAATACATATGCTGATCTTTGAATCATATTTGTTCCTCATATGATATATAACCAGGGATCATTTAGAAATAGCAACATTTTGGCATTAAGAGTCTCATGAATAAATCACATGCTCATTGATCAATAATGATAATGTCTATTTCAAGGAACAAAGCAATGTATCATAAACATAGTATGTGATATATTCAACATCTCCATGTTGCCTCTAGGGCATATCACCAACAAATTGTCCGTGGATCTCCTTGATGGAGACCGGGCAAGCGCAACACAGCACGTCATAAAATACGCGCGACAGATGGTGCGTGGTCGCAATCGTTCATTGTACCCGCGCGAATTCAGACCAGGAGACCTCGTCCTCAAGATGGCACTCCACGCGGAGACGGTAGGCAAGCTCGAGTCCAAGTGGGAAGGCACATACATCGTCGCGGAGGCCCTGCAGAAGGGAGCATATCGCCTAGCCACCTTGGAAGGGCACACGCTCCGCCACACGTGGAATGCGGACAGGCTACGGCGGTATTACACCTGAGTCAAGCACACAAGGCTAAGGGCCTTCCCCGGCTTCGGCAGACGTAAGCGGCTAACGGTTAGTGCCTTAACCCTTGTAACCGCTCACCCGCGCAAACGAGAATTTAATAAAGTGCATCGTTCATGCAAATTCTCCCGCCAGTATTAAAAGCGCATGGCGGGTCACCTTCGTGTGCACTACGCATGAGCATGAATAAAGACGAGTGGGGACGCCCGCGTGCGATCTACGGACTCTAAATAAGACGTAGCGCGAGGTCCGCGCGAGGTCCGCCTCCGCACGCACTCACGCGCAGTATAAATAAGATGTAGCGTCGAGGTCCGCCTCCGCACGCAATTTCACCGCCCGCAACGCGCGGAGGTTCGCCTCCGCGCGCAGTCTACGGACTCTAAATAAGACGTAGCGCATGGTCCGCCTCCGCACGCACTCCACGGAGTATAAATAAGACGTAGCATCGAGGTCCACCTCCGCACACAATTTCACCGCCCGCAACGCGCGGAGGTTCGCCTCCACGCGCAGTCTACGGACTCTAAGTAAGACGTAGCGCGAGGTCCGCCTTCGCACGCACTCCACGGAGTATAAATAAGACGTAGCATCGAGGTCCGCCTCCGCACGCAATTTCACCGCCTGCAACGCGCGGAGGTTCGCCTCCGCGCGCAGTCCATGGACTCTAAATAAGACGTAGCGTCAAGGTCCGCCTCTGCACGCACTCCTCCGGAGTATAAAAAAGACGCGGATGCTATCCCTGCGCACTCTACGGAGTCTAAACAAGACGCGAACCCCGCACATGCATGGGCGTTGCCCCAGTGCGTACTCTTCGGAGTATAAATAAGACGTAGATGTATATCCCGCGCACTCCTCTGGAGTATAAAAAAGACGCGGATGCTATCCCTGCGCCCTCTACGGAGTCTAAACAAGACGCGAACCCCGCGCACGCATGGGCGTTGCCCCAGTGCGTACTCTTCGGAGTATAAATAAGACATGGGTGTATATCCCGCGCACTCCTCCGGAGTATAAAAAGACACGGATGCTATCCCTGCGCACTCTGCGGAGTATAAACAAGACACGAACCCCGCGCACGCATGGGCGTTGCCCCAGTGCGTACTCTTCGGAGTATAAATAAGACGTGGATGTCGATCCCACGCACCCTATACCAACGCGGACGCTATCTTTGCACGCTTTACGGTGTACAACCGCGGCTTGGATATTCCCAAGCACGCGCAGGCGCGCCCCTTGCGCGCACCCCCTGGAACATACAAAACAAGGGGCGTGGTCGAGGTCCCCATGCATGCCCCAACTAGGCGCGCACCCCCTGGAACATACAAAACAAGGGGCGTGGTCGAGGTCCCCATGCATGCCCCAACTAGGCGCGCACCCCCTGGAACATACAAAACAAGGGGCGTGGTCGAGATCCCCATGCATGCCCCAACTAGGCGCGCACCCCCTAGAACATACAAAACAAGGGGCGTGGTCGAGGTCCCCATGCATGCCCCAACTAGGCGCAAGCTCCGCTGCCACCACTTCGAAGGGTAGGGGACGGAGCGCTCGCGCGTCTACCTCGACTAGGTGCCAGCTCCGCTGCCACCACCGGCGGTAGGGGACGGAGCGCCACGCGTCCACCTCGACCAGGCGCCAGCTCGCTGCCACCACTGGAGGGTAGGGGACGGAGCGCCCCGTTCACTTGGACCAGGCGCAGCCCGCCGCCACCACTTCGAAGGGTAGGGGACGGAGCGCTCGCGCGTCTACTTCGACTAGGCGCAAGCTACGCTGCCACCACTTGAAGGCTAGGGGACGGAGTGCTCGCGCTCACGCCGACCAGGCGCCAGCTCGCTGCCACCACTCGGAAGGGTAGGGGCGGGCGCCGGCGTCTACCTCGACCAGCGCCGCCCCGCCACCACTTCGAAGGGTAGGGGACGGAGCGCTGCGCTCGCGTCGTCGACCAGGCGCCAGCCCCGCCACCACTGAAGGGTAGGGGACGGAGCGCCGCGCTCACGCCGACCAGGCGCCGCTCGCGCCACCACTTCGAAGGTAGGCGACGGAGTGCTCGCGCCTCTACCTCGACCAGGCGCCGCCCGCCGCCACCACTCAAGGGTAGGGACGGGCGCCGCGTGTCACGTTGACAGGCGCCAGCCCGCGCCACCACCGATGGGTAGGGGACGAGCGCCGCGCGTCTACCTCGACCAGGCGCCAGCCCGCCGCCTCCACTTCAAGGGTAGGGGATGGAGCGCCGCGCGTCTACCTCGACCAGGCTCCAGCCCGCTGCCACCACTTCGGCGGGTAGGCGACGAGTGCTCGCGCCTCTACCTCGACCAGGCGCCGCCCGCCGCCACCACGCGGAAGGTAGGGACGGAGCGCGTCACGTTGACCAGGCGCCGCCTGCTGCCACCACCGATGGGTAGGGGACGGAGCGCTCGCGCGTCTACCTCGACTAGGCGCCAGCTCCGCTGCCTCCACTTCGAAGGGTAGGGGACGGAGCGCTCGTGCGTCTACCTCGACTAGGCGCCAGCTCCGCTGCCACCACTTCGAAGGGTAGGCGACGGAGTGCTCGCGCCTCTACCTCCACTAGGCGCTGGCTCCGCTGCCACCACTTCGAAGGGTAGGGGACGGAGCGCGTCTATGTTGACTAGGCGCCAGCTCCGCTGCCACCACTTCGATGGGTAGGGGACGGAGCGCTCGCGCGTCTACCTCGACTAGGCGCCAGCTCCGCTGCCTCCACTTCGAAGGGTAGGGGACGGAGCGCTCGCGCATCTACCTCGACTAGGCGCCAGCTCCGCTGCCACCACTTCGAAGGGTAGGCGACGGAGTGCTCGCGCCTCTACCTCGACTAGGCGCCGCCCGCCGCCACCACCGGCGGTAGGGGCGGAGCGCCGCGTGTCTAAGTGGACTCAGGCGCCAGCCCGCCGCCACCACCGATGGGTAGGGGACGGAGCGCTCGCGCGTCTACCTCGACCAGGCGCCGGCCGCGCCTCCACTTCGGCGGTAGGGGACGGAGCGCTCGCGCGTCTACCTCGACCAGGCGCCGCCCGATGCCACCACTGGCGGTAGGGGGCGAGCGCCGCGCGTCTACTCGACTAGGCGCGCCGCCCGCCGCCACCACTTGGCGGTAGGGGACGGAGCGCTCGCGCGTCTATGTCGACTAGGCGCCAGCTCCGCTGCCACCACTTCGAAGGGTAGGGGGCGGAGCGTTCGCGTGTCTACCTCGACTAGTCTGGGGCCCGAGGCGCAAAGTGTTCGCAAGCCCGTTTGCTAATACCCGAACGAGGGGCGACAAGATACCCGCGCTTTGCACGACCCACCAGCTCGCAGCATATTACATAACAACAAGTGCATGGGGGAATTGTTGTTTGGCCCGAGCAAGACAGTTACATTACAGAAGCAGACACACGCATGGCGTGGAATGCGCCAACACCTGACTATCCCTATGAGTCCGTGCCATCTTCGCCGCGACGAGCGCCCACGTCGCCTGTGCTGCGCCGGGGGACCCTTTGAGCCAGCGAAGCACGTCCCCCTCGTTCCGCAGCGTCCGCCGCAAAGCAACTGCGGCGGCCCCCTCCCCGACATAATTCCAAATTCGTCATGGAAGTTTTGGGTCGCGGGCTCAGCGGCACGAACGGCATCAGATATCACCCCGGGCTCGGTAGGCAAGTCGAGCTGAGGGTTCGCCAGCTCATTGACATGCTCGCACCCACCAGCGTGCAGCAAGGCGAGGGCAAGCCCAGCACTCATATAGCTGCAGTGCGTGCCGAAAGCCTTGGCGCCAGGGAGGGCGACACTCGAGCCCTCTTCAATTCGCCCAAGCGTCTCCATCAGGTCTTGGCAGCCATGAGTGGCGTCCTCCACGTGCACACAAAGCCCCCGGAGGGCCCGCTCCAAGGACTCCATCGCATTCCACGCGGAGGAGCAGGCGTTGTCCCAGGATAGCGTCTTCTCCGCAATGGAGGCGGTAAGCTGTTCCTTTTCCGCCTCAAGCGCGGAGATTCGCTGAAGAAGGGCGGTCTGCTCCTCCGTCGCGGCGCGCTGGGCCTCCTCCATCGCAAGTTGTGCGTCCACTACCGCATTCTTCGCGTTCATGCCCACCAGCTGCGCGTCGTTAATAGCCTCATCCCGCTCCGCCATCAGCACTCGAATGACCTCGTCCTTGGTGGCGTTGGCGTCATCCACAACGCGCAGGTGGTCCTCCAGTACCCTCCGCTCACGAGCGCGAGTGTCTTCGAGGGCTTTGCTAATTGCAAGCGTCTACACGAAGTATAACAAGGGTTACCTATCAGGTAAGCAAGGGGTATGTAGCAAGAACGAAGACCATTACCCTCATCTCGGAGGCACCCAACGCGAGCGCCAAAGGTCGCCGCAGCGCGATGCACTGCCGATCTAGGCGCGCCAAAGATACCGCCACCTCGTTCCAGCGCGGCGCCCCACCGAGGTATGAAGTCGAGACGCGAGCTCTAAAGCCCCGCCCGCTGCCTTCCGTAGCGCTTGGGCGCACACGATCCGGCTCAATCAAGCCAGCGACATCGCGGGGCCCCCCATTGCTCGATTCTTGCCCTCGTTTGGGAGACCCTGTCTCGCTTGGCGTCGACGGAATAAGCGAGCAAATCGGGGAGAGTTTCGTGAAGTCGCGCGATGAAAACGAACTACGCCTACTCCGGTCCCCTCTACCGTGGCCTCCACCTGCGTCATGAGCACCTCGCTGGCCTGAGGCGTGACAACCCTCCCGACTTCAGGAGCATCCCCGCTAGCCGTCAGGGCCGCAGTCACTGGACCCACCATGCTAAACCGGCCCCTAGAAGATGGCGGCGACTGCACCCGAGGCCGTTTCGCCTTCGGAGTCGTAGGTGAAGCCTCTGTGGCCACCTGGGCAGCCGTGGAAGCCGCCGTCACCGACAACGCGGCGGTTGCCGCTGGAGGTGACGAGGCGTCATCTTCAAGAACGACGAGGCGCATGCTCATCGCCTTGCCACCATACACGGCCTCGTCGGGAGTTACGCGGCCCCCCGAACTGGTCGATCTGAGCCCAGCACCCGTCTTGCCCCCCATCCTCATGTTCTCGACCGGCGGCACGGTCGGCGAACTAAGGGTGACGACCTCCGACTGGACCCCGCTCCGAGCAGATGGCACTACCACCGTCGCACCGCTCGGTGACTCCGCAGGCACTGGGCGCTCCGGAACGGGGATTTCCAAGACCTCGCACACCCGATTGATCCGCCCCTGCTTCGCCAGGGAAGTCGCGGACTCACGGGCCTTGTGCTCCTTCGCCGTGTATGGCCCAAGCATCGCAGCTACTGCGCGCTCCGCATCTTCTAACCGGCGTATGGCAGCACAAGCGGAGTGTCATACCCAAGGATTTGCAACCACCCATGTGGTGCTTGGCATATCGCAGGGATACTTACAGGGCGTGGAGGGCCTATGGAGTGAAGACACCCCGGGTGGATGCCGTCCTTCCGATCGGGCCCCCGTCGCTTGTACTTCCAGTTACAAGCAAGCGGGGATATCCCGTACATGGTGAACTCTTCCGCGAGGTCACGCATGTTGAACCGGAGTGCGACCCCAGCAAGTCTCCGCGCCTGCTGCTCGTCGCCGGGCCGAGGCGTCACATTCGGACAGTGGTCGAATGATATCGGCTCTCCATGGCTCCGAAGGCCGCTCGTGCTCGTCACGGTGTAGTAGAACCACCGCCGTGTCCAGCCGGTCTCCCACTTTTCCCGCGTAGCCAACGCGGGAAACAGGTGCGAGCACTCCGGCCTCAGCACGAAGTCCATGCTGCCGAAGTTCGAGTAAGCCCCCCTTCCACTCTCCTCGGTTGGCACCGCGCGTCGTGCAGGATGGCGAACAGCTCGGTGCGGGGACGGGTACCCTCCGTTCGCATCGCCCAAGTGAAGATGGCCAACCGAACGATCGCGGTCGGAGTCAGCTGCGCCAGCTCCAACCCATACGCTCGCAGCACTTCACAACCAAAGTGTGTCGCGGGGATTTGAAGCCCGGTGTCGAAGAATGCCACGAAGACGATCCTGAAGGAACGCGCGTAGGCTACGAAAGCAGAAAATAAAAATTTCTACCGCGCACACCAGGACATCATGCTAAGGAGGGATCATAGATCGTTACCACTAGACGCGCAGCGCAATGAAGATGAGTTGGAGAAGCCGATCCAACCACGCGCGCCGAGGTAGTAGTGGAAGTAGCCGATCGTCCCGAACAGATCGTCTCCTCCACGCGATCAACCACACCACGAGTCCGCTCCAATCTGTAGTTTGTTGATGCCGATCAACGCCGCAACGAGCAGCGCCACCGGTATCCACACGCCCGGTCGAACGCCGATCGCGAGTGTACCAAAGACTGCAAGCGGCTAGGGTTTCGCCGGGAGGTGGCGGCTAGGGTTTTGCTCGGGAGGAACAGATGCGTACATCCTCACCCCTGCCTCCAAATATATAGACCTCCTCACTTGGGCCTCGTGGACCGAGGCCCAATAGGAGTCTATCCGATCTCTATCCGATTGAGCCCACATCCGAATCACATTCGAATTAGTGTTCCAACCCGTTAAGTGTGTGACCCAGAGGTTCACGTATACTTGGTCACGACCGGAAACACCTTTCCGGTCACCCTGTTAATAGCGGCCTCTAGCAAGACATATTAACCCCAAGGTATACGTAAAGATCATATCGGCTGAACTGTAATGTTCTCATGTACGAATCCCTTTGCCTCACGATATAGATTAAGCTCAAGGCGAGACTGTGTCATCCTCTTAATAGCTCAATTACTCTCTCGATTCCGTGATGGATTATAAACTTGTGATTGACTCCTCAATCACATTGGCATGGCCATGCACTTTCATAATCCATTACATCGAGGCCCAGAGATATCTCTCCCATAAGGAGGGGCAAATTCTATCTTGATCATTCACATCCCACTACATGTTTCATAGCAAACCCGAAGACTACTTTTATGACTACCCGCGATTCACGGAGTAGTGGTTAGTAGTCCCAAAATAGGCTACTACGCATGCTGGGAACCATGATGATCTCAAGTCTAAGGATTCTACATAAACACTACTTGAGACCAACTAATGACACATGGAATCTCTGCAGTGTCTCATGGCGGGTCTATCCAACATATGTTCACTAACACATGTCCATATTATTGATTTGGTATCTCCATACCATGATCCATGAGACATGATCATCAATCAATACATATGCTGATCTTTGAATCATATTTGTTCCTCATATGATATATGATCAGGGATCATTTAGATATAGCAACATTTTGGCATTAAGAGTCTCATGAATAAGTCACATACTCATTGATCAATAATGATAATGTCTATTTCAAGGAACAAAGCAATGTATCATAAACATAGTATGTGATATATTCAACATCTCCATGTTGCCTCTAGGGCATATCACCAACAGATCCCCTCCGACTCTCCACAATTTTTTTACTAATTAAAGTGAGGTACAAAAATTGAAATAAACAAAAGGCTGCTATCGGAGGGATCGAATCCGGAATCAGAGGCAAAGGGGTCAATGCGCAGTCGAGCTAGCCAGCAAACCGTCGGTGTTTCGTGACTTCTTGTGGGAAGGCCGGTTAATAATGCATGCGGGGAATGGGAGCCAATCCACTGGCCGAAACAGAGGAGACGGCGCACGGAGGGGATGGTGGCGCCGCCGGCGGGAAGCGGCCGGGGAGAGGATGGCGGCCGTTAAAATGAGTTTATGGATGAGCGAGGAAGCCGATGTGGGTGGTGGCATGGCCTGAGATGGCGTCGGCTGGATGGGGTAGCGGCTTGGGTGGCCGACGGCGGGGGTGACAAGGGGCGGTGGCGCCGGCGTGGAAGAGAGGGGAACTTGGCGAGCCTGTGAGCAGTAAGGGACGTAGAGAAACCTTACCCCACTGTTGGTCAAGCTGGAAGGGCGCCTTGGTGGGTTGGCGGCAGCGGCGGCCATGGAAGGCACGGGGAGGTCGCCGCGGCGGGAAGAACTCCGGCGGCGAGGAGCCCCACCGGCGGTTGGGGGAGGTTCACGTCATCGTGAGGATGCTTCAAGGGCGTGGAATCGGCAGGAGAAGCTTCGAGGGAGCAATGGCGGTTGTGGAGGCGGCGGCGGCCGTTTTTGGGGAAGACACGGTGGCGGTGAGAATTGGTGCACGAAAACTCAATTAAACTGGGGGGAGTGCTCACGGGAGGTGGGGACACGCAGGGATGCACTCAATTTTGAGAGAAAACCACCGTGGTGTCCGGAATATTGGGGCGGCGCGACTCAGGCCTTCGGTGGCTCGCAACGGAAACGTGGGAGAAGGGCAATGGGAAGAAATGGAGGGGCGGTCGGGCTGCTTTATAGTGTGGGGAGAGGAACCCGTGGTGGTACTGCTGCCGACGATCGAGCAACAATGGGCAGCATGGACTTCGGCATGGAGCGGCAGAGCAGGGCATGGCGCCGCGCGGGGCTCGGCGCATGTCAGGGCAGGGGAGTAGAGGCGGCGACTGGACAAGGCAGCGCGCGTGATGATGGAGCACGCTGCAGCAAAATCCCAAGAAGGATTTGGGCATGACGCGCGCACAGGAAGGGACGACGTGGAGCGAGCTTGGCCATGAGGCGAGAAAAGAAATGGGAGCGACAGAGGAAGGAGGTGAGAGAAGAGGAAGAAAGAGAAAAGGAAAAGAAATGGGAACGGAGGAGGAAATAAAAGAAAAGGAGAAGAGAGAGGAAAGGTGGGGCCCACATGTAATAGAGAAAAATTTGAAAAGAATGAGAGGAAATGAGAAGCTTTTTAGATTTTTAAATTTGTAATTTCAACTTCTATTTTCTATTTAAGATTATTGATTCCAATTGTTGAACTTTTAACTCAAGTCTTTGTTCAATTATCTAGATACAAAAATATGATAGTCCTCCTTTTTCGACTTTATTTAATCTTTGCTATGAATTGTGTATATAAGTTTTTTGAACTTCCAAAACATGTGCTTTGCATGCTAATTAAATTAAAAGAAGGAATTTTTGGCTCAACCTTTTATAGATATGTTTTAACATTCTCTTTGGTTTCATCTTATTAATCTTGAATTTGCATTCATGATCTGCAAGGTCGTTTTCCATTTATATTGTTTACATTATCATTATTTGTATTTGAGATTATCTTTGATTGCTAATTTTTCATAATACAATACTCAGAAAAAAATCTCAAATAGATATTCCGAAGAAAATCGAGTGCCAGCAAAATGCAAGAAAAGTTTTTTTTGTTTTTTGTTTTTTTTAAATGCCTTATTTTTGAATATCCAAAATTTGGGATATTACAAACCTACCCCCCTTAAATCAATCTCGACCCCGAGATTCCGGTAGAGCAGAAAGAATGGAGGTGAGTTATATTGACTAGCATTGGGTTTTCGGGGTGTTGCTCGACATGTAGTTCTTTAGCTCTACAGAGAGATGAAAATCTGCACAACAAGGGTTAGCACATGGAGAAGTCAAAAGGGGAGAGAGAAAACCTTGTTCTCCTGGATAGATCGTAGACTTCCAAATTCTTGCTCTCGATGTTGTTGTCTTCACGTTATTGTAGAATGGAGTGGTTGCACCGCCTGTTGGACATATAGTTGTAGAATTTCATATTGATAGGTGAGTAGCAATGGTCTGTGGCCTAGGGGTAGAGGGCCTTAGGAATGCAGAGGTGACTAGGGACGTATCTATATGGTGGTCTTTCATCCTTATCGTGGTAAGGCTCTCGGTCTTGCAAGTTTTCTTGTACTGGTTCGATTTGTCCTGAGTCCAGGTTGTTGCAACTCCAAATATATGTTGCATAGTTCTTCGACATTTCTATCTCGTAGTGCTACCCCCCTTAAAATAAATGTCACTAGTCATTATTCGTCTCTGCTAGCTCCAGGCATGATGGGTCTTGTGGCGATGTGGAGACTCATCCGTGGTACTTCAGCTGCTTGGTCAGTAATAGGCTTTGGAAACAATCTCTGGGTAGTGGTCTTGCCCTTCGCAGAGAAAACAAGTGACTTTCATCATTGAACATTCTCCTGGCGGGTGGCCTTCTTCATAGTGATGCTGTTTTCCTTAAATACTGAGAGGTTGAAAAGTCTTCACTTCTTTTTGAATGCCCTGGTTTTGGGTTATCTGTTATTTCATTCCAATGGATCCGATGGGGTTTTCAACAAGAGGTGAGAAGGAATAGCATGAGGTAAGGATAGAATCGCGGGGATAAGGTAATCTATACCCATTCAAATTTTAAAAGAGCACACCTCGAGAGTTGGAGTGATACAGAACCACACACATTTTTAAAAGCAAGCTTTTCCCGTGACTGCGAAATAGGACGCCCGAGGGCAAGAAGATAGTGCACAGGATCCAAATAGAGTCTTGCAACAATACATCGTCTACTCGGAGAGCACACATAAGAGGGCGCAGGGTCCATGCACAAACGAGACTACTTTATCTTCATGACCATCTTCAATGTTCCTAGCCTTAAATTTTTGGAGTAAAGGTACGAGAAGAGGATCAAAATTTTCCTTTTGGATTAATAGACAGAGGAGGGAAGTATTTGGGGTAATTTGATTGATATTAGCATTCACTCTTATGTTATTATTTTGAATTCGGGGTAAGAGAGCTTTAGAAGTAAAAATGGCTAAGGTAGCATTTGGATGAGAGAGAATTATCTAAGAGAGATAAGAATGAGCATTGCTACTTATATTTTTGGAGATATAATTTTTAAAGAGATAATTCTAGTCATGAATCTAACGGCCAGGCTAACTAGGTCATGACCTACAGTCGATATGCTCTGATACCATCCCTGTAGGGACCCAGATATTAATATCCGGATTCCTCTGTGATTCCACCGCACTATTCCCTGGATCAGTAGATAGTGCTCACAGATTACAGTTCTGAATATCAAAATACATATCATGCGGAAGCGTAATTAAAATAATAGACTTACTCATGGGCCGGATTAGGCCAAAATCATTAAATTGCAGCAGCGGAAGAACGAAGCACACAGGTGGGACCTTCAGGACATGCCCACAGGCAGCCAACTGGAGGTTCGCGACCTAGCCCTTGACATCTTCATCTTCTCTGCCAGCTTGTCCCATCTTGTTGCTGAGGCGCAGTGATTTGATTTCCTGATTCTGAATTTTGTCGCAAAAGCAAGTGTGAGCACTCCAACCCTGTGTTCCGCGAGCCAATACACAGAATGCAAATAAATAGTATGCATGGCTTAACAAAGGAGAGGCTCGGGTTATTTTATTTGCCAAAAATCGCTTTTGGTGGCATTATTGTTATCAAATCATAGTGTTATTATTCCTACCTAAACTCCACACGGCGATTGCCATAATTGACTTAATCCACCAAAGACACACTTCCCTTACTGGTTGCTGTCTAAGACTCCAAACAGCGAATGTCATCATTTAACTAATCCACCGACCTGATTCCTTCTATATTGATTACTGCCTAATACTCTAAACTGAGAGCGACATCATTTAATTAATCCACCAATCATACACTCTCTATATGGTTTGCTGTCTAAAACTCCAAACAGCGAATATCATCAATTATTCAATCCACCAATCAAATGCTACCAATCCTCAACAGCGAGTATCATAATCTATATAATCCACCGAGCAATTACTGCCTAAAACTCCAAGCAGCTAATGACATTATTTATCTAATATCACTTATTTAATCCACCAATATCTTTTGTATTCTAAATTCCTAACAATCCAATCCTTTTATTATTGATCCACAACCTTAATTTGCTTTTCCAATATTCAACCTCATCTTCCATTATCTATCTCTACTAATTCACTAGTATCCATCCACCAAGAATATCATTGACCAAGTTTATACTCCAAGCATTATTACCTTACCTCCAAATTCTTAAAAATCCAATTCATTCATCCAGTATCTGATCAAAGCCTATTAATCCCATTATTGCCAACCACTCCCAGGAATCAATCTAGCAGCTACCTTTTCACTCCCTAATTCTCCAACTATCATTTAAATCATCTATATGACCTATATATATATATATATATATATATATATATATATATATATATATATATATATATATATTCATTTTTGACTCCACCAATGTATTTCTCCCACAATTCTCTCTATCATTCCCTATTTACGATTGACATGATTCCACCAATATCTTAACTATATACATCCATCTCCTTTACACACGATTGTATTTACCCTTTCCATATTTAATTTTGTAAGAATAGAAATGCCACTAATTGAAATACAAAACATAAAATTTCCTGAGACCTAGCAGCTTTGGAACAAAACATAATGTTCAAAGAATATTAACATTATTTTCCATACATATGGCATCACACCATATGCCTAATATCACCATAATTTCTCCATACATACGGCATCACACCGTATAACATCTTTCAGCGTTATAGCCGCTTAACTTACCACTGGGACGACACCCAGGACAACTCAAATCAGGGCTTTCCGCTGCCCTCCGCTTTTCCATTCCCATTTTCCAAACATTTTTAAATAGAACTATATCTAGTTAAGTTCCCATGTCTGCCCTTGACCGTGGGCACGGCTATTCGAATAGTTTTTGACTCTGGAGAGTTTGCACACTTTACCCACAAGAGATAGATCCACTCGTTGCCCCACATGATTCCTTAGCCATGCGGTTGAGTAGACTATCACAGGACCTTTACAATGCATTTTTTCTAGCAGAGTTACGTCCGCTAAGGTTTCCACCTCCTTCGGGGTACGACCACCCTTCCGGAAGCCCCCTCTTGCGCCGTCACGTCGGAGGATGTGGCCATCCTCTACCCGCCCGTGGTCGCACCGGCGCAACTCTTACTAAGTCGATGCAAATTAGTTAGCCCTGCCTACATTTTGCCAGCTTGTGGTTGTACTTGTTGTACACTGGGAGGTCATCACGAGATTCAGTCCTTAGGGTTATCTGGGCGGTTCTACCACAATCCACTTTGTGCTTCCACTGCACCACACACACACCCTCGAACCATCCGCCCAGATAATTAAGCAACTTGAGGTTTTTGGAAGCATAAAATATCCATAACCAAATATATACCAGTCATTCCCACCATGACTGCCCAACCAAATTTTCTCATGATTAAAGTGATGCTTGGGTGTTCTTGCGCCCATGAGTATCTAAACAATACTAAGCATGGCATATATTTAGAGACTTATTTTTGAAAGGTTACTATTATAATTTTGCTAGGGCGACAAGGTTCACACATTCAAATATTCCAAAGGAGGTGTAATATTATTCAAGGTAAACAATAGGCATGTAACTAGAATCTTAAATTAACATGTATTTGCATATAACATAACAGCATGCAATTTGATAATTTAAACCAAAATAATTTGCAGAAAATATAGGTTCAACATGATCAAAGTATTGACTCACCTGACGCGGTTTACCGTGGTCTTGAGATCGCACAATGGTTTCTCTTGAGCTTCTGATCTTTATCTTCACTTCGAGCTTAATCTTGCCGGATCCACTGAATCTTCACGACTCCCAATTTCTAATTACGCGACAACGACTGAATCCAAATGAAAGAAAATAACTCAAAGATCCAAATAAATCCGAATAAAGTCAACTTTCGTATTATCATAAGTTAATGGGCGATTTGGGTGATTTGAGGCAAGCTAGTAGTAGAAAACGATGACTCGGTCTTTTATTAACAGTTTCTTTTATTATTTTTTTTATATTTATCAAGGAAGTTTCATGAGTTAAGATGGACCTATGAGTAGGTATTATTTTATCGAGCGTTACTTTTCAGGGTATTTTGGATTACCGAATTAATTTTAGAGTCTAGGTGGATGGTATTTTATGGGGTGACATTTTATGTAGCCTTAGTTTTTATTAAGCCTATTTCAACTTGAATTTGGATTCAGTTATAGGGGGTCTTATCTTGTTATTTCATGTTCATCATTACTATTTATTAAATCTAGTATTAAGATTTAACTAATGGTACCATTATTATTTTATCTATGCTTTAGTTACTATTAGGCTTAGCTTTATTTCTAGTTTTGCTATCTGGGTAAAACTTGTTATGTAGGGTTATATTTCGCTACCGTTACTAATTTAGAGCTACCATCTAAGCTTTTATATATGGTCGGCAATATGTTAACGATAGGGTTCATATTTTCAATAGGGCATGTGGCGTATATAAAAACTGTACTAATATATTCACTAGTGAGCTGCATACTTGTTATTCGCACCTTTCTAACTATTTATTTGTTTATTTATTTTTAATTGGGGCCCTTTTTAAATTTGGGACATTAAGCAAAACTATACTTTATTAATGCTTTTGATTGTTAATTAGGCCTCAAATAAATATTTAAGCTCATAAAATAATCAAATGTTAAATCTTAAGTTCCTTGGTTTATATCCTAATTAAATTTGTTAGCTTCTCTAAATTATTTCTAAATCTTCCACAATTTTTTTACTAATTAAAGTGAGGTACAAAATTGAAATAAATAAAAGGCTGCTGCCGGTGGGATCGAATCCGGAATCAGAGGCAAAGGGGTCAATGCACAGTCGAGCTAGCCAGCAAACCGTCGGTGTTTTGTGACTTCTTGTGGGAAGGCCGGTTAATAACGCATGCGGGGAATGGGAGCCAATCCACTGGCCGAAACAGAGGAGACGGCGCACGGAGGGGATGGCGGCGCCGCCGGCGGGAAGCGGCCGGGGAGAGGATGGCGGCCGTTAAAATGAGTTTATGGATGAGCGAGGAAGCCGATGTGGGTGGTGGCATGGCCTGAGATGGCGTCGGCTAGATGGGGTAGCGGCTTGGGCGGCCGGCGGCGGGGGTGACAAGGGGCGGTGGCGCCGGCGTGGAAGAGAGGGGAACTTGGCGAGCCTGTGAGCAGTAAGGGACGTAGAGAAACCTTACCCCGCTGTTGGTCAAGCCAGAAGGGCGCCGTGGTGGGCCGGCGGCGGCGGCGGCCATGGAAGGCACAGGGAGGTCGCCGCGGCGGGAAGAACTCCGGCGGCGAGGAGCCCCACCAACGGTTGGGGGAGGTTCACATCGTCGTGAGGATGCTTCAAGGGCGTGGAATCGGCCGGAGAAGCTTCGAGGGAGCAATGGCGGTTGTGGAGGCGGCGGCGGCCGTTTTTGGGGAAGACACGGTGGCGGTGAGAATTGGTGCACGAAAACTCAATTAAACCGGGGGGAGTGCTCACGGGAGGTGGGGACACGCAGGGATGCACTCAATTTTAAGAGAGAACCGCCGTGGTGGCCGGAATATTGGGGCGGCGCGACTCAGGCCTTCGGTGGCTCGCAATGGAAACGTGGGAGAAGGGCAATGGGAAGAAATGGAGGGGCAGTCGGGCTGCTTTATAGCGTAGGGAGAGGAACCCGTGGTGGTACTGCTGCCGACGACCGAGCAACAGTGGGCGGCATGGACATCGGCGTGGAGCGGCAGAGCAGGGCATGGCGCCGCGCGGGGCTCGGTGCATGTTAGGGCAGGGGAGTAGAGGCGGCGATTGGACAAGGCAGCACGCGTGATGATGGAGCACGCTGCAGCAAAATCCCAAGAAGGATTCGGGCATGACGCACGCACAGGGACGAGGTGGAGCGAGCTTGGCCATGAGGCAGAGAAAAAGAAATGGGAGCTTCAGCGTTCAGAGGAAGGAGTGGTGAGAGAAGAGGGAAGAAAGAGAAAAGGAAGAGGGGCCTGACGGCCAGAGAGGAAACGGGAGGGAGGAAATAAAAGAAAAAGGGAGAAAGAGAGAGGGAAAAGGTGGGGCCCACATGTAATAGAGAGGAAAATTTGAAAAAGAATGAGAGGAAATGAGAAGCTTTTTAGATTTTTAAATTTGTAATTTCAACTTCTATTTTCTATTTAAGATTATTGATTCCAATTGTTGAACTTTTAACTCAAGTCTTTGTTCAATTATCTAGATACAAAAATATGATAGTCCTCCTTTTTCGACTTTATTTAATCTTTGCTATGAATTGTGTATATAAGTTTTTTGAACTTCCAAAACATGTGCTTTGCATGCTAATTAAATTAAAAGAAGGAATTTTTGGCTCAACCTTTTATAGATATGTTTTAACATTCTCTTTGGTTTCATCTTATTAATCTTGAATTTGCATTCATGATCTGCAAGGTCGTTTTCTATTTATATTGTTTACATTATCATTATTTGTATTTGATATTATCTTTGATTGCTAATTTTTCATAATACAAAACTCAGAAAAAAATCTCAAATAGATATTCCGAAGAAAATCGAGTGCCAGCAAAATGCAAGAAAAGTTTTTTTTTGTTTTTTGTTTTTTTATACATGCCTTATTTTTGAATATCCAAAATTTGCGATGTTACAGGTCTCCTCCGTGACGCGGCTCTGCCCCAGTACACGGGAGCAGCGACCTTTGGACCTTTTCACGGCATCCCAGCGCTGGGGAGTTTGCTTCCTGTCGCGCGGAACCAGGCGGTACTCTGCCGGTGGTGGCGTCAGGCAGCGCTGGCTCGACGAGGCACTCTCGCTAAGGCGACGCACAGGGTCGTCAAGGGCGGCACCCGTGTTAGCTGGAAGGTCGTCGCGCGTAGCCATCCCTCTCCCTCACGGTGGCTGGCAGGCACGGAGGCGAGAATAGCAGCAGGAGGTGCAAGAAGAATAGGAAGAAACGCACAAGCAATCAAGCAGCCAAGGGGAACGACTGCATGCCCACAGGGGCGGTTTAGAAAGCCCCCCGTCTCCCCTACAGGCAGAAGATCGAACGATAGAATTACAGCGGTTCGGCTACCCACGATCGGGCAGTGCAACCGCTGGCAACCGCGGCAGGTGGCGGTAGGTGGCCGCTCAGCGCCCAATGCGCTCATACACTCCTGCTGCGTGGCCACTTTTCCTGGGGAGGAGGCGAACGGCCGTGGTCGTGGGAACGCTGGCATCCCACGACACTCCAATTACAGCCAGCCATGTGCCCACATCCAGTGCAGGGCGAGCAGCCGTGCCAGCCTACCCCTGACAAAGGCCAGCGCGATTCCAGGTGTCATTAAAGCGCACTCCCGAACCAAGCAACCATCTCCCCACGCTGGCGCCAAATCGCGCGACGCATTTCCCGAGACTCGGCCGCCAAGGGCAGCCGACAAGTCGGCTTCGCCCATAAATATCTGGAGCGCGAGGTAGGGCACGCCCGGACCCGGGCCCAGTCGAAGCCCTCGGCCTACCCAATGCCTTCGGCTTCGAAGCCGCGCCCGCCCAGGGTGCGGGAAATGGCCCTCACACAAGTAGACCTCGGCCCCGCCGAAGCCTTCGGTCCTCCCAGTGCCTTCGGCCTCAAAGCCACGCCAGCTTCGGGACCCGAAGACAGCCCTCACGCAAGCATGGGCGGACATGCGAACTATCCAAGTCATCCAGCATCGCAGGCCGATGGGACGGAGGGGGCCAAAGGACTCAGCGGCATGGCTTCGGCCCCTGAAGCCCTTCACCATGAGAGGCTACTGTTGTAGGGGTGGCCCCCACCTAAGCCCAGTAGGCCTGTTAGGTCCGAAATAGGACATGTGTAATGACATAAGAGCCCCCGAGGGGAATACTCACCTGTAAGGGTACAACTGTACAAGCACTCCCCATGTGAATATATATATGTGGCATAGGCCAGGGGGAAAGAAGCCATTCATTTTACTCAACTCTCCACTACTACACTCTCTCTCTCTGTTTGGTCCGTAACCACAACACCCCCGATCTTCGATGGGATGGACTATCCCTTTTGGAAGAGTCGGATGGAGACCTACATTCTGGCCCAAGGCTATGCGATTTGGCGCAAGGTCAAAGTTCGCTTCATTGTTCCTGCCGATGAGAACATCAATGCCGGAAACATGGCTGATGTTGAGGCAAATGCTAAGGCAAGGAACATTATTATCCAAGGTTTGAGCCGAAATGAATTTGACCGCATTTCTCATCTTTCGTCGGCCTTCGAGATTTGGGAGACCCTCGTGCTTACCATGAGGGCACCACCCAAATTAAGACGGTGCGATAGGACCAATTCAAGCGAGATTACAACAAGTTTGAAATGCTTGCCGGAGAGTCCCTTGATGAGTGCTTTGCGAGATTTCATAAGATTTTGAGCAACCTCCGAGCGGTCGGTCTCACATTCCCCGACTCGGATAACGCTCGCCAAATGCTTTCGGCCTTGGATTTGCGTGTTTGGGAGATGAAAGTGACCACCATCAAGGACACGACAGATCTTTCAATTTTGACTCTTGATGCATTGTATTCACGCCTCAAGACTCATGATATTGACATTGTCTCTCGCAAGTTGAAGTCTCAGTCGATGGCTTTGGTCACCGATCCCAGTCCTGCCTCTAGTTCTTTTGTTGACACTCTCTCGGGTTTCTCTTTAGCTGCTCTATGTGATATTGATGATGAGCATCTAGAGCAGCTCTTAGAGACCCAGCTAGCCCTTTTGGCCAGAAAATTCTCTCATGCTTACAAGAGGGTTAGGGAGAGAAAGAGAGGAGAACGTGTGATTTGCTTTGAGTGTGGTGGCCCCAACCACATTCGAGCAAACTGCCCCAAGCTGGAGGGCAAGAACGACCTCGGCGGTTTGAGCAAGAACGTCTACACCAACAAGAACCGCTTCAAGAAGCCCCCAAGCAAAGGGAAGAAGTTCCGCAACCTTGGCAAAGCCAAGAAGCTCTTCCATCGCGTCCTCACCGCCTTTGACGACCTCGACCTCAGCGAGGTGGAGGGGTGGAGTGACGACGATGGGAAGGATGGCGAGGACTTCAGCGACATGTGCTTCATGGCCCTTGAGGGCGACATTGGCGACATGAGCGACATCAGCGACAGCGAGCTCTACTCCGACTCTGACGAGGTATATCCCTCCTATGACCAGCTCAATGAAGCTTTTCTTAAGCTAGGTGTAGTGAGTTAGAGAAGGAAGTAGAGCAATTGTCACGGGAGCTTACTTCACTTATATCTGCTCCCTCCCGTGATGACTGTGATGTATGCACTGCTTTGCTTGGTGACATGGAGAAATTAAGGACCTCGTATGATAGTTTGTCTTCTGAGCTTGATATGATTAAGGTGGAGAATATTAGTCTCTTAGCTGAACTAGAGATGAATAGGGTTGCTTCTATTCCATCTACTGTTGAGACTATTACTTGCACCTCATGTGAGGATAAGGACAACACATTTAGAGGTCTTTATACCATGCTGCTTGATCTGCCCGAGACCTGTGAAAGTTGCAATAATTTGAAGATGAACCTAAAATGGGTAGATCACAAAATTGCTGAGTTACAAGCTTTTCTACTTGAGCCCATTGCTTCATGTATGAACTGTCCCAAGTTGACTGCTGAGCTTGAATCTGTTTCCAAACAGTTTCAAGAAATGATTGATGATAGTAATAGATTGGCTCAATTTGCTTCTAAGGACCCTGTTAGCTCACCATGCAATAATTGTAACCAACTAAAATCTAACTTGACTGCATTGGATGAAAAATATGTGAAGCTAACTAAGGACCTTCTAGAGAAGCAACCATCTGCTTGTAATGTGTGTGCTGGTGTTGGGAAGGAGCCCAAGGGTAAGGTAGAGACGCCTAGCGACGTGGACCAATTGGCTAGCAGTAGGACTATCCTTTCTGAATCGGCTGTGCGTGCACAAGCCATCCGTTCCTTTGCTATTGGTTCTTCTTCTACACCCTTACGTTCTGATGTCTCCTCTTCCCCCTACTCTTCTTGCGCCTCTCTTTTTTTGGGAGTGTCAGTATCTTATGAACACTCTCGAGAGGTTTGTAGGAGGCAAGAAGAAGCTAAATCTTATTCTAGACCAATTAAAGATTTGCAAATTTAATCAAGGTCTAGGATACGATTTTTCTGAGAATATGAGGAAGCATCCACCTGCTATTCTTAGACCCTTAGCAGCAGGTGTGATCGAGATAGAGCCCAGATCTGAGAAAGTTCAATTCAAATCAGCGGGCTTTGTCCAAGGGATTTCTGACAGCAAGGTGATTCCACCTGTCGCTTCGACCTCTCAGAAGGCGAAGCCTCATCGTGCTACTTCTACCTCTTAGAAGGTGAAGTATCACTGCACCTTCTATCAGAAGGATGGACACTCGATCGAGAGATGCTTCAGACGTGCCAAGATCGCGCGTAGAGACCGTGTCGAGGCTCTTAGGCATATTCAGGGTCAGCCCCAGACCTTGAGTGCACCTAAGACCAACACGAGGACGAGAGTTGCTTCTACTGATGGGTTTGGGCATCGTCGAGGACTTGGATTTTCTGAGTTTTCTGTTTTTTGTCCTCGATATGCTCCTGGTCATGACTTCCACCGTTCTGAGGGTAGATCTCATTCCCCCGTCGAGATGGCTACTCGCGGCGTGATCAACATGTTGTTGGTACTCCGACTCGCTCTTCCATAGCAGTCGGACCCAACAACAGCTTCAGGTCTGCATATAGACCTTCTGCTTCTTTGAGCGATAGAGAGCGTAGGGTAGATAGAGATCAGTCGTGTCTGGCTACTTCTTCTGCTCCACGTGTTACTCAGTATTGGGTGCCAAAATCACTCTTGATTTATCCTAGTACTGAAACTTTGCTCTCTGTTTGACTCAGGTTCGCTGGGCTGGGAAGGGAGAGGTTTGGCTTGTGGACTCCGGTTGTTCTCGTCATATGACCGGAGACTCTCGTTGGTTCTCTTCCCTAGCCCGTGCTCTAGGTGATGAGACTATCACCTTTGGAGACGCTTCGTCTAGGCACATCATCGCTAAAGGTACTATGCGCGTTAATGATTCTTTTATTTTGAAAGATGTTGCCTTAGTGAGTAAGCTGCAGTATAATTTGCTTTCAGTCTCTCAGCTTACCGATGACGGTTATGAAGTGAGCTTCAAGAAAAACAATTGCAATATTCTTGATTCTTCGGGTAGTCTGGTTTGCGGGATTTCTCGTTATGGGAGGATCTTTCGTGCTGATTTTGTTGAGTCTTCTGGTGATCCTCTCAGGTGTTTAGTTGCTTCTGAGTCCCGCGACGTTACTTTCTGGCATAGGAGACTTGGTCACATTAGATTTGACCATTTGAACCGAGTTAGCGGCCACGACCTCATTCTTGATCTGCCGAAACTCAAGATGGTCAAAGATCTTGTTTGCGCTCCATGCCGGCACGGTAAGATGGTTGCCGCTTCTCACCCTCCAGTCACAGTTACTCTGACCGATGCACTAGGACAGCTGCTCCATATGGACACAGTTGGACCAGCTCGTGTGCAGTCAGCAGGAGGGAAGTGGTATGTCCTTGTCGTGGTCGATGACTTCTCGAGGTATTCTTGAGTGTTTTTCTTGGCCTCGAAGGATGAGACGTATACCCATTTTCGGGGTTTGTTTAGTAAGCTTTCTGTTGAGCTCCCGGGTGCCTTACGAGCGATCCGCAATGACAATGGTACGTAGTTCAAGAATTCTTACTTTGAGAGGTTTTGCGGTGAGACCGGTGTAGAGCATCAGTTCTCTTCTCCATATGTCCCCCAGCAGAATGGCGTTGTGGAGAGGAAGAACCGTACCTTGGTCGAGATGGCTAGGACGATGCTTGATGAGTACTCTACACTGAGAAAGTTTTGGGCTGAGGCTATAGCCACCGCGTGCCATGTTTCAAATCGAGTTTTTCTCAGGGCACACTTGCATCGCACCTCTTATGAGTTGAGATATGGGCGAAAGCCCAGTGTATCTCATTTTTGTGTGTTTGGATGCAAGTGCTTTATCTTGAAGTCTGGGAACCTGGATAAGTTCGAGTCACGTTCTTGTGATGGGATCTTTCTAGGTTACTCGCCTTCTTCACGGGCTTATAGGGTCTGAAACTGCGAGACTAGTAAAATGGTAGAGACCTGTGAGGTGACCTTCGACGAGGCCAGTCCGGGGACTAGGCCTGATATCTCAGGTTCTTTAGAGCAGTCCGAGACCATCTATGTGGATGATGAGGACAATGGAGATAAGGGTTGTCTACCCGATCCAGTTCCTCATCATCCACCCCCTAAGGTGCCTTCTTCCACCA
Source organism: Dendrocalamus sinicus (assembly GCA_036346575.1). Taxonomy (NCBI): domain Eukaryota; kingdom Viridiplantae; phylum Streptophyta; class Magnoliopsida; order Poales; family Poaceae; genus Dendrocalamus; species Dendrocalamus sinicus. The sequence goes on along the minus strand of CM070655.1, from coordinate 25,906,876 downwards.
CACCTCGGGGTGATCAGCCCATGCCTTCTGCTTCATCTGGAGCTAGTGGCTCTGTTCCTATCTCATCGGCTCATGAGTTAGAGGCCACTTCTTCATCTCATCTAGGACCTCCCCAAAACATCCAAAAAGACCATCCATCTGAGCAGATTATTGGAGACCTCTTTGAGAGTGTCACATGCTCAAAGTCTGGCTTGTCACAATTCTGTCTCCATTCTGCCTTCCTTGCCTCATTTGAGCCCAAGGATGTTAGTCATGTACTATCTGATGAGTCTTGGGTCAATGCCATGCATGAGGAGTTGAAAAATTTCGAGAGAAACAAGGTCTGGTCGCTTGTTGAACCCCCTCGAGGTCACAATGTTATTGGGACTAAGTGGGTGTTCAAAAACAAGTAGAGTGAGGATGGGGTAGTTGTTCGAAACAAGGCTAGACTGTTAGCTCAGGTCTTCTCCCAGGTTGAGGGTCTAGATTTTGAGGAGATCTTTGCCCCTGTAGCTAGACTTGAGGCCATTAGAATCCTGCTTGCCTTTGCAGCTTCTAAGGGTTTCAAGCTCTACCAGATGGATGTCAAGAGTGTCTTCCTCAATGGCTTTATTGAGGAAGAAGTCTATGTCAGACAACCTCCAGGTTTTGAGAACCCCAAATACCCAAATCATGTCTACAAGCTTTCCAAAGCCTTGTATGGACTTAAGCAGGCCCCTAGAGCTTGGTATGAGAGGCTTAAATCCTATATGTTGAGTCATGGTTTTGAGATGGGTAAGGTAGATAAGACCTTGTTTATTCGCCGGCATGGCATTGACCTTCTGCTCATCCAGATTTATGTGGATGACATCATCTTTGGTGGCTCTTCTCATGCTGTCGTTTCACAGTTCTCGGATGTCATGAGCACCAAGTTTGAGATGAGCATGATGGGCGAGTTGACCTTCTTCCTTGGCTTCCAGATCAAGCAGACTCGGGAGGGTACTTTCTTGCATCAGGGCAAGTACACTCGTGACCTCCAGAGACGCTTTGACATGAGTGATGGTAAGCCTGTGTCAACTCCCATGGCTTCTACAGCTTCACTTGACCCAGATAAAGATGGCAAGCCAGTCGATCAGAAAGAGTACAGAAGTATGATCGGCTCCCTCTTGTACCTCACTGCCTCGAGACCAGACATACACTTCTCTCTATGTCTTTGTGCTCGGTTTCAGGCTTCTCCTCGCGTATCTCACCGCCAGGCGGTGAAGCGCATTCTTCGGTACCTTCGAGCTACCAATGACTATGGTATCTGGTACTCTTCCTGTCTTTCCCTTAGAGCCTACTCAGATGCAAACTTTGCTGGCTGTAGGATAGATAGGAAGAGCACTTCTGGCACCTGCCAATTCATTAGCACTTCTCTCATCTCTTGGTCATCTAGGAAGCAGTCCGATGTTGCACAGTCCACCACAGAGGCCGAGTATGTTGCCACAGCCAGTTGCTGCAGCCAGGTACTTTGGATGGCTTCGACCCTGCGAGACTTTGGGTTAGTTATAGACAGTGTTTCACTCTTTTGTGATAACACTAGTGCTATTAACAATACTAAGAACCCAATGCAGCATTCTCGGACCAAGCACATTGATATTAGATATCACTTCCTTGGAGACCATGTGGAGAAGGGTGACATAGTGCTCCAGTTTGTGGAGAGTGACCACCAATTGGCTGATATCTTCACCAAGCCTTTGGATAGCTCTATGTTTTCAGCCTTGCGGGGAGAGCTTGGGGTGGTTTGTCCTTATGGACTATAGTGAGGGGGAGTTTCTATGCTTTACTGCTTTATCATGATATTATGCTCCTGTTCTCATTTTGCTTGCATTGCATTCGGGGTGCATTTGGGTTAGTCCTCTCAGCATAGATTAGAGTGCTTCTCTTGTCTAGTTGCTTAGATGTCTTCCTCTCATCTTGTGATCTAGGTGCTGCTTATTAGTTGTTCCTCTTCTCACTAGGTCGAGCTCACTCACTTCTTATAGGTTCTCGCAAGGGTTGGGCCACCCTTGGGTAGGCAGGGAACATGTTTGCTCCTTAGTGGGTTAGTAGAGCAGTTGATAGTCCTAGTGTCATATGGGGTAGATGAGAGTTAGTCTGAGCCATAGTATCCTCTATATCTTTTCTATGCTTTAAGGACTGCCTTTTCTGTTTTCTTCCCAGCTTCTCGATTTATAGCTTTGGTTCAGGGGGAGTTCATTTGGGAGCTTCTGGAGCTTAATATTGACATAACTCAACTTGAACTAAAAGTGCATCACTAGGCATGAACTTAGGGGGAGTTTTGGATTGACCAAGATCATCTCCTTAACCTTCTTGCTTGGAATGGTCGCATAAGGCTTGAGATCTAGCACATGACTAAAATTTTTTGGTTGGAAACGACCATAAGTTTCAAAGAAATATGTCAATTGTGCTAAATTTGCTTAATTACAAAAATACTAAAGTGTTTGAACAATTGATTCAATCTTGCACTTGTAGCACTACTAAATGGCTCAATACTAGCTTCTTGATTCCACTTAGATTACTGACATGGCTTGCATCATCTTTGGATACCTTTAGCTAGACTTTGACCTTGAATGGCTTGACATGTTAAGAAATTCACATAATATTCAGATTGTTACTTATGTGGCTTGGCTTGATTATGCATATGTTGTCATGATATTGATAGCTTTCATATGCTCTATGGCTTGGTGTAATACTTAGTGGTCAGTTTGGATAATCTTCATGGCTCTAATTGCTTAGATTGAATAAAATTCAGCCACATGATTTATTTTCCTCCAAGTAGCTTGATCACTTTATTGCCAAAAGGGGGAAAATAGTTGGAGAAAAAGCCACATTTTGGGAGTTTTGGGAGCTTTGAGGAAAAATTATTCTTTCTTTTGCTCCTTGTGTCAACATGGTCAATAACATCATTTTCTTCCTTTGGACCATGTTTGACCTCCAAACAAACTCAATTCTTATGCTTTTTCGGTGTTTGTCAATATACTCATCAAGGGGGAGATTGAGAAACCATGTGGAGGTATCCCCATGTTGGTGATGAGTAATTGACGGTTGGTTTAGTGAGTTTGAGTTTGTTTTGGGTATTCTAGGGTTGAGTACCTTTACTTGTGCTATTATCGATAATGCTATTTCGTGTGGTGCTATGTGACGGTTTGCTTGTCTGTGTGACTGTAGGACTTCGGAGCTAGGTCATGGTGAGGCGAGGAGGACCGGGAATAGGCACAGGAGGTGTTGAGGTTCAGACAGTCGATGATGCCGAAGATGATCGAGGCTGGTGAGGTGGTTGCGAGTCGGGAGATGAGGAACCGGAGCGGGAGCTACCGGTGACGGACACGACGGGCGACGACGAGAGAACCGGGACTAGGCTCAGGGAGGAGTCGGAGGTCCAGACGGTTTGGAGGTCAGTTGCAGTCGGGTGCGACGGAACAGACCCCGACTAGACTCAGGTGGAGTCGGAGGTCTCGGTCGGTGTCGGGTGGACACGACGGGCAGCGGCGAATGGATCGGGACTAGACTCAGGGAGGAGTTGAGGTCCAGACGATCAGGATGCCGGGTGCGGTCGTGTGTAGCGGAGCGGACCGGACTAGACTCAGGGAGGAGTCAAGGTCCAGACGGTCAAGGTATCGGACGCGGGAAGCTTCCAGGAAGGTGCTTGAGGGGCAATTTGGTAAATTGACTCAAGCAATTGAGTGGAGGAGGTGTGTTCCCTCCAAAATCTGGTCATGGTGACTTTGACCTTGCCTCTTGTGTGTATGGAGCAAGGGGAGTGTGTTTGGTATTACACTTCTTGTTTTTCTCCTTTGTTGTGTGAGATTGGAGATAAAAGAGGTGGTGTATTCTGGTTGTAGGGATCCCATTCCAATGTATTCAGGTTAGAGAGCTCAAGGTGTGGGTTCTGGAGTGAGCTACTGAGTGTGTGTGGCTTGAGCTCCTGCGTGAGAGTTTCTCAAGCATGTAGTGAGATGTAGTGTTTCTCCTTGTATCAATCGCGTATGGGGAGGTAGTTGGCTGTATCATGTATGTAATCCTTCATGGGAATGATTTCATTTGAACCTACATGTGTTTCAGTTCACTTCAGTTCTTTTGCATCTTTCTGTTCATCTTTGCAAGAGATGATCTCGAGTTGATTCTCTAGCTAATTTGGTTGGTTCTTGTTTGGTCTATGTTGGGAGCATGCCACAAGACCATTTGGTCAGATAAACTCCCAAGAATCAAATGGAAGAACCAAAGATTCCTTTTTGCCCCATTTGCTCTGTTCTGCATTTCTAGGGTTTCCTTGACAGGGGATGTTGGAATATTTGATTTTCCTTCACGAGATGACTTGAGATTCGAGTTCTAAAGTCCTATGTTCATTGCTAAGCCGATTGCAAAATCTCATAAGCAAAGGTTGAATGAATCTTGAGCAATCTGAAAATTTGCCTTGCTCTCTTCTCCATTTTCAGATTTTTAGTCTAAACTTTGAATTCTAGGTCTCTTGTTAATTTCCTTTGTTTTCTTAAGCCTAAATGCTATTTAGGTTAAGGTCTTGACCTGAGAACCAGAGGGAATTAGCTAAAGTTGATCAAATTCCCTTGCTGCCTAAAATGCTAAATTTTTCAGTCTGAATTTCGGGCTTCTCTGTGCTCTGAACCGAGGTCTGGTCTGACCGGCCCCTTGCTTGCGGTCTGACCGGCCTTGAGCCACCAGTCAGACCGGCCCTAGGCCACCGGTCAGACCGGCCGGAGACCTGCAGTTGGACCGGCCAGGCAAGCGGTCAGACCGGCTCCATGCCGGCGGTCTGACCGGCCAGAGGCTTGCGGTCAGATCAGCCTGGACAGTGGGGTCTGACCGGCTACCTATAAAGAATTGCTGAAATTTGTTTTCTCTGCTGGCTCTCTTGTTTAAACTATGTTATTCCATGCTTCATTCTCTTAGTAGTCTAGTGTTTTTCAGAGGATGTTTGAGTTTTCCTCTTCATAGCTTTTTGTAGCTATCGGAGAGGTAAAACGCATGTGGATACTTTTGAGGGGCGATTTTTAAAGAGGCACCATTCACCCCCCTCTGTTGCCATTCCGATCCTACATGCTTGAATTTTGAAGATTTTATTTGCCTGTTTCTAGTTTTTAAAAAGGTTTTCTTTTTGAAAGTAATTTAATTAAAAGCATGAAAATACTATTAAATAAAGGTTATGTCAAATTTCTATAAAATTCTATTTTAAATTAATTAATCTAAAGCATTTGGCTTTTATCCGGATTTTTTGGATTTAAAAATCAATTTCGAAGCTAAAAGTACTTTTGTAAAAATATAAAGACCAACTTTAATTCAAAAATATTTTTCCTAAGTCTAAAACGCCTCTAGTAATTTTTGTGATTTTTTTGGAATTCATAGACTTTATTTGCTATTTTCTAAGCTTTTGTTCTATTTTCAGGTGTTTTCTGAAAAATTAAGAAGGATGTAAAAGTCCCCTCTTCTTTCTTTCGACCGACACGTGGACATCCGGATCTTCACCCCACCACCACATGTTGCCTATCCTCTCCACCCGTGCCACCCCTCCTCCCTCTCTCCTCTGACTGGGCCCACTAGTTAGCATCTCGCCCCCCTCTCTCACCTCTCCCTCACCTGCCGACATCCTCGCCCCACCGGGTCTTCTTCCTCCTTCCCCATTGTATTCCTTGGCCGCCCCTTCTCTTTCCATTACTGCCACCATGCCCTTTGGCCTACCCTGCCCTCCCCACATGTCGCCATCCGAACAGCCGCTCACCGCCCCTCTCTCCTTTCCTCCTCCTCTCAATAACCCTAGAACCTCTTTGTTAGTCCTCTCTCCCTCCCCGCCCTTCTTCCTCCAGATTGCCTGTCATTGCCGACCTTCCCTGAGCACTTCAATTGATGGTTTTGTCTTCCTTTATTCCCAATCAAGTGCTCCTTTGAATGCCCTCTTCAGTCCCCACTCAATCCCGATCGTTGTCCATGTCTTCAAACCCCACCACTGTTGGTTGCAACTCTTCTGACCGCATTAACTTCGGCGAGCGTTAAGCTAAGTGTGCATCCTTCCCTAAACCACTATAAAACCCCCGCAAGCCTCCTCTCTTCACCTGCACCTCGCTTTCCCCTCCATTCCTCTCTCTTATGCTCAAGCACTCCCACGTTGAGGATCCCCTCTCACTGACCTCTTGAGAACACGACGAGCAATTCGGGCTGCCCGAGTTATACTCGCGCCCCACTGACCACTCCTCCGACCTCACTGCACCTCCGCCGGTCTCATTCACCCTCCAGTAGAGTCTCTTTTTGTAGGACCCAGATTTTACAATCCAGAATCCTCTGTGATTCCATCGCACTATTCCCTGGATCAGTAGATAGTACTCATAGATACAGTACTGAACATCAAAATACATATCATGCGGAAGCGTAAATATATTAGTAGACTTACTCATGGGCCAAGCAGGCCGAAATCAATAAAATGCAGCAATGGAGATGAAGCACACAGGTGGGACCCTCAGGACATGCCCACAGGCAGCCAACTGGGGGTTCGGACCTAGTTCTTGACACCTTCATCTTCTTCACCATATTGTCCTGGTGTATTGCCGAAGTGTAATGATTTGACACCTGATTCTAAATTAATTGTCAGAGCGAGGGTGAGCACAACCACCGTGCTCCGCGAGCCAATACACAGGATGCAAATAAATAAAATAAATGACTTAGCAAGGAAAGGCTTGGGTTATTATATTTGCCATAAATTGCTTTTAAAATATGATATATAGAAATTTCGTGAGACTTAGGAATTTGAACTAAAACATAATGTGTGAAAGAATGTAGTAATAATAGCGATCCAGATTCCATTTACAGTTACATGGCTTCTACACCATATGCTAACCTTTCAGCGTTATAACCGCTTACCTTATGTCTGGGGCGACACCTAGGGCAACACAAATAAGGGTTTTCCACTACCCTCCACTTTTCCAATCCCACCCGCAATGTTTTTCAAATAGTGCAATGTTAAGTTCCATGTCCACCCTTGACCGTGGGCACGGCTATTCGAATAGTTTTGACTCTGCAGATCTTGCACACTTTGCCCACAAGAGACAATCCGCTCATTGCCCCACATGATTCCTTGATCATGTGGTTGAGTGGACCATCACAGTAACTTTTCAAAATACCTTGACCCTTCCATCATCTCACCCATATGGGCTTCTCCAACTTGTGGCAGGTCCCATAAGTTGTGCGGGATGTTCTTGCCCTATGCGTCTAGCAGTTGGACTACCCACACTGACTAGCACGCCGCAGAAAACTTCACCCTCTGTGAGTGTCCCATTCAAGCCGTCACACAGGCAGCCACTTGCACTACCTCACCTCCTCCACTGATGAGATGACTTTTAGGGTTCAGTAAAACTACTAAGCCAAATTATACTTTACAGACTTGTGGTTGTACTTGTATTACACAGAAGGTCATGACAAGATTCAGTTCTTAGGGTTATTTGGGCGGTTCTACCACTATCCACACTCTTGTGCACCGCTGCACCATACCCCCGATCCATCCGCCTAGATAGCTAAGCAATGTGAGGGTTTTTGCGAGCATAAAATAATCATACCAACATATACTAGTCATTACCACCATGACTTCCCAAACTAGTTTCCCATAATTGAAAGTGATATTTTTGGGCATTTTTGGTGCCCCCGAATATCTAAGCAATGCTAAGCATGCGAATAACAGTAGACTTATTTTCGAAATTGTTAATATTATAGTTTTTGCTAAGGTGACAAGGCTCAGATATTCAAGTGTTTCAAATGAGAGCAATACTAACAAGATCATTAATGGGCATATAACTAGCAACTTGAAATCGAACATAAAATTTGCACATAAAATAACAGCATGCAATTTTGTAATTTGAAACAAAATTAATTTGAAAATGTAGGCTCAACATGATCAAAGTATTGACTTGCCTTGCACGGTTTACCGCGGTCTTGAGCTCACTCAATGCTTTCTCATTCGATGGGCTTAAGCTTCTGGTCTTTATCTTCACTCCGCTCTTGATCTCGCTTGATCCATTGATTCTTTGGGACTCCCATTTCTAATTATGCAATAAAAAATAAATCTAAATAACTTAAAAAAAGCCCAAATAAATCCTAATAAACTCAATTTAGCTTTATTATGAGTTAATGGTGATTCGAGTGATTCGGGCAAGGTCGATGGGGCGCGGAGTATTAACGGAGTCAAACAGGGTTGGAGCGAGGGGAAGAATGAAGGAGAGAATTATGCCGACATAGATGTCAAGGAGGGTTTAGGATATAGGAATATTCATAGGAATATTCCACTTCAGATTTGAGGGTGGCTAGGCATAGCCAGTGGTAGAATACGATGACTCGATCTTTTTATTAATAACTTCTTTACTATTTTTATATTTATCAAGGAAGTTCCACGAGTCAGGTTAGACCTATGAATCAGTGTACAAGTTTAGATTGAGTGAAACAAATTTCTAAATTCAAGATCTACCCAATGGAACTGAAACCATGCTTTTTTAAGATCATTTGAATTTTTGGTGAGATTTTGTTTGGTTTGCTAATTTTTATCCAAATTTTCGCGCATCGGAAAAATAGCGTACGAAGCCCAAGAGGAAGAAGCCGAAGCCGAAGCAAACTTCGACAGTCAAGACCAAGACACCGGTGACCAAGGTGAGTCAATACTTTGATCATATTTGAACCCATGTTTATGCAAATCTATTTCTGTTTTGAACTATCCACTTGCATGTTGTTATTTTATGTGTCAATTTATGTTCGATTTCAAGTTGCTAGATATACTCCCAATATTGCACTCATTAGTATTACTCTCACTTGAAATCCTTGGATATATGAGCTTTGTCACCCTAGCAAAAAAACTATGACGTTATAGCTTTCGAAAATAAGTCTACAATATATTGCCCTGCTTAGTATTGCTTAGAAAATCGAGGGCACCTAAATGCCCCAAAGACATCACTATCAACAATGGAAAATGATTTGGGAAGTCATGGTGGTAATGACGAGTATATGTTGGTACGATTATATTATGCTTCCGAAAAACCTCAATTTTCCTTAAATATCTGGGCGGATGGTTTGAGGGCTGGTATGTGGTGCAAAGGAAGCACATATTTTGGAATGTGGTAGAACCACCCAAGTAATCCTAAGGACCGAATCTTGTCATGATATCCTATGTAAAATAGTACAACCACCAGTCTGTAAAATACAACCCAGCTAAGTAAATTTATCGAAACTCCTAGACTCATCTCACCGGTAGTGGATAGGAGTGGATATTGCAAGGGCAAGGGGAGGCCTAAAGGGACACCGAGTGGAGGGTGAAGTTTCCAAGTTGTACTAGCGTTACGGGGAGTGAAGCCTGAATGCGCTAGTAGCCGTGGTGAACATCCTGTGCAACATATGGGACCCACCGCAAGTGGGAGCAGCCCATAGGGTGAGATGACAAAAGGAACTAGATACTTTGGAAAGTCATTGTGATGGTCTACTCAACCACATGACTAAGGAATCAAGTGGGGGCAACGAGCGGATTGTCTCTTGTGGTGAAAATGTACAAACTCTGCAAAGTAGAAACTATTCGAATAGTCATGCCCACGGTTAAGGGCGGACATGGGTGCCTAACTAGATATAGTTCTATTTCAAATTGCTTTATGGGTGGAATTGGAAAAGTGAAGGGCAACAGAAAGCCCTAGTTTGATTTGCCTTGAGTGTCGTCCTAGTGATAAGGTAGGCGGTTATAACGCCGAAAGCTAGTATATGTTGCGGATGCCATGTAATGGTGGATGGAATCTGTATCGCTAATAATATGGCCTTATCTCACAAAATTTAAGTCATGAGTTCAAACTGCTAGGTCTTAGGAATCTTTTAAGTATTGTATTTAAAAGCAATTTATGGCAAAAAAATAAACCCGAGCCTTTCCTTGAAAAGCCGTGCATGTTAATTATTGCATATTGTGTGTTGGCTCACTGAGCACGGTGGATATGTGCTCACACTCGCATTACCAAATCAGAAACAGGAACCCAGGACCACTATGCTCATGGAGATACCCCAGCTGCTAATGGAGGAAATAGCGAAGGAAATTAGAGTGATTTCTACGTTTTTAGGTCCTAGACAAGTTGACCCATGGAGTTGTGCGCACATATATTACCTAAGTCTAGGTAATATATAATGCACACATTTATTCCCCAGTCACTTGCCTGTGGATATGGTCTTATTTCTACTTTTGTTTCTGTTATTATTTTGTGATGTAGACATTTGGCCTGGTTAGCCCTTTTGTAAACTACCACCGATGTGGTGTAATTTAAACTCTAATATGTAATATTATATTTTATGCGATGTATGAATTGATACAGCAATGTACCTGTGTGCACTATCTACTGATCTAGAGAATAGTGCAGTAAAACACAGGGGATTCTGGATTGAAAAATCCGGATCTGACAGGTCCTACCACATTCCACACTCTCGTGCACCTACTGCACACCCCCAAACCATCCGCCCAGACAATTAAGCAAGTTGGGATTTTTAGGGAGCATAACATAGTCATTTTCCAACACATCAGCCATTTACCATCCATATCCTCCCAAAACTAATTTTCCTATTGAAATGATGATGGGCCAATTTAATGGCCCAAAGAAGCTAAACTAAGCTAATCATGGCATTTTAAACACATTATAAATTTATCATAATTATTAGTAATTGCTTGGGCGACAATGGATAATGGTACAATTATTTCATATAACACATAATAACAATGGATATGTAACTAAAATTTTAAAGCAAACATATTTTGCATATGAATTAACAGCATGCGATTTAATAATTTAAACTAAAATAATTTGTGTCAAAAGATAGGATTAACATGATCAAAGTGTTAACTCGCCTTGCTCATTTTACTGTAGTCTTGATCTTACTCAATGTCTTCTTAGTCAGTGGTCTGGAGCTTCCGGTCTTCATTTTTTTCTGGCTTTCGACCTTGTTTCGTTCATTGCCCCCTCAAGACTTCAATTTCTAATTACATGATATACCATCAAAATCCAAATAAATGCAACTAACTTGAAAGTCCAAATAAATCCAAATGGATTTGGTTAGGTTTTATTATGATTAGGTGGGCGATCTGAGGCTAGGTTCATTTGATATGGAATATTGAGGGTGTCAAACGAGGTTTGAGCAAAGATGAAGATGACAGAGAGAAAGTCCGCCATAGAGTATATCAAAGAGAGTATCGATGAAGGTATTCATTTGTAGGAATATTCTGCTTAGGGTTCGGGGATGGCAGAATCATTAGTAGAATATCATGGCTCGACCTATTTAATTTCATATCTTCTTTTATAACTTTGTATTTATTAAGGAAGTTCCATGAGTTAGGCAAGATTTACGGATGTATGGATTTGCAAACCACCAGTATCCGTATTAATCTTTTTAATTTTCATCTCTAGGGAATTCATGATGTATTATTATTTTGGGGTTTAGTTTCCAAATAAGCAAAGGATTTGCATACATGATTAATTTAATAAATTACTAAAACATGGGATTATTTAATTATCCAATTGCTATTAATAATTAATTTTAATTAGATTACTATTTACTATCAATATGCGATTGTCGAGCTTTTCTAGGGTTTATATGTATTGTGGACAAAATGCTCCTCTTAACTAGGTTAGGGTATTACTAGAGTTCAAACTACCATCTATAGGTGTGTTAGTGAATTACCTTTGTTAGGGTGTAATTAATTGGTTCTAATATCATATTGTTCATCAAATTGTAGATTAGCAAGATTATTTTAATGGCTAATGACCTAGGGGTTTTGTGATAATCAATTATATTTTAATAGTTTCATGACATTATATTTTAACATGATCTTTAATTTAAGGTGCTATCGGTATTAAATTTCGTTGATATTTTAGTCTTTTACTTAGCACCTAGCATAATTTATTATTAATTAAATTTATTTACATAGGGCTGAGCTTGCTATACATGATTATTTTCATTACAATTATTAATTAAATCTTGCATTAAAATTTAATTATCCATACTCCGAGGAAAGTAGTTGAGGAGGCTAACTAGATTCTTGAGGAGATGATTGTCACTGAGCACATGGCACTTGAGGAAGCTGGCATTACTTATGGCTGGGGTGCAGCAACATTGCCAACAGTTTGAAGCTAAAGATGCCCCTATGAGCCAAGCCCATCCCAGACCCATCAAAGAGGAAGAAAGTCTAGATTTTGGCCTCACAAGGTGTTAGTTGAGATCCTCCTCCAAAGAGTTAGCCAAAGGCAAGGCCTTGCAATGCGGGTGGTTCACACCATGAGGTTGCCATGATGATGTGGTTTGGGCCGAAGCATTCCATAGTGGGGAAGCCTCGCCTGATAGCCACTGCCACCTGGAGGTCTTCACTCATAGGGATCATGAATGTATGTGACCAAGCGGTCAAGTATGTCACAGGCACCATGGGGTTATGGGTGCGTTGAGCATCATAGGCACATGCGAAAAATTCTTAGAAATTTGGACACTGTTGGACCCCCTGTGCACTCAAAATTCCGATTTGGCCCCGAACGAAAAAATTTCGGTTTGGACCCCTTCGGCGCGGGATTACGAGCTGCCGCCACGTCGCCGGTCCACCGCGCGACCCGCCGTCCACCGCGCGATCGCCGCCGGCGCGCCATCGCCGCCGACCGCGCGACCCCTTGGATGAATCGGTCGGCAAATAAATAAACGATCGAACACGCCGCACGGTCGGAGGCCTAGTCCCGCGCTCATGACGAAACACGCGCTCGGGCATGCGCTCGCCACGTTCGAGCAAGCGCCGCGCGGGGACACGCGGTCGGGCGATCGATCATGCGCTCGAGCGAACGAAACGCGCGGTCGGTGACGGGAACGCGCGGTCGGCGCTTGGTCGTGCGGTCGGCGGGCGTTCCCGCGGTGGACGGCGGGGTCGCGCGGTGGACCGGGCGACGTGGCGGCAGCTCATAATCCCGCGCTCAGAAGGGGTCCAAAACCGGAAATTTTTTCGTTCGGGGGCCAAACCGGGAATTTTGAGTGCACAGGGGTCCAAAAGTGTCCAAAATTGAAATTCTTAATACTAGAAGCATGAGAGCATCCGAGCACTGGCCTAGCACATGGCATATAGACCACATCAAAAATGCATGAGAGCACCACGCATGGGTGTACCTCTCCTTCCTAGCTTGAGAGCGATACTACATGTAATAACTCAATGAACTTATCCTACATTGGGAATAGGCTGGCATAAAGTTATGCCACCATGGGACAGAAAGAAGATGATGAAGATTTTCATTCATATCCTAGGAACATTTTCACACCCATCCTTTACGGCATGCGATCTAGAGTTTTCTAGCTAAAGGATGAAGTGAAGCAGTCAAATCGAGTTCGATATATAGACGTGAATTGCTCTGTATATCGGAAGAGGACATCCAAGGTAGCCGAAGTTTGGTATGATATCTCATGAGTACTTCACACGATGGGTGAAGGCTTGTGCAAGGCATGAGGTCTAAGGGATCCACATAAGGGCACATATGGCATAGCCGAATTTTGGCTCAATGGGCACATGGGCGGCCAAGACTTAGCCAAATTTGGCTTCATATCATGTGAGTGCACCATGCTAGGGGTGAGGGCTCCACAAGGCACAAGGCCTACGGGATCCACGTGAGGACACCCATGACTTAGCCAAAATTTTTGCTTGATAGGCACATGGATGCCCAAGACTTAGCTAAATTTTGGCTTGATATTGCATGAGTGTTCCACATGAGGGGAGAGGGCTCCTTGCGATGCACAAGGCTTGATGGATCCACACAAGGGCATCCATGACTTAGACAAATGTTGGCTCGATGGGCACGCAGGCGTCCATAACGTAGCCAAATTTTGGCTTCATGTTGTGCGAGTGCTCCATGTGAGGGGCGAGGGCTTCACGCAAGGCACGAGGCCTAAGGGATCCATGTGAGGGAACCTATGACTTAGCCAAATTTTGGCTCGATGGGCATGCAGGCACCAAGACTTAGCCAAATTTTGGCTTCATATCATGTGAGTGCTCCACGCGAGGGGAGAGGATTCCTTGCGAGGCACGAGGCTTGAGGGATCTATGCGAGGGCATCGATGACATGGTGAAAATTTTGCTTCATGCCACATGAGTGCTCCATGTCAGGGGTGAGGGATTCACGAGAGAAATGAGGGGCTCAAGGGATCCACACGAGGGAACCCATAACTTAGCCAAATTTTGTCTCGATGGGCACACGGGCACCCAAGACTTAGCCAAATTTTAGCTTCATATCACCTGAGTGTTAGACGCGAGGGGAGAGGGCTCCTTGCGAGGCATGAGGATCAAGGGATCTACATGAGGTCACCCATGACTTACCCAAATTTTGGCTCAACAGGCACATGAGCACCCAAGACATAGACAAATTTTGGCTTCATGGCACATGAGTGCTCCACACAAGGGGCGAGGAGTTCACTCGAGGCATAAGGCCAGAGTATGTGTACCATCAATGGCTCCAATGCAATCCTATTTGGTCAAGAAATAGGCAAAAATTAGTAAGCACAAAATTTTCACCAGAAAGTCTCTAAGGTATAGTTGTTAACTATCATACCCTAAAGTATGGATCCCATCTTGGGTTTTTTGCAGTTTTGGTTGGGGTCTCCAATGAAGGTGACTTAGTAAGCTTCTTTTGTAGCTCACCTATGGCATGAAGGACACATCCAAAATATCAGCTAACTATTTCACCTGACCTAGTGAAGTTGGTACCAACTACCCTATTCCTTTGGTTGTGTCCAATTATGTTCAAGAACATGGCAACTTGCTCCTCAACACATACATGTTTAGTGTCATAGAGCCAAGAGCGTTCTCTCAAAACTTCACATAACTGATACATAGGTAGCCGCATTGTGTTGGTATAGGTTGTCTCATTCTTCAAAATTTTATTATTTAGATAATCAATTCTAGTCCAATCTCTTTCCTCAATTGGGCCATAAGTAATACATTTCTCTTCTATTCCCTAGTATAGACTGTACAAACAAAACCATCATGCAAGCAGCCATATATGCAGTAGCACCAATAAGAAACATATTTCTCCATTTAATCTTCCTCTTGTTCATCTATAATTCATGAATGCCATATATATGAGAAACAGTGGCTAACACTACTGACTATCAAAAAACATTTCAATATAAAAAATCAAGGCATTGTATCTCTCAAGGTGGTGGGCATCTATCTAACATATATGTATCAAGTATCTACTACTCAAATCCTAAGTACTATCACAAACTACTCATATAGAGTAAATAAAGACCTACACAGCAACAATGAGCATGAATATTGGCTACCAACAACAAGCACAACAAAAAATTATGTCACAACACAAGTTGTCCCTATACTATTTAATTAAGAACACTTTCCATGATCTCCTGTGCCCAAATAGTTGGAAATCTTTGTTAAGAACACTTTAGAAACCACACCAGAAATTCCTGATAAATGTATGTTGGATATATTGGAGCATCAGTAGCCAAAACAGTGAGCATAAACACTAGATCTATGACAGTGAGCAATCAATCCAAATTTTAGTTAACTTGCAAAAAAACTAAGCATAGTAAGCATGAACATTGCAATATTTCACTAGACTATAAATGCTATGTACTATGATAAACTACTCATATAGAGAAAATAGGAATCCACACAACCACAATGCGCATGACCATTGGCAACCAACAACAAGCAGGACAAAAATTATGTGACAACCAAAAGGAGATTTTCTCCCATAAAAGAGGAATTCAAGAAAAGAGAATGTTGGTTCTCTATACATATAGAAGCAAATTTTTTCTATGGCACATAGTACACCAATGGTAGCAACAACAAGGAGGGAAATTTTAGCTATTTGGACAAGCAGAAGCCAGCTAGATCTACCAACAAAAATCACAAATACAACTACATTACCACACCATTTGAGGTACAAATATGGCATTTGTAGTCATACCTTTGGTTCCTTCAAGAACTTCACACCAAGGTGAGGGAGGGAGGAAGACTGGAATGGGAAGAAGCAGATGCCAAATCAGATCACCAACGTGGCCCTTCTTGCAAAAGCTTCACAGCAAGCTTAGATCCAGTTGCCACTAGCATTGGGTCACCAGTGACATCACCCTTCCCTGTGTCGAGAGCTGTGTCAAATCAGATCGAGGGAGAGGAGGAAACCAGGGAGGGATAGGGAAGGAGAGGCGACACCTTGTGGGTCTCCAAGCTTACGTGAAGCAAATTCTCAGTTGGCTAGTTACCATGCATAAAGCAGAAGACTGATGGGTGAATTCTGGCATATGAGTGAAAACGGGTATATGTGTAACAAAGTAACATAACATCTAATGCTTAGCAACTAGGTTCTTCTGAGCTGAGCCTTATGCCTTATAACTATGTGTTGTACCTACTGACCAAACAGTAAACTAGGAGAGTAGTGGAGTAGTTGTGATGGATGAATAATGCTTGCCCCTTCTCCATGTCCTGGGCGTGTGTATATATGCATCCATAAAGCATGATTACAATATAACCCTTACAATCGTGCACCCCCTTGAGGGGTATACATATCATTACACATATCTCACTGTGCCTTATAACCCCTAAATAGGCCGCATGGGCTCAGGTGGGGGGTCATCCCTATTACAGGAGCCTCCCATAGTAAAGGGCTTCTCACTGGCAAAAACTATGCCGCCGAGCCCTTTGGCCCCCTCTGTCCCCACAGCCTGTGTTGGAATTGTTCGTGGGCTTTTTGGCCTCTAACCGTGGTGAAGCTTGAGCGGGGTCGCATGGTCCCTTCCTTGCGTAGTGGGACATGCGACAGTTTGCATTTGGCGCATCGTGCGGTGCCGGTTGAAGTCTGACCGGGGTCGTGCAGGCATTTCTTGCGTCATGGGAGATGTGGCTGTGCATGGTTGGTGTGTCGTGTGCTGCCAATTTCCGCCAGTTGCATTTCCCATGCGTGGAGGAGTCAATAGGCTTTAAAGCCGTGATGGTCGTCGCATGCTTGACCTGCTATGATAGTAGTGCCTTTTCGCCACCACTTTCGCATGTGCTATTGCCATACACTCCGGTTGCCACCGCCGTCCATTACTATCCTATCTCCCTGCTACGCCGGTGCAGTCAGTACACCGTGCCATGAGCAACCCTGCCGGACGCATGCCCTTGTTTGCCGCTGGCCTTCTCCCCAAGTACTGTAGCAGGATGGCGCATGGTGATGACCTTTCCCGCCGGCCAAGCGGCAGCACATCATTGAGCCACGGCGGCTCTTCCAGTCACCGTGGGTCATCGACGATCGAGGCGGAGTATGAGTTGATTGGGCGTGACCCATTGTTGGCCAACAAACAGTGGAATGCAGCGAGGAAGCTGAGTGGCGTGTGCACAAATCAACTAGGGTAGAGCCTGGTGACTGAGGAGACCAACCGGTTACTGGTCCGCGAAGGGATGATTTCGGACTGCGACACGGTTCGGCTGCCCTCCACTGACGAGACGTAGCCCTACTCCACAGAGTCAGAGGTGGTTGTCTTATCGCCTATCTGGAAGCTGGGCTTCGGTTCCCCTCGGTTGTTTGTTGGCAAGGTGCTGAGGTTGTATGGATTGGGGCTACTATAGCTGACTCTGAATGCCATCGCCCGGCTAGCTATGTACTGTTGGGCTTTACGAACAGAGATGGTGTGGCCTAGTGCATCTTTGTTCGTGTTTCTTCATGGCATGTGGTGCTAGCTGAAGAAGCTGGATGGATAGGAGTACTCCAACTTTGGGAGTGTGAACTTTGTGCACCAAGTTGTTCCCGACAAATGTGACCTGGACGAAGTGAGAGTCCAACTGGATGTAGCGGTGGTTCCACTACCACGTGGAGAGCAGCAGCAGCTTGAGGTGGTTGGGGCATCTGATGGATTTCAACACCTCCCCGTCGGTGACCCTTGACCACGATGACAAACATCGGGCGCGGAGGCTGGTGGGCATCGCTCTCTAGTTCAACATGCGGGACCTCGTGGAGGAATACCTGATGTATGGCATGGCTCCGCTGGCGTGCCCGTGGCACGTGCAGTCTGGCCCTGCCCTCGACAATGGCATTCGCCCCACAATCGCATCGTTAGTGAGGCCCACCGAGCTGAGTAAGTCTTCCACTGCACGCGCTGCACCTAAAGTGGCTACAGTGTAGGTCGTATGTGTGATTTGTTTTTTTGGCATGACTCACCCACGAAGACGCGGAGCATGCAGCGACAGTGTTCCTTGGGCCAAATGTGGCCAAGGTGCACAATCTCTGAAAAGTGGTCATGGCGAACACCGGGCGAGTAAACCGTGTGTGTGAAGCTCTCGGTATCTGTGCTAGAGTGCATTGTGCCTAGTATTGGCCGGCTTCGCTCCCGTGATAGTGACGGTAAGGGGGAAGCCTCCCCTTCGCAGCAAAGGGGCTGCTCCCGCAGCGCGACCGTCGAGCTCGGCACCCATTCCCGCCGACGAATCAACCGAGGCTGAGGAGGCCGCTACAGGTACCGATTCTAACCTGGCTGAGTATGCAAACTCAGACCTGGAGGTAGAGCTGGACCGTGGCGTTATCGGTGGGCAATGCGTGGGTGACGCAGGGTCCGTAAGCGATGTGGGCGATGGAGGCAACGGTAGTCATGGGCCCGATGCGGACGCAGGTGGTGAATGTGAAGCCTCCTCGCCTACACCCGCTGCAGGGGTCGATGAGTGTAACATCCTGAAAATTTAAATCTGTAAATGTGAAGTTTTTGAATTTCTTTTGCAAATGTGGTTTATTTGAATTTGGAGTTTATGGTATTTCTCTGAATAATTTAATAAAGGGTCCAAAAAGTCAAAAGGATCAAGGGGAAAACAATCTTGTCTAAATATTAGAAAATTAAAATCTAAAGTAAGAATCTGAAAAGATGATCCATAAAATACCAAAAGGGAATTGGATGGCATGAATGACAAGGAGGTGAACAATTAAACTGCTAACCTATATGGGGGTATATATATATGAAAAGACATATTAAATCTCTGTATCTACAAATATGTGCCAAAAATATAAATATAAATGTAGGTGAACAAAGGGGAGAAATAATGTACAAGGGCATTAAGGAAAATAAGAGCAAAAAGGAGAAATGTAAATAAGCATGAAATATCATCCCTAAAAATTATAGCAAGCAAATTAAAGGAGGCTAGCATTTACATATATATGCAAACGCATATGAATATCAATATATATATAAATAAACATGTATGTACATACACAAAAATCAGAGAGAAATGAAAATATGAATACATGTATATACCCCTAGAATATATGTGTAAATGTATATACATGCAATTTCAAATACAAAAGCAAAATAAAAGAAAAAGATAAAAAAATAATAGATGGGAGCCAGACCAGGCCGCTCGGCCCAGCCCAGCCCCCATCCCCCTCTCCCGCAGCCCAACCCCGCGCGCGCCTCCACCGCGCCTCACGCGTCACTACCGCGCGACCCCACGTGCCAGACCCTTTTCCCCCTGGCCGGTGGTCCCGCCTCCACCCGCGCCTCTCCCTCTGCGCCGCGGGCCCGAACGCCCCCGCTCTCCTTCTTCTTCCTCCCCCAGTTCCTCTCTTCTCCACGCGCTTGCTCTCTCTCGCAGTGGCCGCAGCCAATCCCCTCCCTTTCTCTCTCGCACCCGCGGGCAAGTTCAAAGCACCGCGTCCCTTCTCTCTCCCGCGCAATCCCGAAGAAGATCGGGATTCATTCCCCCCCGCCAGCGTGAGCAGGGCGGAGGCCGGCACTGCCTCGCCACGTACCTCCCCCTCCCGGCTATAAAAGCCTTGCCTGGGAGCCCCAAATGGCGTCGCAGCACCCTTTCATCCTCTCCCCCGCAAGCCACTGAACCGAGAGCCCCTAATTTGCCAGTGAGCCCACTGTCTTCCCGACTCGGCGATCACCGATCAGCCAAGCCAAGCCACCAGAGCTCAATTCCCCGCTCCTGAACCATCTCCGGAGCATCGCAAAGCTATTCCCGGTCTCCCCCGCACCTCCCGAAGCCTGTACCTTGCCGTCACCGGAGCTTCCGCCTGAACCACCGCCGTCACACGCCGCCAGCCCACCACCGTGCCCCCTTCACCTTCGCCGACTTCACCAGAAGCTTCACCGTTCCCCGGGGGTTGTATTCCACGCAACTCCCGAGCCTCTCCGACCACCGCTCGCCGCCGGCCAACGTCGCCCCCGATTCCTCTGCCGGCCCGTCCGCGAGCGACTTCAAAGGGATAAATTGCCCTTATAGGATAGGCAATGCCTCCCCCGCTCACTTGGTTACCACCGCACGTCTCTCCGTCCCCCTGCTCCCGCGGCGCACGTTCGAGCCCCAGCTCCGCGCGTTGCGGTCGAGCGTTTCTTTTAATTATCCCCACTGACAGCTGGGCCCCACCGTCGGCGGCGCTGTCGGTCGATGGGCAGCGCCTTCCGGGCCCGCTTTGTCGGCGCCACCTGCGACAGATGGGTCCAGGGCCCCTGGGTCCCACCTGTCAGTGGCTCAGCATACCGTGGCCACTGACAGAGGGGTCCCACTTGTCAGTGACATAAGCACACTGACAGGTGGACCCTACTGGCCATAGACACAGTAATAAATAAATAAAGAAAAAGATAAAAATTAAGAAAATGACATGTGAGACCCACTGTCAGAAATTTAATAATTTTTGGAATTAACTGAACTGAAATATTCAAATGGACATAACTTATTCATTTTAACTCCAAATTGAGTGAGACAAATTTCTAAATTCATCTAAATTCAAGATCTGTCCAATGGAACTGAAATCATAATTGTTGGAGTTCATTTGAATTTCTGGTGATATTTTGTTGATTTGGTGTTTTCTTTTTATCCAAATTTTCGCGCACGATTAAAATAGCTTACGAGGCTCAAGAGGAAGAGTTCGAGGCAGCAGCACTAGAAGTTCCGGATAATCAAGCACCAGACCACTGTGACCAAGGTGAGTCAATACTTTGATCATGTTGAACCTACATTTTATGCAAATTACTTTGTTTTAAATTAACAAATGGCATGCTGTTATTTGTATATAAATACATGCTAAATTTGATATTCTAGTTATATGCCGTTGTTTACATTGAATAATATTACCCCCTCCTTTTGAATATTTGAATGCGTGAACCTTGTCGCCCTAGCAAAAGTATAATAGTAGCATCATTTCAAAAATAAGTCCCTAATCATATGCTATGCTTAGTACTGCATGGATACTCACGGGGCGCTGAAATGCCCCAAGTTTCAATGTCACTTTTAATCGTGAGAAACTGGTTTGGGCAGTCATGGTGATAATGACTGGTATATTTGATATGACTATTTTACACACACCAATATCCCCAACTTGCTTAAATATCTGGGCGGATTGGTTCGAGGGTGTGTGTGTGGTGCAATGGATGCACAAAGTGGGTTAGTGATAAGACCGCCCAGATACCACTAAGGACTGAATCTTGTCATGTCAACCCATGTAAAACAGTACAACCACAAGTCTGTAAAATACAACTTGGCTTAGTAGATTTACCGGACCCTGAAAGTCATCCTTCTAGGAGGAGGTGTGGGATAGTGCAAGCGGCAGTCTGTGTGACGGCTTGAATGGGACACTCGCGGAGGGTGAAGTTCTGTTGTGGCGGGCTAGCAGGGGACGTAGCCAACTGCTAGACGTTCAGAAGGAGAACATCCCACACAACGTATGGGACCCACCGCAAGTGGGAGCGACCCATAGGGTGAAATGATGGAAGGGGCGAAGTACTTTGAAAAGTCACTGAGATGGTCTGCTCGACCACATGTCTAAGGTATCATGTGGGGCAATGAGTTGATTGTCTCTTGTGGTGAAAGTGTACAAACTCTACAGAGTCAAAACTATTCGAATAGCCATGCCCACGGTCAGGGGCGGACATGGGAATTTAACTGGATATAGTTCTGTTTTTAAAATGTTGAAAATTGGGTATGGAAAGACTTGAAGGGTGAACGACTGCCCTAGTTCGGAATTGTCCTGGGTGTCGTCCCAGTGGTAAGTTAAGCGGCTATAACGCTGAAGGAATTGCTATATGGTGCAGATGCCATGTAACGGTGGGTGGAATCTGGATCGCTATTATTATTGCATATTCTTGAACATTATGCTTTTGTTCAAATGCTAGGTCTTAGGAATTTTTAGGTAATTGTATTCAAAAGCACTCTACGCAAAAATAAAATGAGCCCCAATCTTCCTTTGATTAGCCATACATGTTAAATATTGCATTCTGTGTGTTGGCTCGCGGAGCACGGGGTCGGAGTGCTCACGCTCGCTTTTGCGACAAATTCAGAAGCAGGAATCGGATCACTACGCTTCAATAATACGTATGGATCACGATGGCAAAGAGGATGAAGATGTCGAGAACTAGGTCGCGAACCTCCAGTTGGCTGCCTGTGGGCATGTCCTGAAGGTCCCACCTGTGTGCTTCGTTCTTCCGCTGCTGCAATTTATTGATTTCGGCCTAATCGGCCCATGAGTAAGTCTACTATTATATTTATATTTCCGCATGATATGTATTTTGATATTCAGAACTGTAACTGTGTGCACTATCTACTGATCCAGGGAATAGTGCAGTTAAACACAGTAGATTCCGGATTGTAAAATCTGGGTCTGACAATGAGGCACCTATTGAGGCACTCACCGTGAAGCGTGCTCGTGTGTGTCTACTAGCGAGGGCGAGTGAGCATTTTCAAGTGGCGGTGGCCACTTTCTTGGAGGAATCCGACTCTGAGGCAAAAGCCATCAGCCTTGAAACGGACTCCATAGCGAGGGTTGTTGCACTCCATGGCGCGCTTCATCCCCTGCCCTTCAAACGGGCATCAGCGAAGCTGGCGATGGGATGAAGTGGCCACGTGCGCTCCGTCCCCCACCCTTCAAACGGGCGTCAGTGAAGCTGGTGATGGGATGAAGTGGCCGCGTGCACTCCGTCCCCCACCCTTTGAACTAGCACCAGCGAAGCTGGAGATGGGATAAAGTGGCCGTGTGCACTCTGTCTCCCACCCTTCTAACTAGTGTTGAAGCTAGCGATGGGATGAAGTGGCCACGTGCACTTCGTCCCCCACCCTTCAAACTAGCGTCAGCAAAGCTAGCGATGAGATGAAGTGGCCACGTGCGCTCCATCCCCGACCTTTCGAACTGGTGTCAGCAAAGTTGATGGGATCAAGTGGATGCACGCACAGTAGCCGCTACTTTAGATTCCGACTGGCGTGTGCAGCAAGTATCCTCCGCACGTCTTATTTATACTCTGTAGAGTGCGCGTGGAGGGTGGCCAGCACTCGTCATATTTATACTCTGTAGAGTGCGCAGAGGGAGCCCTCCGCACGTCTTATTTATACTCCATATAGTGTGCACGGAGGGTGCCCTCCGTGCATCTTATTTGTACTTTGTAGAGTGCGCACGGACGGTGCGCTCTGCATGTCTTATTTATACTTCATAGAGTGCGCGCGGAGGGTTGCCCTCTATGCTTCTTATATGAGCGTGGAACACAAGTCTCTTCATGAACACTGGGCTTTATTTATTTTCCCGTTTGCATGGGTGTGCTATTACACATGGCCAGGCACCAGTAAGAAGTTGGGCGGCCATTTGCTCCTATGCATAATATCACCGTAAGTGATCTCCATTTGTGGCAGAGACTTCTTCCCTCGAGGGTTACGAGATGGTATGTGCCGTGCTGTAAAGTTGCTATGATGATGTAGGGGCCCTCCCACTTGGATTCTAGTTTGCCCATCGTCGCTGTGTGCAATGCTATTTTGAGGACAAGGTCTCCCGCCTGGAACTCCCACGAGTAGACGGTGCGGTCGTATGCACGTGCTGTTTGGCATGCACACTTTGTGACGTGCTCAGTGGCGCTGACTTATGTGCCATTGAGGAGGTTCAGAAACAATGCTCACTCTTCAACCGAAGCCCAACAGAGGACTCTCCTTGATCCGATCTTGATTTCTTTAGGCGTGACTACCTCATCACCAAAGAGGAGCTTGAATGGTGTAAATCCTGTTGATGTGTGAGTGTTGTGCGGATGGACCAGAGTACACTGGGAAGCTCTTCCAGCCATATGCCCTTTGGGAGGCCTACAAGGTGCTTTTTGACCCCGGTAGAGATTGCGCCATTTGCCCGCTCGACCGCCTCATTAGATTACGGGTGTCCAACTGAAGCATATTGAAGCATGATACCCATGCGCTCGCAGAATGCCTTGAAAGGCATGGAGTTGAATTGCAAGCCGTTGTCGACAGTGACCTCTCTAGGCACTCTAACGAGGCAAATGATATTTTGCTAGAGGAACCGCTACACCACTACGGAGGTTACCTTGGCGAGCGTGACTGCCTCAGGCCACCTGGAAAAGTATTCGAGGGCGACCACGACGAATCATAGGTCCCTTGGAGCATGTGGGAGTGGTCTGACGACGTCGATGCCCCCACCATGCTAGTGGCCATATCAGTGGGATTGGCTACAGATTATTAAGAGGTCTGTGAATGACCCTTCCCATCCACTGGCACCCCTAGCATCCGCACACAAGGTTGTGCGCATTTGCAATGGCAGTTGGCCAATAGAAACCTCGTCTGAATGCCTTACTGATGAGGGATCGCGGTGCGATATGTGAGCCACAAAGCCCAACATGTATTTTGGTGAGGAGTCGCTGCCCCTCACCATGCGAGAGGCATTGCAATAGCGGGGCGCAAGCCCCACACTTGTAAAGAATGCCATCAAGGACCTTGAAGGACCTGGCCCGATGCTATAGCTGCCGGAGCTTAAGAGGACCTTCTGGCTCAGTTATGCCCTGTAAAAGGCCATAGATG
The DNA here is from genome assembly GCA_036346575.1 of Dendrocalamus sinicus. Lineage (NCBI taxonomy): Eukaryota > Viridiplantae > Streptophyta > Magnoliopsida > Poales > Poaceae > Dendrocalamus > Dendrocalamus sinicus. The sequence continues at coordinate 25,882,083 of CM070655.1, read as the reverse complement.
GGCTCTCGCTAGTCGCCTTGCTAGGAAATTTGGTGGATGAGGGTTGTATCATGCTTTTCATGCTCAATAGCCACGTTGGCTAGAACTTCGGTGAATGCCCCTACGGGCGGAGTGATCTATTGACTAGCGGCCTTGGCGAGCGCATCGGCATGTTCGTTGTTCACTCGTGGAATATTTGGCTAAGTCAGGGTCCTTGGCCTGGCAAGACTTGTTGATGTGCCCCACAATCAAGCACGAGTCGGTGTGCACAAGCATCTTCCGCACGCCGAGGGCCTTGAGCTTGGCGAGGCCAAAGAGCAGTGCCTCTGAGAGACCATGTGGTCGTGACTCCATGTGAATGATGAGTAATTGACAAAGGTTTAGGATAGTCGAGTTTGGTTTGTGAGGTCGGACCATGTCGTTGCATGGTACAACGGGCTCGGTCAGACTTGGTCAAACTTGGTCGTATGGGCTTAGGATGCATATTCTAATATTTCGACAGGTTGGACTTCATCATGGGTAAGCATGATGTGCTTATGATATTTACGCTTTCATGTATCGAGCGGTGCTATTTGACGTGTTTCTTGTCTGTATGACTGCAGGACGTCGAGATGGAGTCGTGGTGAGACACGGAGGACTGGACTAGGCGCAGGTGGCGCCGAGGTCGAACATCGAGAGATGTCGAAGACGACGTGGACTCGAGGTGGTTGCGAGGCGTGCGAGACAAGGAGCGCGGAAGCTTCCCGGAAGGTGCAGGAGGGGCAAATCGGGAATTTTGCGAGGCTGCACAAGTGGGAGACGGTTCCGTTCGGGTATAGCAGGCGTAACGGGTTGGATACCCGTTAGCCAAGGCTATAAATAGGTGGAGGGGCTGCATGCCCTCAATAGGGGATTGAAGAGAGAGTTAGGGTTTAGTGAGTCAAAAGAGGCTTTGGAGGTGGTTTCTCCTTTGCTCTTTAGTGGTTGAGAGTGTGTGTGTGAGACAGAGGTTGTCTCCTTCATTACTCTCTGTGTGTGTTCCTCCCAAGAACCATGTAGTTCTTGGTGTTCTTGAGGATTGAGAGGGGGAGGTTGGTTTCAGAGTCATGTAATCATTCCTTCGAATGTCCATGCGTATGGGGACGTAGTTCTTTGTACCTTTTGTTTAATTGGAATGAAAATCTGAAGTTTATATCTCCTCCCGTGCTCTCTGTTCTTCGTTCTTCCCTTTTAAACAAATTCTTGATTTTCTATGTTTTGAGTTCTTGTTTGCTGGGAAGGCCCAAAATGGGTTGCTCTTTGATGGGATAGTGCCTCAAGATCATTTGATCAAGTTTCCCTAGAGCTAACCCCTTTTAATCTCAGATTTGGCATTTTGGGTTGCTCTGTTCTTCTTTTGCCCTTCTAGGGTTTTTGAGCATTTCTTGTTCCCTTTGCAAGTTGGGCTGAGTTTTGGCTTGGAGAGTCCTATGGCTGTTGCTAACATTTCTGCAAAATATCTTGGCCATAGGATCAAAGGTTTGGAAGCAATTTGATTTTTGGCTCGGGTCGTGCAAGAATTCAGATTTTTTACTCCATAATCTGAAATTCCTGTTTCTCAGTTTGTTTCTCTTGTTTCTCAAGGTCCCCTTACTATTTGGTACATTGTAGTAAGGCTTTGGATCAACGAGATTGAGAGCAATCCCTCATATTAGCCAAAATTCCGAAGTTCCATTTCTTTCAGCCTGAAACCCTGCTGTCTGCCTGTTGTACGGTACTACCGCCCGAGCTGCGGTACTACCGCTCCAGCGGTACTACCGCTTGGTTCTCTCCGGTACTACCACGAGCAGCAGATTTCTGAGCTTCAGCGTTTATCTTTTCTTGCTTGTGCGGTACTAACCCCGGTACTACCGCTCAAGCGGTACTACCGTGGATAGCACTCCAGTACTACCGCTTGAGGCCAGAATTTTCCCGAATTGTTTTTTCTCGCTTGCTGGTCTCTGGAGTTGTGTTTTTCCTGCTGCAGTGTCTTCTTGTGAACACTGGTCTTCCTCCTTCATAGCTCACATAGCTATTGGAGAAGAAGATACATGTTGGGGGGATTTTTAAAGATCGACATTCAACCCCCCCCCTCTGTCGCCATTTTGGTCCTACAATTGGTATCAGAGCCGGTTAGCTCTTCTTCATAGATCTTAACTGGTCTCAAGAGCCATGGCGACGGACAAGTACTCGACCAAGCCGCCTGTCTTCGATGGCATTGACTACCCCTTCTAGAAGAGCCGAATGGAAACTTACATCCAGGCTCAGGGGTACGCCATCTGGCGCAAGGTCAAGGTCCGATTTGTTGTTCCTGCCGATGAGAACATCAATGCTGGAAATATGCATGATGTTGAGGCAAACGCTAAGGCAAGGAACATCATAATCCATGGCTTGAGTCGTAGCGAGTTTGACCGCATATCTCATCTTTCGTCCGCCTTCAATATTTGGGAGACCCTCGATGCTTACCATGAGGGCACCACCCAAATAAAGATGGTGCGACAGGACCAGTTCAAGCGAGATTACAACAAGTTTGAAATGCTCGCTGGCGAGTCCCTTGATGAGTGTTTTGTGCGTTTTCACAAGATTCTGAGCAATCTTCGAGCAGTCGGTCTCACATACCCCGACTCGGATAATGCTCGACAGATGCTCGCTGCACTCGATCTTCGTGTTTGGGAGATGAAGGTGACTACCATCAAGGACACTACGGACTTCTCGACTTTGACTCTTGATGCGCTATACTCGCGCCTCAAGACTCACGAGATTGACATTGTCTCTCGCAAGTCGAAGTCACAGTTGATGGCGTTAGTCACCGATCCCACGTTGCCTTCTGGTCTTTCTTCTTTCGAGTCCTCTTGCGGATTCTCCCTTGCTGCTCTCTGTGACATAACTGATGATCAGTTAGAGCAGCTTGCGGATGAGCAGCTGGCCCTCCTTGCTCGAAGATTCTCCCATGCTTACAAGGAGGAGGGACGAAAGAGAGGACGACCGTCATTTGCTTCGAGTGTGGTGGCCCCAACCACATTCGGCAACCGCCCCAAGCCGAGAAGGGCAAGAACGACTACGTCGGTTCGGGCAAGATCGACTACACCGACAAGAAGCGCAACAAGAAGCCTCCAGCTCCTACACAAGGCAAGAAGAAGTTCCGCAACCTTGGCAAAGCCAAGAAGGCTGTTCCATCGCGTCCTCACCACCTTCGACGACCTCGACCTCAGCGAGGTGGAGGGATGGAGCGGCGACGATGGGACGGGTGACCAAGACCCCAAGGTGGCGGCGACTTCTCCGGCATGTGCTTCATGGCCTCGAGGGCGAATCGAGCGACAATGAGCTGTACTCCGACTCGGACGAGGTATGCCCCACCTACGACCAGCTCAATCATGCTTTTCTTAAGCTAGGTGGTTTTCATGCCGAGCTAGGGCTAGGTGTCTTGAGTTAGAGAAGGAAGTAGATAGACTATCACGGAGCTTACATCTCGACATCTGCTCCTCCCGTGATGATTGTGATACATCTTTGTGCTCTGTTGGGTGACATGGAGAAACTAAGGACCTCGCATGATAGTGTGTCCTCCGAGCTTGATATTGTTAAGGTGGAGAATGTTAGTCTGCTTGCAGAGTTAGAGTTGAGTAGGATGGCTGTTACCCTACTTACTACTGATAAGACTACTTCTCCCACCTCATGTGAGGTTAAAGACATTGCTGCTAGAGGACCTTATGCCATGCTCCTTGATCTGCCCGAGTCTTGTGAAAATTGTAATAACTTGAAGATGAATTTAAAACGGGCAGATCATAAAATTGCTGAACTACAGGCTTCTTTACTTGAGCCGATTGATTCATGCTTGAACTGTCCTAAGTTAACTGCTGAACTTGAAGTTGTCTCCAAACAGTTTCAAGATATGATTGATCATGATAGGAAGTTGGCTCAGTTTGCTTCTAAGGATCCTGTTAGCTCACCATGCATTAATTGTAACAAACTAAAATCTAACTTAATTGCATTGGATGAGAAATGTGTGAAGCTAACTAAGGACCTTCTAGAGAAGCCACATTGTGCTTGTAATGTGATTGTGGAGAAGGGGGAGAAGCCCCAGGGTAAGGTTGAGACGCTTAGCGACGTGAACCAAGCGGCTAGCGTGATGGGACTGTCCCTTCAGAGTCGGCTGTGCGTGCACAAGCCATTCTTCCCTCTGCTGTTGGTTCTTCTTCTGCTCCCTTACCTTCTTCTATCTCTTCTTCCCCTTGCTCTTCTTGCACCTCTCTCTTTCGGGAGTGTCAGTACCTTATGAACACTCTCGAGAGATTTGTAGGAGGCAAGAAGAAGGTTAATCTTATTCTAGACCAATCTAAGATCTGCAGATTTAATCATGGTCTAGGATATGATTTTTATGAAAACATGAGGAAGCATCCACCTACCGTGCTCAGACCCATAGCACCAGGTGTGATCGAGACTAAGCCCAGGACCGAGAAAGTCCAATTTAAGTCAGCGGGCTTTGTCCAAGGGATTTCTGCGACAAGGTGATTCCACTGTTTGCTTCGCCTCTCGAAGGCGAAGCCTCCTCGTGCTACTTCTACCTCTCAGAAGGTGAAGTATCACTGCACCTTCTGTCAGAAGGATGGACACTCAGTCGATCGGTGCTTCCGACGCGCCAAGATTGTGCGTAGAGACCGTGCTGAGGCACTTAGCCCTATTCAGGGTCAGCCCCTGTCGGGACCCCGGATTCTCAAACCCGGTCCCTCTGTGTATTACCGCACTAGTCCCAGATCAAAGCTAGTGCACACAGTTAACTAGAAATGAATACATCACCATTCACGATTTATTACAATAATAGAGAGTACTGACCGAAAGGTCTCATTGTTACAATTGAGGTTTCAAGACCTCGCACACATAAAATAAAGCGGAAGCAACAGATAAACTCGATGAAGACCCATCAATACGCCACAGGCAATTGACTTGGGAAGCGCGACCTAGTTCTCCGGGAAAAATCCATCACAGCCGCAAGCGAAGCAGTAGTCGTAGCCTCCCTCTTGAGCTTCGCATTCCTCTGGTTATTATTTTTGAGTGTAGCATGTGAGTACATAAAGTACTCCGCAAGTCTTGGGAAAAATGCAATAGATGCAAGGCTTGACAAAGGAAGGCTATATGGTTCTTTTGCACAAAGCAATGTTTTAATTTCAATTACTACTAATTACTTTCAAAGGCATCATTTTAATAAAGTAATTGTTTTAACAGAACTAACATTAACTTTCTAGTGAAGGTTCCAACTACCAACACTAGCTAACCAATTACAATTGGTCAAGTTTTAAACTGCAGGTTCCATCCACCCTCTCTGGCTCCAACCGCCAGGATACCCTTCCGAGAGTTCCCTCCACTCTCGGAATACAAAACATTGATTTTAAAACCAAAAACAGAAATCTACCATGTGAATGCATTCCTTGCCCGCCCTTGACCGTAGGCACGGTTATTCGAATAGTTTTACACTCTGCAGAGGTTGTACAACTTTACCCACAAGAGATAAATTATCCTAAAAGTCAACACGCTTCCTTTGGCATGAGTCCCAGATAAAATATCACAAAGCCTTTACCTTACTCTAATCTAACTAGATACCACCCGCTGAGGTTTCATCGCAAGTAGGCTAACCGCCCAACCAAGCCCTCTTGCGCCATATGAGTCTGAGAAATCCTGTCCCTCACTGTGAATAACGGTCCATCCCGGCACCCACTTTCCACTGGTGGCACCTAAACTAGACTATCATAAGTTAGTCAGCTAGGTCGTACCCATATAGACTTGTGGTTGTACGGTTAATGCTCAGTCTGGACAAACACAAGCGTCGGTCCTTAATTGACTAGGGTGGAACATACACTTTACAAGATCTCGTGCTTCCTGCACCAATCCAAACCAACCATCCACCCTAATCTAAACCCATTTCCACATTTTATTTTATTTTAAAAGAACAGTGGCAACTTCAATTACCACTAAGTTATAAAAACAAGGGGTATTACAATAATTCATAATTTCCCATTTGCAAGATTTATGAGGTATTCAATAGCATGGCTAAGCATTGTTCTACCATTCTAATACCAACAATTAAATATATTACTCTCATTAATGAGTCAAAGGAATTTCTAGGGTTGCAAAGGTACATGGCAATCAACTTCAAGTGAGGGCATAACAAGGTTGGATTAACTATTACCTTAAGATTTGAACTAATGTTTTATGTAGATAGCAATGCACATAATTTAAAATAATTAAAACATTTCAAAATCATAGGTTCGAGATGATCAAAGGAGACTTGCCTTCTTGAGTGCTGACTGGTTCTTCTTGCTGCGACTCGACGAAATCCTCAGCGACGGCGGAATCTACGCGCGAGAAGACAGACAAACAAAACAAATAAATTCAAACAAAATTTAAATAAAATTCATAAATTCATAAATAGTACATATTTGGATAGTTCAGGATTTTAGAAAAATTTAGAAATTTGAACGGCTCAAATCGGAGTTAAAATGAGAAAGTTATGGCTTCCGAAAGATTCAAAGGAGAGAAAAAGGAAAAAGTCGGTTTTCGGGAATTATTTTTTGTACTGAAAAATGCTATTTATGACATCAGCTATCTTGAATTTTTCGGGCGGGAAAAATAATTTGAATGACCAGTGGGCCCGGTCTACCATGGACCGGATCCACGGACCACGAGCCTTGCCGACGTGGCACACCGGCCACATGGCGCCTTGCGGGCGCGAGGTGGCGGCCACATGGGCGACCACGCAGGTGAGGCTGGCCACGCGGGCGCATGCACAGGCAGCGCGGGGAGGCGCACGGCCGGCGGCCTCGCCGGCGATCGGAGTCGGGGCGGCGAGTGGCGGCGGGAGAGGTGGGGTGGCAGCGCGCTTACCGGTGGCAGCGGCGGGACCCGAGGCGGCCGGCGGCGGCGCAAGGAGGTGGTGGCGGCGGAAGAAATGGGGCTGCGACGGGAGGTGGCCGGGACGGCGGCTGAATGGGTGGGGAAGGGCGGCGGGGTGTGAGAGGCCGAAATGGGGAAGGAGCCGGTGCATGGGGAAGGCTTTTATAGGTGGAGAGAGAAGAAACAGCCGCAGCTTTAGAGGGGAATTAAAGAGAGAAGGTGGCCGGCTGTGGATGAGGAGTGATGAGAGGGTTTAAAACGCACGCTTAAACGGGAGTTAAAGTGGTAGTAACGACCGGGATTAAAAGCTTTTAATTTTCATCCATGGTGGAAGAGAGAGAGGGTGGGAGGAGGAAGAAGGTGAGGTTGAAGAAGGATATGACATATGGGTCCCATGTGTCATAGAGAGTGAGAGTAAATGAAGGGGTACGGGCCGTCGGATTCGCGACACGTGGCAAGTGAGTGGGTGAGGGCCTTTGGATGGTTATGAAGGGGTAAGTGATCATGTGTGGCTAGGATTAAAACGTGGAGAGAGGTTGATTTAATCTGAGAGTGACACATGGCGGGATAGGATTAATTGGAATTTTATTTTCGGAATAAATTTCAGCAAATACTAGAAACTTTATAAATACTTCAAAAAATAATATTTAATGTCTAAAAATTCCATAAAAATCATAAAATATTACTGGAATTATTTTATACTTAGTAAAAATATTTTTAATTTCAGATTTGAATTTTATAATTTTATAAAATACTTTTTAGCTTTGAAAATTGATTTTAAATTCAGAAAATTCTCAAATAATATTTAAAAAAATTTAGGAAAGGCTAGAAAAAATATAATACTATCTTTTTGGCTTTAATAAAATATTTAAAATACATTTTCTTGCTTTAAATTTTGAAATAAAATCCAAAAAATCAAATAAAAGCCAAGTAAAATCCAATTACTTTAAAATAGTTAATTTGAATTTAAATTTCTCCAGAAAGCCAATTTTTGGGATGTTACAAACATAACCCCCTTAGAGAGAATCTCGACCCCGAGATTCGGACGGATTGGGAAAGAGATCAGGGAACTCTGCTCTTAAATCTTCTTCACGCTCCCAAGTTGCTTCGGACTCAGAATGGTTGCTCCACTGCACTTTACAGAACTTGGTGACCTTGCTTCGCGTACTACGCTCTGCTTCCTCCAATATCTTGACTGGATACTCTGGGTATGTCAAGTCCTCCTTTAAGTTCACTTCCTCTAGAGGCATCTGCTCTTCTGGTACTCTGAGACACTTTCTTAGCTGGGATACATGAAAGACGGCATGCACCTTTGACAACTGAGGTGGAAGCTCTAGCTGGTAAGCAACTTCTCCCCTTTTCGCTACAACAGGAAAGGGTCCAATGAATCTAGGAGCAAGCTTTCCACTAACTCCAAAACGTCGCATTCCTTTGAGAGGCGAAACTTTCAGATAAACATGATCTCCAGGTACAAACTCTAATGTTCTTCGACGATTGTCCGCATAGCTTTTCTGCCTGGTTTGAGCTGTTTTTAACCTGTCCTGGATCAGACGAACTTGTTCCTCTGCCTGCTTCAACACATCTGGTCCAAACACTTTTCCTTCTCCAGTTTCTTTCCAATACAACGGTGTCCTGCATTTTCTGCCATACAAAGCTTCAAACGGAGACATCTGCAAGCTGGATTGATAGCTGTTATTATAGGAAAACTCCGCATAGGGCAGACTTTGATCCCAATTAGCCTTGTTTGCTAGAACACAAGCTCTCAACATATCTTCCAAAATTTGATTTACTCTTTCTGTTTGACCATCTGCCTGTGGATGATATGTGGTGCTAAAGTTCAAATTTATGCCCAAAAGTCCATGTAATTTATGCCAAAATCTTGAGGTGAATTGAGTACCTCGATCTGACACAATCTTCTTTGGAACTCCATGCAAACACACGATTCTGGACATATACAACTCTGCGAGTCTATCTCCAGAGTATGTGGTCTTTACTGGAATGAAATGGGCGACTTTTGTCAGACGATCCACAATAACCCAGATCGAATCATGCCCTAGTTTTGTTCTCGGTAATCCAGTTATAAAATCCATTCCAATTTCTTCCCATTTCCACTCGGGTATCTGCAAGGGTTGCAAGAGTCTAGTAGGTCTCTGATGTTCAGCCTTAATCCACTAACACACATCACACAAGGCTACATACTCATCAATCTCTCTTTTCATACCTGACCACCAATACCTTTCTTTCTTGCATCAAAACACAGCCTAATCCTTGCCTTGAGGCATCACAAAAGACTTCAAAATCCTTTCTAATATCCGGAAGGGTTAACACTGGTGCAGAAGTTAGCCTTCTCTTTAGTTCTTGAAAACTATCCTCACACGATTTACTCCATTCAAACTTCTTTTCCTTCTTTAGCAACTGGGTGAGAGGTCTTGCCAGCTTGGAGAATCCTTCAATAAAGAGACGATAGTAACCAGCCAATCCCAAAAAGCTTCTGATCTCAGATACTAACTTAGGTTGTGTCCAATTGAGCACATCATTTACTTTATCGGGGTCTACGGACACTCCTCCGACAGAAATCACATGACCTAGGAAAGCTACTTTCTTGAACCAAAACTCACACTTGCTAAACTTGGCATACAACTGGTTTTCCCTGAGCTTTTCCAAAACTATCCTCAAATGTTCTGCATGTTCTTCCTCATTCTTGGAATATATTAAAATATCATCGATGAATACAACCACAAACTTATCCAAATATTCCATGAACACCTTATTCATCAGATTCATAAAATATGCTGGGGCATTGGTTAGGCCAAAAGACATCACTGTATACTCATACAATCCATAACGGGTAGCAAATGTTGTCTTGGGTATGTCCTCTGGTCTTAACTTCAATTGGTGATAACCTGATCGGAGATCAATCTTAGAGAAGACACATGATCCTTTCAACTGATCAAACAGATCATCTATTCTGGGCAAAGGGTACTTGTTCTTAATGGTCACATCATTCAAGGATCGATAATCCACACACATGCGTAGACTACCATCTTTCTTCTTCACTAGGAGTACTGGTGCTCCCCAGGGTGACGAGCTTGGTCTTACAAAACCTTTATCTTGTAACTCTTCAATTTGCTTCTTAACTTTTGCCAAGTCATTTGCAGACATACGATAAGGTCTCTTGGATATTGGAGCAGTTCCAGGTACTAGGTTGATGACGAACTCGATTTCCCGGTCCGGTGGCATTCTGGGTAAATCTTTAGGAAACACATCTGGGTATTCACTTACTATAGGCACCTTTTCCAAAGTTACTTCCTTCAAACTGTTCAGCCCACACTTATTCTGAGAAGACGTGTTTGACTTATACCTTACTTGGATTCCATCCGAGTTGGTAATAGTGACAGCACGATTGGCACAATCTATCTGTCCTTTATACTGGGTTAACCAATCCATACCAAGTATGACATCTAGGCTCTTGGAATCTATTATAATAAGATTCGCTAAGAACTTTACTCCATTTATATCCACAGTTGCACTAGGGCAAACTGTGTTAGTCCTCATTTCCTTCCCAAGGGACTGGACTAGCATAGGGTTCTTAAGCAACCGCACATCCCAATTATATCCTTCAACAAAATCTTTTGACACAAAAGAATGCGAAGCTCCAGAATCAAATAATGCTGATGCAGGTACTGAGTTGACAAGGAACTTACCCAAAACTACGTCGGGTGCATCCTAGGCTGCCTCCGCAATGACATGGTTAAGATGTCCTCTGCTCATCGTCTGTGGAGTCCTTGGAGTTTGTGGTGCCCCACGGCCTTGTCCTGTAGTTGGAGCTCGCGCTGGTGTAGTCCCCAAGTTGAAACGAACTGGGGTCACAGCTGGGCGCTTCTGGGGACAGTTGCTGGCATAATGCCCCATGTTCTTGCAGTTGAAGCACTGCACTCCTGCCGCTGAAGTCCTGTTCTGCTGTGGTTGGCCACCATTGCCTGCTCTGGGAGCTTGCGGATTTGGACGAGGTCCTGCCGATGGTGTCCTTGGCACACTTGGCATTGAGGGCCTGTTGAATTGAGGAGGATTGGGGCGAAACCAAGAACTGCTTGCCCCCTGCTGAGCTTGAAACTTCCTCTTCCTTGTCTCATATAGCTGACTCTGAGCATCTTCTTGTATGAGAGCCTTGTTCACCATGTGCTGGAAAGTTGGGTAGTCATTAGACACCAGCTGCACCTTGATATTGGGATCAAGTCCCTGCATGAACCTCCAGATCTTGGTTGCATCTGAGGTGACATCCTCTGGTGCATACCTGGACAGTTGGGTGAACTTGTTCAGGTATTCCGATACACTGAGGTTTCCCTGCTGCAGTTGGTAAAATTCCCTCTTCTTCATTTCCATTATTCCCGTAGGAATATGCGCAGTGCGGAAAGCCTCCACAAACTCATCCCAAGTGATGGTTTGTACATTTTGATGGGCGGCGCAGTAGTGTTCCCACCAATTGGCAGCAACTCCTTTGAGTTGGTGGGCAGCATACAACACCTTCTCGTGGTCATTGCACTGAGCTAAGTTCAACTTCCTCTCCACATCCTTGATCCAATCGTCTGCCTCCAAGGGGTCCACTGATCTAGCAAACGTAGGAGGTCTTGTCCTCATAAATTCTCCCAACTTGGACTGAGGTGCCTGATTTTGTGCCTGAGGAGCTTGCTGCACTTGGTTCTGGGCCAGGGCTTGTAGAAGCCGCAGTTGCATGGCCATCATTTGCTCCAAGTTGGGCGCTTGAGCAGGAGGGGGTGGAATGTTGTTGTCTGGCTGATTGTTGACGTCACGGCTGTTGCCCGGGTTGCTCCTTGTGTTCACCATCTGAAACGGTTCCAGGGTTAGCAAAAGGTAAGAGGGAACTAGCATAGGTAAGAGATTAGAGAGACTAAATAACATCCCAAGCCAACACACAAAGAGAAACCAGCAACTACTTAGGGAAAACTTTTATTAAAATCAAGATAAATTCAGGGATGGCTGCACCACAAGTGCACATAGGCTTGGTACAGTCCATCTAGCACACCAAAGCATAATAAAGCGTTCTAAGAACATGGACATTTATTTGGGTACTACTGACTCAACTAACTACTCATCCTTCACGATGATGCGCTCCTCCGGATCCTCCTCTGGGTCCTCCTCTGTGTCCTCTTCTGGATCCTCCTCCGGCTCCTCCTGGCGCTCGTTCACATGATATCGCGAACAATCACACTGGCCGAGGCACGATTACGACTGGAGGCAGTCGACCGAGAACGAGAGCGGAAAAACTTGCGCCTCTTGCTGGGTTCGCCGATGTTGATGTCGGGTAGAGGACTCGGGCGTCGCACCTTCTTGCATGCTGTGAGCCTAGTGCGGAGTCCCGAAAGTCGAGCAGGGGCCTGGTTGTTGGGGACGACAGTTGGTACGGGAGAAGACGGCGTGTAATCAACTGTAGCTTGGAGACATCCCAGCTCGAACTCTGCTGCCTGACTCTGGCGAAGCTGAGCACGAAGAGTGTCGGAGTGCTGATAGCTAGAAGTGAGCAACATCCGTAGCTGTCCAATCTCCTCCAAAGCTCTAGTATAAGTGACTGCCATCGCCTGTGTGAGCTATATCTGGTGCGACAGTCGAGGGTCATCAACTGGAATATCAAAGGGATCTGGATACCTCTGTCCCGCTCGAGGGTTGATGAAGAAGCAAAAAGGGACTGGTGCACAGCATCCTTGTGCATATGGCACAAGTCATCAATGGCAAGACGTGCCGCATCTTGGACTGCATCAAAACAGCGGGACCGAGGATACTTGATGGGATATGTGTGGGAGTTGAATTCCCCTTCCCGTGCATACAGGAATATCTCCATCGACCAAGAGTCACAGTCCAGGATACGAGTCTTTCGCCCCCTATGAGAGTAGTAGTCCCACGGGGCAGCGGAGTTTGAACCGGCCATCTACAAAGTTGAAATAAAAGAGAAGATTAGTAAAAAGCTTTTAACAAGGGAATTTAGAGACAACAACGAGATTCTAAGTAAGAAGAGAGTAGAAGCAAAGGGGCTTATATATTTCTAATATATTCTTTTTATAAACAGAAGTCCTTATGGTTTGCCTTTCCTAATCTAGGTCACGTCCTACAGTCAAATTGGCTCTGATACTACCTCTGTCGGGACCCCGGATTCTCAAACCCGGTCCCTCTGTGTATTACCGCACTAGTCCCAGATCAAAGCTAGTGCACACAGTTAACCAGAAATGAATACATCACCATTCACGATTTATTACAATAATAGAGAGTACTGACCGAAAGGTCTCATTATTACAATTGAGGTTTCAAGACCTCGCACACATAAAATAAAGCGGAAGCAACAGATAAACTCGATGAAGACCCATCAATACGTCACAGGCAATTGACTGGGGAAGCGCGACCTAGTTCTCCGAGAAAAATCCATCACAGCCGCAAGCGAAGCAGTAGTCGTAGCCTCCCTCTTGAGCTTCGCATTCCTCTTGTTATTATTTTTGAGTGTAGCATGTGAGTACATAAAGTACTTGCGGTCTATGAACAATGGTTGTTCTCTTTATTTCAAAGATATGTTCTATTGTCATACTCCATTAGTGAATGGGTTATATGTTCTTACTCTTGAAGAGTCACCAGTCTATAACATTAATGCAAAGAGGCAACGTTCGAATGATTTGAATCCCACGTTTATTTGGCACTGTCGCTTAGGTCACATAAATGAGAAACGCATGGAGAAGCTCCATAGAGATGGTATTCTGCACTCATTTGATTTTGAATCATTTGAGACATGCGAATCTTGTTTACTTGGCAAGATGACAAAGGCACCTTTCACCGGTCAAGGTGAACGGGCAAGTGACTTATTGGCGCTCGTACATTCTGATGTATGTGGACCAATGAGCTCAACAAAGAGGTGGTTTTCAGATACTTCATAACTTTTATCGATGACTTTAGTAGATATGGGTATATCTACGATGAAGCATAAGTCTGAATCCTTTGAAAAGTTCAAAGAATTCCAAAATGAAGTGCAAAATCATTTAGGCAAAACAATCAAGTTTTACGATCTGATCGTGGAGGCGAGTATTTGAGCCATGAGTTTGGCAATCATCGAAGGATTGTGGAATTGTTCGAATTGACTCCACCAGAACACCTCAATGGAATGGGGTATCTGAACGGAGAAATCGCACCTTATTAGATATGGTGCGCTCCATGATGAGCCAAAGTGATCTTTCGTTGTCTTTTTGGGGTATGCTCTTGAAACAGTAGCTTTCACACTAAACGAGGTTCCATCAAAATCAGTAGAAAAGACACCATATGAGATGTGGACAGACAACGCCCTAGCTTGTCTTTTCTTAAGATTTGGGGATGTGAGGCTTATGTAAAACGTTTACAATCTGATAAGCTCAGTCCTAAATCTGATAAATGCTTCTTTATCGGGTATCCTAAGGAAACAAAAGGATATTACTTCTATAATCAAGGAGAAGGCAAAGTGTTTGTCGCTTGGCATGGTGTCTTCTTAGAGAAAGAGTTTCTCTCAAGAAGGGATAGTGGGAGCATGGTGCAACTTGAAGAAATTCGGAAACACCTGAAAATGTTTCAGCTCCTCTGAGAACCACAACGGGATGAACAATCTGTTGAAGAACTGTTGTGGACACACCGGCACCACGTAGGTCGAGAGGTCACGTCGTGCACCGAGAGGTACATGTTCTTGACTACTCAACAACGGGACATATTGTTGTTAGACAACGATGAGCCTAAGACCTATGAAGAAGCGATGGTGGGACCGGACTACGAGAAATGGCTTGAAGCCATGAGATCCGAAATTGAATCCATGCACGGTAATCAAGTTTGGAACTTGGTTGATCCACCGATGGTGTTAAAACCATTGAGTGCAAATGGATTTTCAAGAAAAGATAGACATAGATGGAAATGTTCACATCTATAAAGCGCGATTGGTGGCCAAAGGTTTCAAACAAATTCAAGGTGTTGATTATGATGAAACTTTTAGCCCGTCGCAATGCTTAAGTCTATTCGGATCATTCTAGCGATTGCTGCATATTTCGACTATGAAATATGGCAAATAGATGTCAAAACAGCTTTCCTTAATGGAAATCTGAGTGAGGATGTGTACATGACACAGCCCACGGGTTTTGTCGATCCGCAATCACCGAAAGATATGCAAGCTGCAAAGATCCATTTATGGATTAAAGCAGCATCTCGGAGTTGGAACATTCATTTTGATGAAGTAATCAAAGGGTTTGGTTTCATCAAGAACGAAGAAGAGCCTTGTGTTTACAAAAGGCTAGTGGGAGCGCACTCGTGTTCTGGTCTTATATGTGGATGACATATTACTGATCGGAAATGACATTCCTATGCTCGAACTGTTAAGTCTTCATTGAAAAATAGTTTCTCTATGAAAGACTTAGGAGAGGCGGCATATATTCAGGCATCAAGATCTATAGGGATAGATCAAGAAGGCTAATTGGATTAAGCCAAGATACGTACATTGACAAGGTGTTGAAAAGGTTCAACATGCAGGATTCCAAGAAAGGCTTCCTACCTATGTCACATGGTATAAATCTTAGCAAGAGTCGGTGTCCTAGTACACCGATGAGCGGGATAAAATGAATGCGATTCCATATGCTTGGCTATGGATCCATCCATTATGTATGCCATGCTTTGTACACGTCGGATGTCTCGTATGCTTTAAGTGCTACAAGTAGATACCGATCAGATCCGGTGAAAGTCACTGGATTGCCGTAAAGAACATCTTGAAGTACTTGAGAAGAACTAAAGATGTGTTCCTCGTCTATGGGGTGAGGAAGAGCTCGTTGTAAATGGTTACACCGATAATAGCTTCCAAAGCGACAAAGATGATTTTAGAACGCAATCTGGATTTGTGTTCACTGAATGGCGGTGCGGTGAGTGGAAGAGTTCCAAGCAGAGGCGGTTCTTGATTCTACAACGAAGCCGAGTACATAGCAGCTTGAAAGCTGCTAAAGAGGTGTTTGGATCAAGAAATTTGTTTCGAGCTTGGTGTGGTGGCTAGTGCCTCAGCCCAATGGACCTCTCTTGTGACAATAGTGGGGCCATTGCGCAAGCCAAGGAGCCTAGATCGCACTGAAGTCCAAGCACATTCTACGGCGATTTCATCTCATCCGCGAGATTGTGGAGAGAGGCGATGTGAAGATATGCAAAGTACAAACGGATTTGAACATTGCAGATCCGTTGACAAAGCCGCTTCCCCAGCCAAAGCATGAGGCTCACACTAGGGCAATGGGTATTAGATACCTACATGGTTGACTCTAGTGCAAGTGGGAGACTATTGGTGATATGCCCTAGAGGCAACATGGAGATGTTGAATATATCACATACTATGTTTATGATGCATTACTTTGTTCCTTGAAATAGACATTATCATTATTGATCAATGAGTATGTGACTTATTCATGAGACTCTTAATGCTTAAATGTTGCTATTTCTAAATGATCCACGATCATATATCATATGAGGAACAAATATGATTCAAAGATCGACATAGGTATTGATTGATGATCATGTCTCATGGATCATGCTATGGTGATACCAAATCAATAATATGGACATGTGTTAGTGAACATATGTTGGATAGACCCGCCATGAGACAACTGCAGAGATTCCATGTGTCATTAGTTGGTCTCAAGTAGTGTTTATGTAGAATCCTTAGACTTGAGATCATCATGGTTTCCAACATGCGTAGTAGCCTATTTTGGGACTACTAACCACTACTCCGTAGCTGGGTAGTCATAAAAGTAGTCTTCGGGTTTGCTATAAAACATGTAGTGGGATGTGAATGATCAAGATAGAATTTGCCCCTCCTTATGGGAGATATATCTCGGGCCTCGATGTAATGGATTATGAAAGTGCATGGCCATGCCAATGTGATTGAGGAGTCAATCACAAGTTTATAATCCATCACGGAATCGAGAGAGTGATTGAGCTATTAAGAGGATGACACAGTCTCGCCTTGAGCTTAATCTATATCGTGAGGCAAAAGGATTTGTACATGAGAACATTACGAGTTCAGCCGATATGATCTTTACGTATACTTTGGGGTTAATATGTCTTGCTAGAGGCCGCTATTAACGGGGTGACCGGAAAGGCGTTTCCGGTCGCGACCAAGTATACGTGAACCTACTGGTCGCACACTTAGCGGGTTGAAACACTAATTCGAATGTGATTCGGATGTGGGCTCAATCGGATAGAGATCGGATAGACTCCTATTGGGCCTCGGTCCACGAGGCCCAAGTGAGGAGGTCTATATATATGGAGGTGGGGGCTGAGGATGGATACACGCTCGTTCCTCACGAGCAAAACCCTAGCCGCCACCTCCCGAGCCAAACCCTAGCCGCTCGCGAGTCTTTGGTACACTCGCGATCGGCGCCCCGCCAGGCGTGTGGATACCGGTGGAGGCGCGGCTCGTTGCGGCGTTGATCGGCATCAACAAACTACAGATTGGAACGGACTCATGGTGTGGTTGATCGCGTGGAGAAGACGATCTGTTGGGACGATCGGCTACTTCCACTACTACCTCGGCGCGCGTGGTTGGATCGGCTTCTCCAACTCTTCTTCCGCTGCGTTGCGGCGTCTAGTGGTAACGATCTATGATCCCTCCTTAGCATGATGTCACGGTGTGCGCGGTAGAAATTTTTATTTTCTACGCTATCGTAGCCTACCGCGTTCCCGGTGGTATCGAGCCATCTTGCTTAGTTTGCGATCGGATCAACGCATATGTTGATATGCGGTTGTAGTAGATTGGATCTATTACAGTCTAGATCAGTCGGTTCATGTGATGAATCGATGGTAGCACGGGTTGATGAGATCAATCGGTGAATAGGGGATAGATGAGGCGCAGATTGTATTACTACTAGTGCCCTAGAGATTGTCTCGGATCGGCATAAGGTGGTTATGTCGAATACTAGTAGGATATGAATCTGATAGCCTCGGGCCAATGGAACTACTAGTGCCCTAGAGATTGTCTCGGATCGGCATAAGGTGGTTATGTCGAATACTAGTAGGTTACGGATCTGATGGCCTCGACCCAGTGGAAAAACTAGCTTCCTAGAGAATGTCTCGGATCGGCATAAGGTGGTTGGAAAAACTAGCTTCCTAGAGAATGTCTCGGATCGGCATAAGTACCCGCCTTGTATAGCGTCATGGGTTCACATCGTTAGGTAGAATACGATTCTACGTCTAACTTGTTTTTGCAGAGAATGTTGTGAATAGTATGGCCCTATATCTTATTGAAATGTATGAGATGTATGTGATGCATGTAACATTCGTTCGTGGCCTGCGTGTCATGATTATTTCAGCTATTGTTAGCTGTCTATATTGTATTTAACGACCTGCGTGTCGACCTTAATGCTTGAATCTATCTTTGTAATCTTCGATTTCTAGCTATTATAGGTAGTAGCCTAGTTTTGAGGTTACAAGCTTTCAAGCATGGTGGCCTAAAGGAGTGATGTGGAGGATGGAGATCGTCTACACCTACATGGAGATGGATATCACCTTTTGGGCCATACTATTTCATAGTTAAATATGTTTATCTGTGATGTTATCTATCTTATTCTTATGCAATGATATATGTGATATGTTGCTTTGGTAGGATAGAGTCCCTCATAAAAATTAAGGTGTTTATGCCCTTCCATATGTTGCACCAAAAGATAATGATCACCGTATGGTAGGTCTACCAAAGTAGAGTGCCGTCGGTTATCATCATTATTTGGGGTAGATGTCAGACATCTACATGCGGAAGCATTTGGTTTACTTAACAAGGTTATCAAAACAGTTTTGGACCTTGGGGCATAGGTTGGGGCAGGGCATGCGATGTCACCCAACAAGCAAGAGTCACATAGGGATGTGATTAGCAAGGTGTTGCTTACCCATGTCACTAGTTTTCTAGCCGTGATGCCAAAGCTCACTAGGAATTAGTGAAATGAGGATCTTGACCCACTATGTAACTTAGAGGAAGTTTTGTTGCAAAACACATAGTGGGAGTCTTTTGTTAAATAGTTTAATAAAAGATGAACATAAACATAGTGCTAAACTTTGCATATTCTTGTGTTGTAGATCATGTCATACTAACGCCGCATCCAAGCACTTTCAATTTGCGATCTATTCTTGAGAAAGAAAAACTCAATGGAACAAACTTTATGGATTGGTATCACAACTTGAGAATTGTTCTCAAGCAAGAGCGCAAGGAGTATGTCCTGAGTCTCCTTACCCCGATGACTTGCACGATAATGCTATGCGGCTGCACGGAGAACTTATTAGAAGCAAGCGAATGATTACCTTGATGTGAGCTGTCTCATGCTTGCCACAATGTCCTCTCGAGCTTGAAGCAATATGAGAACACAGATTCCTACAATATCATTGTGGGGTTGCGTGGTATGTTTGAGAACCAAGCAAGGGTGAGAGGTTCAACACTTCAAAGTCCTTGTTTGCGTGCGAAGCTTGCGAGAAGGAATCTGTCACCCTCATGTGATTAAGATGATTGGCTACATTGAGAGTCTGGAAAAGCTTGGTTTTCCTTAGCCAAGAGTTGGCTACCGATGTGATTCTCCAGTCGCTCCCCGAGCTTTGAGCCATTCATACTGAACTATCACATGAACAACATGGTCAAGACCTTGGGTGAGTTGCATGGGATGCTAAAACTGCCGAGGAAAGCATTAAGAAAAGCAGCAATCATGTGATGATGATGCAGAAAGGCAAGGGCAAGCCCAATATCAAGAAAGGCACGGTCAAAGAAAGTTAGCTCGATGAGATCGCGGCGGTTCTAAGGCCAAGCAAGTCAAGAAGGGCGCTGCTCCTAATGCAGATTGTTACTCAGTAAGCAATCGGGAGCCTTTGGAAAAGGAACGCCCAAAGTACTTGGAGGATCTTGAGAAGAAGAAGGAAATACGACTTCCCCTCAGGTATAAATGTTATAGAAATCAATCTTGCTACTTCATCCACTGATTCTTGGGTATTTGATACGGATCGGTTGCTCACATATGCAAATCGTTGCGAGGGCTAAGAAGAAGTAGAAGTTTGAGGAGGAGCAAAGTGGATCTTCGCGTTGGCAATGGAGCAAAAGTTGCTGCGGTGGCTGTTGGCACCATGCCATTGTCTTTACCTTCAGGATTAGTTTTGGAATTGAATAATTGTTATTGTGTTCCATCTCTTTCCAAGAACATTATTTCGCTTCATGTTTGCAAGCGAGAAGGTTATGACTTTAGATCTATGAACAATGGTTGTTCTCTTTATTTCAAAGATATGTTCTATTGTCATACTCCATTAGTGAATGGGTTATATGTTCTTACTCTTGAAGAGTCACCAGTCTATAACATTAATGCAAAGAGGCAACGTTGAATGATTTGAATCCCACGTTTATTTGGCACCGCCGCTTAGGTCACATAAATGAGAAACGCATGGAGAAGCTCCATAGAGATGGTATTCTGCACTCATTTGATTTTGAATCATTTGAGACATGCGAATCTTGTTTACTTGGCAAGATGACAAAGGCACCTTTCACGGTCAAGGTGAGCGGGCAAGTGACTTATTGGCGCTCGTACATTCGATGTATGTGGACCAATGAGCTCAACGACCAGAGGTGGTTTTCAGTACTTCATAACTTTTATCGATAACTTTAGTAGATATGGGTATATCTACCGATGAAGCATAAGTCTGAATCCTTTGAAAAGTTCAAAGAATTCCAAAATGAAGTGCAAAATCATTTAGGCAAGACAATCAAGTTTTTACGATCGATCGTGGAGGCGAGCATTTGAGCCATGAGTTTGGCAATCATCGAAGGATTGTGGAATTGTTCCACAATTGACTCCACCAGAACACCTCAATGGAATGGGGTATTCGAGCGGAGAAATCGCACCTTATTAGATATGGTGCGCTCCATGATGAGCCAAAGTGATCTTTCGTTGTCTTTTTGGGGTATGCTCTTGAAACACCGCTTTCACACTAAACAGGTTCCATCAAAATCGTAGAAAAGACACCATATGAGATGTGGACGGGACAACGTCCTAGCTTGTCTTTTCTTAAGATTTGGGGATGTGAGGCTTATGTAAAACGTTTACAATCTGATAAGCTCAGTCCTAAATCTGATAAATGCTTCTTTATCGGGTATCCTAAGGAAACAAAAGGATATTACTTCTATAATCAAGGAGAAGGCAAAGTGTTTGTCGCCCGGCATGGTGTCTTCTTAGAGAAAGAGTTTCTCTCAAGAAGGGATAGTGGGAGCATGGTGCAACTTGAAGAAATTCGGAAACACTGAAAATGTTTCAGCTCCTCTGAGAACCACAACAGATGAACAATGCATTGAAGAACCTTGTGGACACACTGGCACCACGTAGGTCGAGAGGTCACGTCGTGCACCGAGAGGTACATGTTCTTGACTACTCAACAACGGGACATATTGTTGTTAGACAACGATGAGCCTAAGACCTATGAAGAAGCGATGGTGGGACCGGACTACGAGAAATGGCTTGAAGCCATGAGATCCGAAATTGAATCCATGCACGATAATCAAGTTTGGAACTTGGTTGATCCACGATGGTGTTAAAACCATTGAGTGCAAATGGATTTTCAAGAAAAGATAGACATAGATGGAAATGTTCACATCTATAAAGCGCGATTGGGCCAAAGGTTTCAAACAAATTCAAGGTGTTGATTATGATGAAACTTTTTCGCTGGTCGCAATGCTTAAGTCTATTCGGATCATTCTAGCGATTGCTGCATATTTCGACTATGAAATATGGCAAATGGATGTCAAAACAGCTTTCCTTAATGGAAATCTGAGTGAGGATGTGTACATGACACAGCCCACGGGTTTTGTCGATCCGCATAATCACCGAAAGATATGCAAGCTGCAAAGATCCATTTATGGATTAAAGCAGCATCTCGGAGTTGGAACATTCGTTTTGATGAAGTAATCAAAGGGTTTGGTTTCATCAAGAACGAAGAAGAGTCTTGTGTTTACAAAAGGCTAGTGGGAGCGCACTCGTGTTCTGGTCTTATATGTGGATGACATATTACTGATCGGAAATGACATTCCTATGCTCGAATCTGTTAAGTCTTCATTGAAAAATAGTTTCTCTATGAAAGACTTAGGAGAGGCGGCATATATTCAGGCATCAAGATCTATAGGGATAGATCAAGAAGGCTAATTGGATTAAGCCAAGATACGTACATTGACAAGGTGTTGAAAAGGTTCAACATGCGGGATTCCAAGAAAGGCTTCCTACCTATGTCACATGGTATAAATCTTAGCAAGAGTCGGTGTCCTAGTACACACGATGAGCGGGATAAAATGAATGCGATTCCATATGCTTCGCTATGGATCCATCCATTATGTATGCCATGCTTTGTACACGTCGGATGTCTCGTATGCTTTAAGTGCTACAAGTAGATACCGTCGAGATCCGGTGAAAGTCACTGGATTGCCGTAAAAAACATCTTGAAGTACTTGAGAAGAACTAAAGATGTGTTCTCGTCTATGGGGTGAGGAAGAGCTCGTTGTAAATGGTTACACCGATAATAGCTTCCAAACCGACAAAGATGATTTTAGAACATAATCTGGATTTGTGTTCACTGAATGGCGGTGCGGTGAGTGGAAGAGTTCCAAGCGAGAGGCGGTTGCTGATTCTACAACGAAGCCGAGTACATAGCAGCTTCGAAGGCGCTAAAGAGGCTGTTTGGATCAAGAAATTTGTTTCGAGCTTGGTGTGGTGGCTAGTGCCTCCAGCCCAATGGACCTCTCTTGTGACAATAGTGGGGCCATTGCGCAAGCCAAGGAGCCTAGATCGCACTGTAAGTCCAAGCACATTCTACGGCGATTTCATCTCATCGCGAGATTGTGAGAGAGCGATGTGAAGATATGCAAAGTACAAGCGGATTTGAACATTGCAGATCCGTTGACAAAGCCGCTTCCCAGCCAAAGCATGAGGCTCACACTAGGGCAATGGGTATTAGATACCTACATGGTTGACTCTAGTGCAAGTGGGAAGCTGTTGGTGATATGCCTAGAGGCAACATGGAGATGTTGAATATATCACATACTATGTTTATGATGCATTACTTTGTTCCTTGAAATAGACATTATCATTATTGATCAATGAGTATGTGACTTATTCATGAGACTCTTAATGCTTAAATGTTGCTATTTCTAAATGATCCCGATCATATATCATATGAGGAACAAATATGATTCAAAGATCAGCATATGTATTGATTGATGATCATGTCTCATGGATCATGGTATGGTGATACCAAATCAATAATATGGACATGTGTTAGTGAACATATGTTGGATAGACCCGCCATGAGACACTGCAGAGATTCCATGTGTCATTAGTTGGTCTCAAGTAGTTTTTATGTAGAATCCTTAGACTTGAGATCATCATGGTTCCCAACATGCGTAGTAGCCTATTTTGGGACTACTAACCACTACTCCGTAACTGGGTAGTCATAAAAGTAGTCTTCGGGTTCGCTATAAAACATGTAGTGGGATGTGAATGATCAAGATAGAATTTGCCCCTCCTTATGGGAGATATATCTCTGGGCCCCTCGATGTAATGGATTATGAAAGTGCATGGCCATGCCAATGTGATTGAGGAGTCAATCACAAGTTTATAATCCATCACGGAATCGAGAGAGTGATTGAGCTATTAAGAGGATGACACAGGTCTCGCCTTGAGCTTAATCTATGTCGTGAGGCAAAAGGATTCGTACATGATAACATTACAGGTTCAGCCAATATGATCTTTACGTATACTTTGGGGTTAATATGTCTTGCTAGAGGCCGCTATTAACAGGTGACCGGAAGGCGTTTCCGGTCGCGACCAAGTATACGTGAACCTCTGGTCGCACACCTAACGGGTTGGAACACTAATTCGAATGTGATTCGGATGTGGGCTCAATTCGGATAGAGATCCGGATAGACTCCTATTGGGCCTCGGTCCACGAGGCCCAAGTGAGGAGGTCTATATATGGAGGTGGGGTGAGGATGGATACACGCTGTTCCTCACGAGCAAAACCCTAGCCGCCACCTCCCGAGCCAAACCCTAGCCGCTCGCGAGTCTTTGGTACACTCGCGATCGGCGCCCAACCAGGGCGTGTGGATACCGGAGGAGGCGCTGCTCGTTGCGGCGTTGATCGGCATCAACAAACTACAGATTGGAGCGGACTCGTGGTGTGGTTGATCGCGTGGAGGAGCGATCCGTTCGGGACGATCGGCTACTTCCACTACTACCTCGACGCGCGTGGTTAGATCGGCTTCTCCAACTCTTCTTCCGCTGCGCTGCGCATCTAGTGGTAACGATCTATGATCCCTCCTTAGCATGATGTCCTGGTGTGCGCGGTAGAAATTTTTATTTTCTGCTATCGTAGCCTACCCGCGTTCCTTCAGATATCTCGCGCGGGGGGGGGGTGGCATGCGGCGGGAGGCCACTGGAGCGTCGTGCTCTGACGGTCCTCACCGCTGCGGTCGCGCCCCTGCGCCTTCGGGTATGGGGGATTGTGCGGGACGGGCCTGTGTACGACTGCGGTCGCGCCCGGTACGCGGACCGTCGCGATGCTTCGGCATCGGGGGGTGGCTTAAAATAGCCCTCGTAACTGCGCCTCCGCAAATGTACGCCCCCTTCTTGCTTGCCTCGCCTTCTATACTCCCGTGGTATTCTCGCCGCTATACTCTTGCGAGAAGCAATGGCATCTGGCGACAAGCGTGGCCGGGCGGCTAGTACCTGTGGCATTCGCTGGCGATCTTCACCGCTAGAGCTGAAGTACTCGCTCAAAGAATGCGACCCAGCGACGGCGGACAAGTGGTGGCTGGGTGCGGGGAAGCTGTCCGACGCCAGGCGGTACGATTACCCGCCGCCGATGAGACGGAACCGTGCCCCGAGAGGTCGGAGGCGCTCGTATTCGTCGCCTTTTGTGACGCGGGGCTCCGCATCCCAGCGGCGCCGATTGTGGGCGACGTGCTGCGGACCTTCGAGCTGGAGCTGGCGCAACTGACTCCGAACGCCGTGGCCCGGCTCGCGGTGTACAGTTGGGCCTTGCGCTCGGGAGCGTGCTGGCCCAGTGCTTCGTTGTTCGCCTACCTGCACGAGGCACGGTGCCAGCCCAAGGAGCGGAAGGACGGGACGCTGTCGAGCTTCGGCAGTGTCACCTTTATTCTTCGGTCGACTTGTAGCAAGCTCTTCCCTGCGAACTCCACTCGCGGGAAGTGGGAGTCTCACTGGATGAAGCGGTGGTTCTACCACCGTGTGGAGAGCGGAAGCGGCCTTGAGTGCACGGGTCAGCCGATCACGTTCAAGACCTCGCCCGGCCGGACGCTCGATGACGAGGACAGGAGGAGGGCCCGATGGTTCGTAGGCGTGGCCGCCCACTTTAACATGCGCGACCTCGCCGAAGAGTACGTGCTGTACAGCATGGTGCCGCTCGCCCGTGACTGGCGCCTTGCCGCCGAGAAGCGTCGAGACGACAATGTTTTGCCGCAGGTCTGCTTGCTGCCGGCACCTTTTGGTCTTCGTAAGCGTCGATCGTATCGCCACTTTGTTTACGCGACATGTGTTACATGTTAATCTTGTCTCTTGCTTTGCTTTAGGGATTCGCTTGGAAGATGCGAAGCAAGCTGCGCGCGTGTTCCTGGGGCCGTATACCGGTAGGGAGCACGAGCAGCGCGCGTCCGCTACCGCCGAGGCAGGGCTGGGGCGAATAAACCGCATGTGCGAGGCCCTAGGCCTTGCTGTGCCGGAGTGTGCAGAGCCGGCCCCGCAACACCAAGACGACGGCGCGACGAGGAGGAAGGCGCCGTCTCGCAAGAGGGGCTGAGGCGGAGCGTCTGCCGTGCTTGGTGTAGCAGCTGCCAGTGCCGCTGCTAGTGCTCTCGATGGCGCGGCAGACGCCGAGTCGGATTCGGCGAGGTACGCCGACTTCGGCTTGGTTGGCGCGGACGCTGGGGGCGAAGGATCTTCGGCGGGTGCCCCGGACGGCGGGCTCGCCACGAGCAACCGGAGAGGGGAAGTCTCGCCACCCGTGGCGGTCGTCGAGATGGGATCCGAGCGGGTCTGCGGTGCTGAGGTGGAGCCTTCAGCCGTGGCCTCCAAAGTGCTGGAAATGCCCTCTGTGGGGCGCACGGGACTGGGTCTTCACCGACGGCAGCGGCCGAAACTGAGGTGCCCTCCGCAGAGGTTGCCACGGTGGGGGCTTCGCCCCCGGGTGCTGTAGCCACGGGGGTCTCTCCGGCACCGGCTGCTGGGGCGGCGTCGTCGCCACTTGCCCCGGCTAAGCGGCCGTGTCTGCTGCCGGAGCTCCACCGGACGTCGAGGGGATTCATCGTGGTGACCGGCATCGGGAGCTTGTGGGACTCTGATGCGCACGCCGATGTCCCCACGGTGTACGCCCTCTGCGTGCCCCAAGCCACACCGTCCGCCGCACAGCAACAGTCGGCGCCGGCCCCGAACGCGGAGGCTTCCGCTCTTGGCGGGACCACGCCTTCCGCGGGGACTTGCGCCACCGTCCCTCCGCCTGGTACTAGGGGGGCGGGCCCCCGGAGCCCTCCTTCCGCTACCGAAGGTAAGGTGGCTTGGCTTCCATGGTGTTTTCTTTGTTGTGCCTTGCGGGGCTCACCTGCGTCCCCGTCTGCAGCGTCGCTTATTCCGGAGGAGGAGCCTTTGGCGGAACATGGGGGTCCTCGTGCCGGCGGGGGGACCACCGCACGCCCGAGCCAAGCGGACTTCGTGCCCCCGCCGGAGACGCTGAGGGCGTGACGCGGGATTGTGGATGACGCAGCTACCAGCGTCGGCGAGCAAGTGCTACAGACATGTGAGGCGGGGCGTCTCGGGGATGCCTTTGAGGTGTCGGGGGTGAGGGTAAGCACTCATACGACCACGCTTGGGCCTGCTGAGCTTGCTAAGCCTTGCTGTTCTGCAGACGCTTGTGCTGGGGCAGGCCTTGCAAATGGCCTATACTCGTGCTCAAAGGGCGCTCGAAGATAGACTGCGGGTCGCCGAGGAGGAGCTGCGCGAAACCACAGGGGCCCGTTCTGCCCAGGATGCCCGCATCCGCCAGCTGGAAGCGGAGTGCGCTGAGGTGAAAGCGCATGCCGAGGGACTCGCCGCTTCGGCGCAGGAGTCGGCCGCGGAGGTGATGCGGTAGGAGTTTGCGGCGGAGCGGGATGGCCTTCTGCAACAAGTCGCCTCGCTAGAAAAGGAAAAAGGCGAACTCGCCTTAATTCTAGCGGAGCGTGACTGGACGCTTGGCGAGGCTTCGGTAGTTGCATGGGATGCCATGCAAACGCTGGAAAGCCATCTCGAGGGGCTTGTGGCCAAAGTGCCGGACCACGCCTTCGGCCCGGAGGAGCTGTCGCGGACCCTTCGCTGGATCAAAGATGCCGCCGACGCTGCCCGTGGTGCCGCGACGACCTTCGGCAACCACTGTGGCTACACGGCGTCGTGTATGGTGTGCGTGCTCCTACGGCACCGTGGCTGCACGCACATCGCCGGGCTGGATGATCCCCATCTGGAGATGCCCGGCGGGGCTGGAGTAATGTCCGGTGCCGTCCGCGCCGTTCGTCGCTCTATAAAGCACTTCTACTAGCGGATCTGGGACTACGTCGGAGTGGCCGCCGCACAGGTCGAGCTCCGGAAGTCCCTTTACGGGGAGGGGAGCCTCGGCCAATTTCTAGACTGGGTCCCCCGACGCGACGAGGACGGCGCTGGGACCTCCGAAGGCGCCGAGAACTCACAGGTGCGACACCGAGGTGGCTAGGTGTAGGCGTGCGTTGCAATGTCCGCCCCTTTTTGTTAATAAAATGCGCGCTTGTTCTACGAACTGACTGTTTCACCTGTGCCCCGGGCAGCTTCCTTGTTGGGGACGACTGCTTGCGTCCGACCTTGCAACCCGGCGGCGCCTTCGACGCTGGCAAAGGGCCGAGGAGTCGCTGAACTTTTGGGCGGGCCGATCCTCTTCGGGCGAGGTCCTGGCCTTAGCGCGCGTTAAGGATGAGACCGCCGAATAATGGCTTAGAGCGGCAGATATGCTGGCGGGCCTCTGTACTTTAAAATTTTCCCGATGTATACATCTGCTGGCAATTCGGATATGCGCTGCGCGCTGTGCTTCGGGTGGGCTGATAGTAGTTGTGCGGGGGCCCCGCCTGCCTAGCCGAAGTGAGCACGCGAGCACCCCCGGGGCCTTGTTCGTCGACGGAGGCGGACCTCGACGCTACGACCTGTTTAGAGTCCGTAGACTGGCGCGTGCGGAGGCGGACCTCGACGCTACGACCTGTTTAGAGTCCGTAGACTGGCGCGTGCGGAGGCGGACCTTGACGCTACGACCTATTTAGAGTCCGTAGACTGGCGCGTGCGGAGGCGGACCTCGACGCTACGACTTGCTTAGAGTCCGTGGCGGCGTGTGCGCGGCGGACCTCGGCGCCACGACTGTTTAGAGTCCAGTCGCGCGCGCGCGCGCGGCGAAGGCGCGCGCGCCCGCTCCCCTACGCTCCAAGGTGGGGGTGGCCTCTGGTGTACCTCGCACTCCGCGTGCGCCCTTCCTGAGGGCAGCCTCTGACTCGCTATGTGGCCCTCTTGGAGCTCGTGGAATTGGACTTCGGTGGTGCACCTTGCGTTCACCTCCCATGGTGCGCGAAGGCGTGCCTCGACGCTCTGTCGTGATGCGCGATTGGTATCCACGCCCTCCTTGCATTCCGCGGAGTGCATCGAGAGCACCCGCGCTTTATTTATACTCCGTAGAGTGTGTGGGGTCAACGTCCACGTCTCATTTATACTCCGAAGAGTACGCACAGGGACGAAGCCCCTGGCGTGTGCGGGGTTCACGTCGTGTTTATACTCAGTAGAGTGCGCAGGGAGAACATCCGCGTCTTATTTATACTCCGTAGAGTGCGTGGGGTCAACATCCACGTCATATTTATACTCCGGAGAGTACGCATAGGGACGAAGTCCCTGGCGTGCGCGGGGTTCGCGTCTTGTTTATACTCAGTAGAGTGCGCAGGGAGAACATCCGCGTCTTATTTATACTCCGTAGAGTGCGTGGGGTCAACATCCACGTCATATTTATACTCCGGAGAGTACGCACAGGGATGAAGTCCCTAACGTGCGCGGGGTTCGCGTCTTGTTTATACTTAGTAGACTGCGCAGGGAGAACATCCGCGTCTTATTTATACTCTGTAGAGTGCGTGCAGAGGCGTCCCCCCACACGTCTTTGTTTATACTCATGCCCGTGTCTTTGACGGAGAGTGCACACGCGAACGTGCATCTTTGGTTTATACTCATGCCCGTGTCTTCGACGGAGAGTGCACACGCGAACGTGCGTCTTTGGTTTATACTCATACCCGTACCCCTGGCTACGGAGAGTGCACACGCAAACGTGCGTCTTCGTTTATACTCATGCCCGCGTCTTTGATGGAGAGTGCACACGCGAACGTGCGTCTTTGGTTTATACTCATGCCCGTGTCTTTGACGGAGAGTGCACACGCGAACGTGCGTCTTTGTTTATACTCATGCCCGCGTCTTTGATGGAGAGTGCACACGCGAATGTGTGTCTTTGGTTTATACTCATGCCCGTGTCTTTGACGGAGACTGCACACGCGAACGTGCGTCTTTGGTTTATACTCATGCCCGTACCCCTGGCTACGGAGAGTGCACACGCGAACGTGCATCTTTGGTTTATACTTGTATCCGTACCCCTGGCTATGGAGAGTGCACACGCGAACGTGCGTCTTTGGTTTATACTCGTACCCGTACCCCTGGCTACGGAGAGTGCACACGCGAACGTGCGTCTTTGGTTTATACCCATACCCGTACCCCTGGCTACGGAGAGTGCACACGCGAACGTGCATCTTTGGTTTATACTCGTACCCGTACCCCTGGCTACGGAGAGTGCACACGCGAACATGCATCTTTGGCTTCTACCCCAGATGTACGCGCGTGGCGAAGCCTCCGCGCGCTCTCGCTGCGTATTTTTGCCCAATGGTAATAGGTTGGCAACAAACGGAACTTTATTACCTTCCCATTTGCGCGGGTGAGCGATTACATATGGCGGGGGTACTAACCATTTGTGTTCGGCGTGGCCAAAGCCTCTAGTGATTGCACTACCCGTAGGGCTTGCCGAGCCATTCCCGAATGACGCCGTGGGTCCCCGTGCTATGATGCCGATTCTAAGTGTGCTGTTGGTCGCCGCGACGGGGATATCTGGTGCCGTGCTCAATGCGCCGGGCCATGTCCTGGTTGCCACGAACGGTAATGATGGCCCGTGGCCCCGGGAGCTTGATGCATAAATAGCCATGATGCGGTACCGCCCCGAAGAAGTTAAGGATTGGACGCCCCAATATGGCATTGTAAGGGTATGGGAGATTGACGACATTGAATGTAGCATCCTCGACCCTTTCATTGTCGCCCTGGCCGAAGGAGACCTGCAGGCATATTTGGCCGAGCGCCCATAGAGGCTGTCCTCCGAAGCCCTGCAACGGGACTCCCGACGGGCCAAGGCGGCTTCGGGGGATCCCCATCTGGTCGAAGGCTGCCGCAAACAGAATGTTCGCGGAGCTGCCGCCATCAACTAGGGCACGTCTCACGTCGCATCCCGCTACGATGACCCAGACGACCAGGGGGTCGTGGTGACGAAGCTCCACTCCTTGGGCGTCGGCGGGGGTGAACGTGACCTCATGCTGTGCCCAGTCCGGCGGTGTCTGCACTGGGTATGCCGCCGCGTGGTGTAGCCTCCGCACGTAGGCCTTCCGCTGCCGTACCGAGGAGAACTCCAGCGAGGAGCCTCCGGAGATGACATTGATGACCCAGCGGTGGACGGCCTCCGGAGCCTGTAGCTGCAGGAGGCCCTCCTGAGGCTGCTGCACATGGGCCTGAATCCACAGAGGACCCTTGTGTGGCTGCGCCCCTTGTGCCTGGATGTGCATGGGGGCTTCGTATGGGTGCTGAACGTGGGCCACCACGGGCGGGCGTACTTGACGCTCTCGCGGAGCGCCGCGATAGAGGTGCACGTGCGCGTGTCGTGGTTGCCACGACTGTGGACTGCGCACCACAGCCCCTGGTGTTGGTCGTCGTAATCTCTACGACCTCTATCGTCGCGGCCCCGGTCACAGCCGCGCCCGGCCTCGGTGCCCCCGACCACCCCGACCCGCGGGAGCAGTTTCTTCGGAACCGCCTTCGATGTCGAGGACGTATCGGCCTCGCCGCGACTTCTGCTGGCCGCGCTTGGGCCTATCGGATGGCTCGGCGGGCATTCTTGCGTTCCGGCGCGTCCTTGGACGACTCCTGCTTACACTTTCCCTTCGCAGAGCCGTCCTTCGGCGGGTCTTTGATTTTCGCCGAGCCACCGGCCTGGTTGGTGTCAGAGTCGGCACCTTGTCTTCGCCATGTGTCCTCTTCTGCCCTGGCGTATTCCTCCATTTTGTCGAAGAGCTTCGTCACTGTCTTGATCGGCTTCCTTGCGTTGTACTCGGCCATGGGGCCCGGGCGGAGGCCCTGTATGGCTGCATTGACAACGGTGGTTTCGTTGACATCCTTGACTTGGCATCGTATCTTTGCGAAGAGCTTGAAGTAGTCTCGGAGCTTCTCCAAAGGTTTCTGCTTCACAACAAAGAGCTGGTCTGCGTCGACTCGCTCAACATAGTTTCCTTGAAAGTTGTTGTGAAGGCGATCGCGGAGTTGCTCCCACGCGTAGATGGAGTTTGGCTCTATGGTAAAAAACCAGGAAAGCGCCACTCCTTGCAACGCGAGAGGGTGGCCCTTCGCCTTTCTGGTGTCATCTCCGCCCGCGGCTTTGATTGCGATTTCGTACACGCGCACGAACTCGCGGGGGTCCGTATCACCTTTGTATGGCTCGATGACACTGGGGAACTTGAAGTCTTCGGGCCACGCCGCCTGCTGTAGCCCTGCCGAAAGCGGGGACTCTGGATCGACATGTCGTAGTGGCACGCGGCTGGATGTGGGGGCGTCCCGGCTGTCCGCCCTTTCCGGCGTAGGCTCTGGCGCGGCCACTGGTGCGGCCTGCTGGCTCCGAGCCTCTTGTATGTCGCGGACAGCCCCACGAAGATCTCCTAGCTCCTGCTGGAACGCTTTGAGGGCCGCCAGCAGGGCGCTTTCCACCGCCTGCGCGGGCGAGGCCACCGGCGCGCCCAGCGGACGGGTCGGCACAGGCACGATCGCCTCGCGAGCTCTCGAGCTGCCGGCCGCTCCGTTGTGGCTACCTGCAACCGCCCGGTCTGCGCTACCGGCGAGCGTTGCGGCAAGGGCGGCGAGGTTGGTTGTCGCAGCGTCGGTGGCGGGTCGGCCGCCGCGCGCCGGTGACGGGCTGGTTGTCGTAGCGCCGATGGCGCCGCAGCGCCGGTGGCGGGTCGATCGTCGCAGCGCCGGTGGCGGTCGCAGCGCCGGTGGTGGGGTCGGTCGTCGCAGCGCCAGTGGCGGTCGCAGCGCCGGTGGCGGGGTCGGTCGTCGCAGCGCGAGCGTCGACGTCCTCGACCACCGTGCCTACGTCATTGCCCGCGCCCGCAACAGCCGATGCCGAAGCCCTGGTACCCATGCGACGCTCCGACCCAGCCGCCTTCTTTCCCTTCGCCGCCGCCGACGAAGCTTTTTTCGGTGCCATCCTTCTTCGAACTTCAGGCTTGCTCCTGTCCTCCCCACGGACGGCGCCAACTGTTGTGGTTACAAACCAAACAGAGAGAGAGATGGTAGTGGAGAGTTGGGAGAAAGTGACAGTAATGGCTTGGGTCCCCCCATGGCCTGTATTCCATATATATATACACATGGGGAGTGCTTTTACAATTATACCCTTACATCTGAGTATCCCCTTCAGGGGCACTTATGTCATTACACATGGCCTATTCTGGGCCTTATAACCTTCTACCAGGCCTGCTGGGTTTAGGTGGGGGCCACCCCTACAACACTAACCAATTACAATTGGTCAAGTTTTAAACAGCGGGTTCCATCCACCCTCTCTGGCTCCAACCGCCAGGATACCCTTCCGAGAGTTCCCTCCACTCTCGGAATACAAAACTTTGATTTTAAAACCAAAACCAGAAATCTACCATGTGAATGCATTCCTTGCCCGCCCTTGACCATAGGCACGGCTATTCGAATAGTTTTACACTCTGCAGAGTATGTACAACTTTACCCACAAGAGATAAATTATCCTAAAAGTCAACACGCTTCCTTTGGCATGAGACCCAGATAAAATATCACAAAGCCTTTACCTTACTCTAATCTAGCTAGATACCACCCGTTGAGGTTTCATCGCAGGTAGGCTAACTGCCCGAACCGAAGCCCCCTCTTGCGCCATATGAGTACAGTAAATCCCTGTCCCTCACTGTGAATAACCAGTCCATCCCTGGCACCCACTTTCCACTGGTGGCACCTAAACTAGACTATCATATGTTAGTCAGCTAGGTCGTACCCATATAGACTTGTGGTTGTACGGTTAATGCTCAGTCTGGACAAACACAAGCGTCGGTCCTTAATTGACTAGGGTGGAACATACACTTTACAAGATCTCGTGCTTCCTGCACCAATCCAAACCAACATCCACCCTAATCTAAACCCATTTCCACATTTCATTTTATTTTAAAAGAACAGTGGCAACTCCAATTACCACTAAGTTATAAAAACAAGGGGTATTACAATAATTCATAATTTCCCATTTGCAAGATTTATGAGGTATTCAATAGCATGGCTAAGCATTGTTCTACCATTCTAATACCAACAATTAAATATATTACTCTCATTAATGAGTCAAAGGAATTTCTAGGGTTGCAAAGGTACATGGCAATCAACTTCAAGTGAGGGCATAATAAGGTTGGATTAACTATTACCTTAAGATTTGAACTAATGTTTTATGTAGATAGCAATGCACATAATTTAAAATAATTAAAACATTTCAAAATCATAGGTTTGAGATGATCAAAGGAGACTTGCCTTCTTGAGTGCTGACTGGTTCTTCTTGCTGCGACTCGACAAAATCCTCAGCGACGGCGGAATCTACGCGCGAGAAGACAGACAAACAAAACAAATAAATTCAAACAAAATTTAAATAAAATTCATAAATTCATAAATAGTACATATTTTGATATTTTAGTATTTTAGAAAAATTTAGAAATTTGAACGGCTCAAATCGGAGTTAAAATGAGAAAGTTATGGCTTCCGAAAGATTCAAAGGAGAGAAAAAGGAAAAAGCCGGTTTTTGGGAATTATTTTTTGTACTGAAAAATGCTATTTATGACGTCAGCTATCTTGAATTTTCCGGGCGGGAAAAATAATTTGAATGACCGGTGGGCCCGGTCTACCATGGACCGGATCCACGGACCACGAGCCTTGCCGACGTGGCACACCGGCCACATGGCGCCATGCGGGCCCGAGGTGGCGGCCACATGGGCGACCACATGGGCGAGGCCGGCCACGCGGGCGCACGCACGGCAGCGCGAGGAGGCGACGGCGGCGGCCTCGCCGCGGCCGAGTCGGGCGGCGAGTGGCGGCGGGAGAGGTGGGGCGGCGGCGCGCTTACCGGTGGCAGCGGCGGGACCCAGGGCGGCCGACGACGGCGCAAGGAGGTGGTGGCGGCGGAAGAAATGGGGCAGCGACGGGAGGTGGCCGGGATGGCGGCCGGGGATGCGGGGTGGCGGCCGAATGGGAGGGGAAGGGCAGCGGGGTGTGTCGTGTGAGAGGCCGAAATGGGGAAGGAGCCGGTGCATGGGGAAGGCTTTTATAGGTGGAGAGAGAAGAAACAGCTGCTGCTTTAGAGGGGAATTAAAGAGAGAAGGTGGCCGGCTGTGGATGAGGAGTGATGAGAGGGTTTAAAGGCACGCTTAAACGGGAATTAAAGTGGTAGTAACGGCCGGAATTAAAAGCTTTTAATTTTCATCCATGGTGGAAGAGAGAGAGGGTGGGAGGAGGAAGAAGGTGAGGTTGAAGAAGGATATGACATATGGGTCCCATGTGTCATAGAGAGTGAGAGTAAATGAAGGGGTACGGGCCGTCAGATTCGCGACACGTGGCAAGTAAGTGGATGAGGGCCTTTGTATGGTTATGAAGGGGTAAGTGATCATGTGTGGCTAGGATTAAAACGTGGAGAGAGGTTGATTTAATCTGAGAGCGACACATGGCGGGATAGGATTAATTGGATTTTTATTTTCGGAATAAATTTCAGCAAATACTAGAAACTTTATAAATACTTCAAAAAATAATATTTAATGTCTAAAAATTCCAGAAAAATTATAAGATATTCCTGGAATTATTTTAGACTTAGTAAAAATATTTTTAATTTCAGATTTGAATTTAATAATTTTATAAAATACTTTTTAGCTTTGAAAATTGATTTTAAATTCAGAAAATTCTCAAATATTATTTAAAAAAATTTAGGAAAGGCTAGGAAAAATATAATACTATCTTTTTGGCTTTAATAAAATATTTAAAATACATTTTCTTGCTTTAAATTTTGAAATAAAATCCAGAAAATCAAATAAAAGCCAAGTAAAATCCAATTACTTTAAAATAGTTAATTTGAATTTAAATTTCTCCAGAAAGCCAATTTTTGGGATGTTACAGCCCCAGACCCTGAGTGCACCTAAGACCAGCACTAGGTTTAGAGATGTTCAGGTTGATGAATTTGGGCAGCATCGAGGACTTGGTTTTTCCGAGTTTTCTGGTTTTCGTACTCGTGCTGCTCCTGGTCGTGACTTCCGCCGTCCTGAGGGTAGATCTCGTTTCCCGTCGAGATAGCTACGCGGCATGATCGACATGTTCTTTGGTGTTCGACTCGCTTTCCGTAGCGATCGGACCCGCATGCGCTTCAGTCCGCTCACGGACCTTACGCTTGAGTGACAGAGAGCATATGGTAGCTAGAGGTCAGTCGTGTGTGGCTACTTCTGCTACTTGACATGTTGTTCAGTATTGGGTGCCAAAATCACTCTTGATTTACCCCAGTACTGAGACTTTACTCTCTTGTTGACTCAGGTTCGCCGGGCAGGGAAGGGAAAGGTTTGGCTCGTCGACTCCGGGTGTTCACGACACATGACCGGAGATTCTTGTTGGTTGTCTTCCCTAGCCCGTGCTCCAGGTGATGAGAAGATCACCTTCGGAGATGCTTCATCTGGGCGCGTCATCGCCAAAGGTACTGTGCACGTGAATGATTCTTTCATTTTGAAAGACGTTGCCTTGGTTAGTAAGCTGCAGTACAATTTGCTTTCAGTTTCTCAGCTTACCGATGACAGTTTCGAGGTGAGCTTTAAGAAAAACAATTGCAAAATTCTTGATTCTTTGGGTAGTCTGGTTTGCGGAATTTCTCATTTTGGGAGGATCTTTCGTGCTGACTTTTCTGAGTCTTCTGGTGATCCTCTCAGGTGTTTAGTTGCTTCTGAGTCCCGCGACCTCTCGTTCTAGCATAGGAGACTTGGTCACATCGGATTTGACCATTTGACCCGAGTTAGCGGCCACGATCTCATTCGTGGTTTACCGAAACTCAAGATGGTCAATGATCTAGTCTGTGCTCCTTGCCGGCACGACAAGATGGTTGCGCTTCTTACCCTCCAGTCACAGTTACTATGACCCATACACCGGGACAGCTGCTCCACATGGACACAGTTGGACCAGCTCGAGTGCAGTCAGTTGGAGGGAAGTGGTATGTTCTTGTCGTGGTCGATGACTATTCGAGGTTTTCTTGGGTGTTTTTCTTAGCCTCGAAGGATGAGACATTTTCACATTTCCGAGGACTTTTCAGTAGGCTTTCTGTTGAGCTCCCGGGTGCCTTGCGAGCAATTCGTAGTGACAATGGCACGGAGTTCAAGAATTCCTACTTTCCGAGGTTCTGCGATGAGACCGGTGTAGAGCATCAGTTCTCCTCTCCGCACGTCCCACAGCAAAATGGCGTCGTGGAGAGAAAGAACCGTACCTTGGTCGAGATGGCCAGGACGATGCTTGATGAGTACTCTACACCACGGAAGTTTTGGGCTGAGGCTATAGCCACCGTGTGCCATGTTTCTAATCGAGTTTTTCTTCGGGCACACTTGCATCGCACTTCATATGAGCTTAGATACGGGCGAAAGCCCAGTGTCTCTCATTTTCGGGTGTTTCATTGTAAGTGCTTTATTCTGAAGTCCGGGAATCTAGACAAGTTCGAGTCACGTTCTTGTGATGGTATCTTTTTAGGTTACTCGCCTTCTTCGCGGGCGTATAGGGTCTGGAACTGCAAGTCTAGTAAAATGGTAGAGACCTGTGAGGTGACCTTTGACGAGGCCAGTCCAGGGACTAGGCCCGACATCTCAGGTTCTTTAGAGCTGTCCGAGACCATCTTCGTGAATGATGAGGACGATGGAGATGAGGGTTGTCTACCTGATCCCGTCTTTCATCCACCCCTCGAGGTGCCCTCTTCCACTGCACCTCGAGGCGATCAGCCCATGCCTTCTGCTTCTTCTGGAGCTAGTGGCTCTGTTCCTACCTCGTCAGCTCACGAGGTAGAGGCCACTTCTTCTTCTAATCCTGGACCTCCCCGTCATATCCAGAAAAACCATCCTTCCGAGCAGATCATTGGAGACCTTTTCGAGTGCGTCACTCGCTCAAAATCTGGCTTATCTCAATTCTGTCTCCATTCTGCCTTCATTGCCTCCTTTGAGCCCAAGGATGTTTGTCATGCTCTTTCTGATGAGTCTTGGGTCAATGCCATGCATGAGGAGCTAGAAAATTTCGAGAGGAACAAGGTCTGGTCGCTTGTCGAGGCCCCGCGAGGTCACAATGTTATTGGGACTAAGTGGGTGTTCAAGAACAAGCAGAGCGAGGATGGAGTGGTTATTCGGAACAAGGCTAGACTGGTAGCTCAGGGGTTCTCCCAGATTGAGGGTCTAGATTTTGAGGAGACCTTTGCCCCTGTAGCTAGACTTGAAGCCATTAGAATCCTGCTTGCCTTTGCAGCTTCTAAGGGCTTCAAGCTTTACCAGATGGATGTCAAGAGTGCCTTTCTCAATGGCATAATTGAGGAAGAGGTCTACGTCCGACAGCCTCCCGGTTTCGAAAACCCCAAATACCCAAACCATATCTTCAAGCTTTCTAAAGCTTTGTGTGGACTTAAGCAAGCCCCTTGAGCTTGGTATGAGAGGCTTAAGTCCTACTTGCTAAGTCATGGTATTGAGATGGGTAAAGTAGATAAGACCTTGTTCATCCGCCGGCATGGCTCTGATCTTCTGCTCGTCCAGATTTATGTGGATGACATCATCTTTGGTGGCTCTTCCCATACTCTGGTTTCACAGTTCTCGGATGTCATGAGCACCGAGTTTCATATGAGTATGATGGGTGAGTTGACCTTCTTCCTTGGCTTCCAAATCAAGTAGACTCGGGAGGGTACATTTCTTCATCAGGGAAAGTACACTCGTGACCTCCTGAGACGCTTCGACATGAGTGATGGTAAGCCAGTGTCAACTCTGATGGCTTCTACAGCCTATCTTGACCCAGATGAGGATGGCGAGCCAGTTGATCAGAAAGAATACAGAAGTATGATTGGCTCCCTTCTTTACCTCACGGCGTCGAGACCAGACATACACTTCTCTGTATGTCTGTGTGCTCGTTTTCAAGTTTCTCCTTGCGTATCTCACCGACAGGCGGTGAAGCGCATCTTTCGGTACCTTCGAGCTACCATTGAGTATGGTATCTGGTACTCTTCCTCTTCTTATTTTTCCTTGAGAGCCTTCTCGGATGCAGACTTCGCTGGCTGTAGGATAGATAGGAAGAGCACTTCGGGCACCTGCCAATTCATTGGCACTTCTCGTTCTTGGTCTTGAAAGCGATTCGGTGTTGCTGATCCACGCGAGGCCGAAACGTTGCTGCAGCCGATTCTTTGTAGCAGTGCTTTGGATGGCTTCGACCTTGCGGGACTTTGGGTTGGTCACAGATAGTGTTCCACTCTTTTGTGATAACACTTCTGTGATTAACATTGCTAAAAACCCAGCGCAGCACTCCTGGACCAAGCATATCGATATTCGCTATCACTTCCTTCGAGACCATGTGGAGAAGGGTGACATAGTGCTCCAGTTCGTGGAGAGTGACCACCAGTTGGCTGACATCTTTACCAAGCCTTTGGATAGCTCTAGGTTTTCAGCTCTGCGGGGAGAGCTTGGGGTGGTTTGTCCTTATGGACTGTAGTGAGGGGGAGCTTTGGACTTTACTGCTTTACTATATTGATTATGCTTCTGTCTCTTTTCTGCTGCATTGCATTCGGGGTACATTTGGGTTTAGTCCTTCCAGCATAGGTTAGAGTGTTTCTCTAGTCCAGCTGATTAGATCTCTCATCTTATGATTCTAGGATGCTGCTTGTTAGCTGTTTCTTATCTCACTAGGTTGAGCTCACTCACTTCTTGTAGGCTCTAGCGAGGGTTGGGCCACCCTCGGGTAGACAGGGTACGTGTTTGCTCCCTAGTGTGTGTTTTACAGTCAGCTGATAGTTCTGGAGTTATATGGGGTAGATGAGGATCAGTCTAAGCTATAGCATCTTCTATATCTTATCTATGCTTTAAGGACTGCCTATTTGCTGTTTTGTTTGCCAGCTTCTCGATTTTATTGCTTTGGTTCAGGGGGAGTTCATTTGGGAGCTACTGGAGCTTAATTCTGACTTAACTCAACTTGAACTAAAAGTTGCATCTCATGATGAGGGGGAGCTGGATTTTCTTGCATTTTAGCATTTCGCATTGTAATTTAACTACATTGAGCCTTGATTATTATCCTGTTATGATATGTTTACGATGCGTTGCACCTTGCCATGACATGTGCTTACTTGCTAGATTGATCATGACTTTATATGTGTAGTTTAGTCTTTGCCATGATTAATTGCTTAAAACTGCACAACTTGAATTAACTCATGTCATGTTAGCATTTGAGACTAGTCTGCCTTTAGTTATCCCTTTATGATTCATGCCATGTCAAATAGGCTGAGTTGAGTCTTGAATCTTTGTTGGGCTTTAGATTGAGCTATGATAGTTTCTTGATGAAGCATAAGTTAGTACAATCTTCTAAGAAAGCAAAAAGATCTCTTTTGTGCGAAAAAAACTGATTTCACCAATTCTTTCTCATGAGACGGCTTGCCATTGCACTAGGCATGAACTCAGGGGGAGTTTTGGATGACCTAGATCATCTTCTTAAGCTTATCGCTAGAAGTGGTCGCATAAGGCTTGAGATCTAGCACATGCCAAAACAAAAAAATCTGGTTGGAAACAATCATGAGATTTCAAAAGAAAAACATGTCAAATGTGCTAAATTTGCTTAATTATCCAACTGTACAAGTACTTGAACAATTGTCTCACTCTTGAACTTGTAGCACTCTAATTAACTCAATACTAGCTTCTTGGTTCCGCTTAGCTTATTGACATGGCCTGCATCATCCTTGGATATCTCTAGTTAGACTTTGCTTATTGATGACTTGACATGTTCACAAAATACATTACATTTCAGATCGTCATCTATGTGTTCTACCTAGGATATACATATCTTGTCATGATCTAGATAGTCTTTATTGAGTTATGGCTTGGTGTAATACGTTCTGGTCATTATGGATACTTCTCAAGGCTCTAAATGCTTAGAATAATGAAACTTCAGCCTTTTCATCCTTATGCATAACTATTCTCTCCTTTGCATCTTGATGTGTTTATTGCCAAAAGGGGGAGAATATTGGAGAAAAAGTTCTTTTGGGAGCGTTATAGAGCTTTGGAGAAAAATTTGCTCTTTCTGTTGTTGCTCTAGTGTTTCTTCTGTCGACATGGTCATTAGCTTCATTCTTTTCTTGTGGACCATGTTGGACTCGTCAAAACAAACTCTTCTTCATGCTTTTTCTAGGTTTGTCAATATACTCATCAAGGGGGAGATTGAGAGACCATGTGGTCGTGACTCCATGTGAATGATGAGTAATTGACAAAGGTTTAGGATAGTCGAGTTTGGTTTGTAAGGTCGGACCATGTCGTTGCACGGTACAACGGGCTCGGTCAGACTTGGTCAAACTTGGTCGTATAGGCTTAGGATGCATATTCTAATATTTCGACAGGTTTGGACTTCATCATGGGTAAGCATGATGTGCTTATGATATTTACGCTTTCATGTATCGAGCAGTGCTATTTGACGTGTTTCTTGTCTGTGTGACTACAGGACGTCGAGACGGAGTCGTGGTGAGACACGGAGGACTGGACTAGGCGCAGGTGGCGCTGAGGTCAGAACAGTCAGGAGGTGTCGAAGACGACGTGGACTCGAGGTGGTTGCGAGGCGTGCGAGGCAAGGAGCGCGAAAGCTTCCCGGAAGGTGCAGGAGGGGCGAATCGGGAATTTCACAAGGCTACACAAGTGGGAGACGGTTCCGTTCGGGTATAGCAGGCGTAAAGGGTTGGATACCCGTTAGGCAAGGCTATAAATTGGTGGAGGGGCTGCATGCCCTCAATAGGGGATTGAAGAGAGAGTTAGGGTTTAGTGAGTCAAAAGAGGCTTTGGAGGTGGTTTCTCCTTTGCTCTTTAGTGGTTGAGAGTGGGTGTGTGAGACAGAGGTTGTCTCCTTCGTTACTCTCTGTGTGTGTGTTCCTCCCAAGAACCATGTAGTTCTTGATGTTCTTGAGGATTGAGAGGGGGAGGTTGGTTTAAGAGTCATGTAATCATTTCTCCGAATGTCCATGCGTATGGGGACATAGTTCTTTGTACCTTTTGTTTAATTGGAATGAAAATCTGAAGTTTATATCTCCTCCCGTGCTCTCTATTCTTCGTTCCTCCCTTTTAAACAAATTCTTGATTTTCTGTGTTTTGAGTTCTTGTTTGCTGGGAAGGCCCAAAATGGGTTGCTTTTTGATGGGATAGTGCCTCAAGATCATTTGATCAAGTTTCCCTAGAGCTAACCCCTTTTAATCTCAGATTTGGCATTTTGGGTTGCTCTGTTCTTCTTTTGCCCTTCTAGGGTTTTTAAGCATTTCTTGTTTCCCTTTGCAAGTTGGGCTGAGTTTTGGCTTGGAGAGTCCTATGGCTGTTGCTAACATTTCTGCAAAATATCTTGGCCATAGGATCAAAGGTTTGGAAGCAATTTGATTTTTGGCTCGGGTCGTGCAAGAATTCAGATTTTTTTACTCCATAATCTGAAATTCCTGTTTCTCGATTTGTTTCTCTTGTTTCGCAGGGTCCCCTTACTATTTGGTACGTTGTAGTAAGGCTTTGGATCAACGAGATTGAGAGCAATCCCTCATATTAGCCAAAAATCCGAAGTTCCATTTCTTTTAGCCTGAAACCCTGCTGTCTGCCTGTTGTGCGGTACTACCGCCCGAGCTGTGGTACTACCGCTCCAGCGGTACTACCGCTTGGTTCTCTCCGGTACTACCGCGAGCAACAAATTTCTGAGCTTCAGCGTTTATCTTTTCTTGCTTGTGCGGTACTAACCCCGGTACTACCGCTCAAGCGGTACTACCGTGGATAGCACTCCGGTACTACCGCTTGAGGCCAGAATTTTCCCGAATTGTTTTTTCTCGCTTGCTGGTCTCTGGAGTTGTGTTTTTCCTGCTGCAGTGTC
This sequence comes from Dendrocalamus sinicus, assembly GCA_036346575.1. Classification (NCBI taxonomy): domain Eukaryota; kingdom Viridiplantae; phylum Streptophyta; class Magnoliopsida; order Poales; family Poaceae; genus Dendrocalamus; species Dendrocalamus sinicus. The sequence continues at coordinate 25,839,658 of CM070655.1, read as the reverse complement.
TTCTTGTGAACACTGGTCTTCCTCCTTCATAGCTCACATAGCTATTGGAGAAGAAGATACTTGTTGGGGGGATTTTTAAAGATCGACATTCACCCCCCTCTGTCGCCATTTCGGTCCTACAGCCTCGTACTCAGCTGTGTTATTTGTCACTGGGAACTTGAGACTCGCCGAGTATAGCAAGCGATGGCCCCCCGGCGTAGTGATCATTGCACCCACCCTAGCGCCGGAGGCGCCGTAGGCTCCATCAGTGTGGAGGCTCCACACCGGCTCTACTGGTAGCTGGGCTTGTGGTTGAGATGGTGGGGTCCATTCAGTGAGGAAGTCTGCTAGGACTTGAGACTTTATGGCCATGCATGAAGTGTGTGTGAGGGAGAAGGGGGCGAGCTCGGCCGCCCACTTGCTAATGCGGCCCGTTAACTCCTTGTTGTGCAAAATTTCTACCAAAAGGAATGAAGAGGGCACGGTGATGTGATGACCCAAAAAGTAATGGTGTAGCTTCCGTGTGGCCATGATGAGGGCATAGGCCAATTTTTCCAGCTCAATATACTGTGTCTTGGGACCCTGAAGGGCTTCTGAGATGAAGTACACCAGTTGCTGAAGGGACCCCTCCTCGAGGATAAGGACTGCGCTGACTACTGTTGCCATAGCGATGAGGCACAGAGCAATGGAGCCTCCGGAGCCAGGGCCACATCGGTGGGAAGGCTTGCAAGATGCTTTTTGAGGTCATCGAGGGCCCTCACGCACCCCTCGTCCCAATGAAACCCATCACATCCACGAAGGGTTATAAAGAATGGAAGGCCTCTCTCGGCAGCCCTGGATTGGAAACAACTTAGCGCGGCCATGCGGCTAGTGAGCCTCTGGACCTCTCTCGTCTTCTTGGGCGGCTCCATGTAGAGGATTGTGTCAACTTTGTTAGGGTTCGCTTGTATCCCTCGTCCTAACACCGACCAGCTTTGTAGCCTGCACGCCGAAGACACATTTGTCTAGATTCAGCTTGATGCCAGCCCGTTGGAGGTTGTCGAAGGTTTCCTGGAGATCTTGGCCATGGGAGATGAGTTGTCTAGTTTTGACGACCATGTTGTTAACGTAAGCTTCGGTGTTCCTTCTGAGCTGGGCCTCGTGCACCTTTCGGAGGGGACCTCGTGCACCGAGTTCTATCCGGTGAGCAAGGTCTTGGTCTTTGAACACGATAACGGTGCCCTACAAGCCTTGAAGTTTCATGCACAGAAAGTTGTTGTGCAAGACCGCCCCAAAAGCATTGAGGATCGGCATCCCAGGATAGCGTTGTGCGGGTAGGGAAGGTTGATGACGTCGAAGGTGATGTCCTCACTTCTCGATGATCACCTTGCCTGAAGGACACCTGTAATTGTATTTGGCCTAGGGCTTTCAGTGGTTGACCCCCGAAACCCTAGAGCGGGATCCAGGCCTGAGCCTACTACGGGGGATTCCCATCTGGTCGAAGGCCCCTGCGAATAAAATATCAGCAGAGCTACCTCTGTCGACCAGAACATGCTTAACGTCGCATCTGGCAATGGTGGCCTGGATCACTAGGGGGTCCTAGTGAGAGAAGTCAACCAGATAGGTAGGGTATGCCACCACATGATGCAGCCGACGAGCGTAAGCCTTCTACTACCGGGCAGATGAGAATTCCAGTGACGAGTCTATGGAGATGACGTTTATGATGCAGTGATGTCCTCTCTCAGCGGACTATATACATAGAAGGTTCTCTAAATGCTGTTGCACGTGGGCCACTATGAGAGTTCTCGCTTCCAGGGCTCTGTCCCTAGCAATGCTTTGGCAAAGTGTTGTGATGGTGGGGCAGGATCGAGTGAGGTGGTCACCGTTGTTGGTGATATGCCCTATAGGCAACATGGAGATGTTGAATATATCACATACTATGTTTATGATACATTGCTTTGTTCCTTGAAATAGACATTATCATTATTGATCAAAGAGTATGTGACTTATTCATGAGACTCTTAATGCCAAAATGTTGCTATTTCTAAATGATCCCTGATTATATTTCATATGAGGAACAAATATGATTCAAAGATCAGCATATGTATTGATTGATGATCATGTCTCATGGATCATGGTATGGAGATACCAAATCAATAATATGGACATGTGTTAGTGAACATATGTTGGATAGACCCGCCATGAGACACTGCAGAGATTCCATGTGTCATTAGTTGGTCTCAAGTAGTGTTTATGTGGAATCCTTAGACTTGAGATCATCATGGTTCCCAACATGCGTAGTAGCTTATTTTGGGACTACTAAACACTACTCAGAATCGGGTAGTCATAAAAGTAGTCTTTGGGTTTGCCATGAAACATGTAGTGGGATGTGAATGATCAAGATAGAATTTGCCCCTCCTTATGGGAGAGATATCTCTGGGCCCCTCGATGTAATGGATTATGAAAGTGCATGGTCATGCCAAGGTGATTGAGGAGTCAATCACGCGTTTATAATCCATCACGGAATCGAGAGAGTGATTGAGCTATTAAGAGGATGACACAGGTCTCGCCTTGAGCTTAATCTATATCGTGAGGCAAAGGGATTAGTACATGAGAACATTACAGGTTCAGCCGATATGATCTTTACGTATACTTTGGGGTTAATATGTCTTACTAGAGGCCGCTATTAACAGGGTGACCTGAAAGGCGTTTCCGGGTCGCGACCAAGTATACGTGAACCTACAGGGTCGCACACTTAACAGGTTGGAACACTAATTCGAATGTGATTCGGATGTGGGCTCAATTCGGATAGAGATCCGGATAGACTCCTATTGGGCCTCGGTCCACGAGGCCCAAGTGAGGAGGTCTATATATATGGAGGCAAGGGGCTGAGGGGATGCATCTGTTAATCCCGAGCTAAACCCTAGCCGCCACCTCCCGAGCCAAACCCTAGCCGCTCGCGAGTGCTGGTACACTCGCGATCGGCATTCCAGCCCCGGACGTGTGGATACCGGTGGAGGCGTTGCTCGTTGCGGTGTTGATTGGCATCAACAACCTACAGATTGGATCTGCTCGTGGTGTGGTTGATCGCGTGGAGGAGACGATCTATTCGGGACGATCGGCAACTTCCACTACTACCTCGACGCACGTGGTTGGATCGGCTTCTCCAACTCTTCTTCCGCAGCGCTGCGCGTCTAGTGGTAACGATCCATGATCCCTCCTTAAGCATGATGTCCTTGTGTGCGCGGTAGAAAAGTTTTGTTTTCGCTTTGCGTAGCCTCACGCGCATTCCTTGATGGTATCGAGCCATCTTGCTTAGTTTGCGATCGGATCGGCGCATATGTTGATATGCGGTTGTAGTAGATTGGATCTATTACGGTCTAGATCAGTCGGTTCATGTGATGAATCGATGGTAGCACGAGTTGATGAGATCAATCGGTGAATAGGGGTTAGATGAGGCGCAGATTGTATCACTACTAGTGCCCTAGAGATTGTCTCGGATCGGCATAAGGTGGTTATGTCGAATACTAGTAGGATATGAATCGATAGCCTCGGGCGGTGGGAATACTAGTGCCTAGAGATTGTCTCGGATCGGCATAAGGTGGTTATGCCGAATACTAGTAGGTTATGGATCTGACCGCCGTGCGTACCCGCCTTGTATAGCGTCATGGGTTCACATCGTTAGGTAGAATACGATTCTACGTCTCACTTGTTTTTGCAGGGAATGATGTGAATAGTATGGCCCTATATCTTATTGGAATGTATGAGATGTATGTGATGCATGTAACATTCGTTCATGGCCTGCGTGTCATGATTATTTCAGCTATTTTTAGCTGTCTATATTGTATTTAACGACCTGCGTGTCGACCTTAATGCTTGAATCTATCTTTGTAATCTTCAATTTCTAGCTATTATAGGTAGTAGCTTAGTTTTGAGGTTACAAGCTTTCAAGCATGGTAGCCTAAAGGAGTGATGTGGAGGATGGAGATCGTCTACACCTACATGGAGATGGAGATCACCATTTTTTGGGTCATACTATTTCACAGTTAAATGTGTTTATCTGTGATGTTATCTATCTTATTCTTATGCAATGATATATGTGATATGTTGCTTTGGTAGGATAGAATCCCTCATAAAATTAGGTGTTAATGCCCTTCCATATGTTGCACCAAAAGATAATGATCACCGCATGGTAGGTCTACCAAAGTAGAGTGCCGTCGGTTATCATCATTATTTGGGGTAGATGTCGGACATCTACATGCGGAAGCATTTGGTTTACTTAACAAGGTTATCAAAACAGTTTTGGACCTTGGGGCATAGGTTGGGGCCGGGGCATATTGATGTCACCAAACAAGCAAGAGTCACATAGGGATGTGATTAGCAAGGTGTTGCTTACCCATGTCACTAGGTTTCTAGCCGTGATGCCAAAGCTCACTAGGAATTAGTGAAATGAGGATCTTGACCCACTATGTAACTTAGAGGGAGTTTTGTTGCAAAACACATAGTGGGAGTCTTTTGTTAAATAGTTTAATAAAAGATGAACATAAACATAGTGCTAAACTTTGCATATTCTTTGTTGTAGATCATGTCAGCTAATGCCGCATCCAATTCTTTTAATTTGCGATCTATTCTTGAGAAAGAAAAACTCAATGGAACGAACTTTATGGATTGGTATCGCAACTTGAGAATTGTTCTCAAGCAAGAGCGCAAGGAGTATGTCCTTGAGTCTCCTTATCCCGATGACTTGCACGATAATGCTACTGTGGCTGCACGGAGAGCTTATGAGAAGCAAGCGAATGATTGCCTTGATGTGAGCTGTCTCATGCTTGCCACAATGTCCTCTGAGCTTGAAGCAATATGAGAACACAAATGCCTACAATATCATTGTGGGGTTGCATGGTATGTTTGAGAACCAAGCAAGGGTGAGAGGTTCAACACTTCAAAGTCCTTGTTTGCGTGCGAGCTTGCGAGAAGGAATCCGTCGACCCTCATGTGATTAAGATGATTGGCTACATTGAGAGTCTGGAAAAGCTTGGTTTTCCCTTAGCCAAGAGTTGGCTACGATGTGATTCTCCGATCGCTCCCGAGCTTTGAGCCATTCATTCGAACTATCACATGAACAACATGGACAAGACCTTGGTGAGTTGCATGAGATGCTAAAAGCTGCGAGAAAGCATTAAGAAAAGCAGCAATCATGTGATGATGATGCAGAAAGGCAAGGGCAAGCCCAATGTCAAGAAAGGTGCGGTCAAAGAAAGTTAGCTCCGATGAGATCGCGAGCAGTTCTAAGGCCAAGCAAGTCAAGAAGGGCGCTGCTCCTAATGCGATTGTTACTCTGTAAGCAATCGGGACATTGGAAAAGGCGCCCAAAGTACTTGGAGGATCTTGAGAAGAAGAAGGGAAGTACGACTTCCGCTCCTGGTATAAATGTTATAGAAATCAATCTTGCTACTTCATCTACTGATTCTTGGGTATTTGATACCGGATCGGTTGCTCACATTTGCAAATCGTTGCAGGGGCTAAGAAGAAGTAGAAGTTTGAGGAGGAGCGAAGTGGATCTTCGCGTTGGCAATGGAGCAAAAGTTGTTGCGGTGGCTATTGGCACCATGCCATTGTCTTTCCCTTCAGGATTAGTTTTGGAATTGAATAATTGTTATTGTGTTCCATCTCTTTCCAAGAACATTATTTCTGCTTTATGTTTGCAAGCAGAAGGTTATGACTTTAGATCTGTGAACAATGGTTGTTCTCTTTATTTCAAAGATATGTTCTATTGTCATACTCCATTGGTGAATGGGTTATATGTTCTTACTCTTGAAGAGTCACCGGTCTATAACATTAATGCAAAGAGGCAACGTTCGAATGATTTGAATCCACGTTTATTTTGGCATCGTCGCTAGGTCACATAAATGAGAAACGCATGGAGAAGCTCCATAGAGATGGTATTCTGCACTCATTTGATTTTGAATCATTTGAGACATGCGAATCTTGTTTACTTGGCAAGATGACAAAGGCACCTTTCATCTGGTCAAGGTGAGCGGGCAAGTGACTTATTGGCACTCATACATTCGATGTATGTGGACCAATGAGCTCAATAGCCGAGGTGGTTTTCAGATACTTCATAATTTTCTTGATGAGTTTAGTAGATATGGGTATATCTACGATGAAGCATAAGTTTGAATCCTTTGAAAAGTTCAAAGAATTCCAAAATGAAGTGCAAAATCATTTAGGCAAGACAATCAAGTTTCTACGATCGATCGTGGAGGCGAGTATTTGAGCCATGAGTTTGGCAATCATCGAAGGATTGTGGAATTGTTCCACAATTGACTCCGCCAGAACACCTCAATGGAATGGGGTATCTGAACGGAGAAATCGCACCTTATTAGATATGGTGCACTCCATGATGAGCCAAAGTGATCTTTCGTTGTCTTTTTGAAGTGCGCTCTTGAAACACCGCTTTCACACTAAGCAGGTTCCATCAAAATCAGTAGAAAAGACACGATATGAGATGTGGACAGGACAACGTCCTATCTTGTCTTTTCTTAAGATTTGGGGATGTGAGGCTTATGTAAAACGTTTACAATCTGATAAGCTCAGTCCTAAATCGATAAATGCTTCTTTATCGGGTATCCTAAGGAAACAAAAGGATATTACTTCTATAATCAAGAAGAAGGCAAAGTGTTTGTCGCTTGGCATGGTGTCTTCTTAGAAAGAGTTTCTCTCAAGAAGGGATAGTGGGAGCATGGTGCAACTTGAAGAAATTCGAGAAACACTGAAAATGTTTCAGCTCCTCTGAGAACCACAACAGGATGAACAAACTGTTGAAGAACTGTTGTGGACACATCGGCACCACGTGAGGTCGAGAGGTCACGTCGTGCACTGAGAGGTACATGTTCTTGACTACTCAACAACGGGACATATTGTTGTTAGACAACGATGAGCCTAAGACCTATGAAGAAGCGATGGTGGGACCAGACTCTGAGAAATGGCTTGAAGCCATGAGATCCAAAATTGAATCCATGCACAGTAATCAAGTTTGGAACTTGGTTGATCCACCTGATGGTGTTAAAACCATTGAGTGCAAATGGGTTTTCAAGAAAAAGATAGACATAGATGGAAATGTTCATATCTATAAAGCGCGATTGGTGGCCAAAGGTTTCAAACAAATTCAAGGTGTTGATTATGATGAAACTTTTTCGCCCGTCGCAATGCTAAAATCTATTCGGATCATTCTAGCGATTGTTGCTTATTTCGACTATGAAATATGGCAAATGGATGTCAAAACAGCTTTCCTTAATGGAAATCTGAGTGAGGATGTGTACAAGACACAGCCCACGGGTTTTGTCGATCCGCAATCAGCTGGAAAGATATGCAAGCTGCAAAGATCCATTTATGGATTAAAGCAGGCATCTCGGAGTTGGAACATTCGTTTTGATGAAGTAATCAAAGGGTTTGGTTTCATCAAGAACGAAGAAGAGCCTTGTGTTTACAAAAAGGCTAGTGGGAGCGCACTCGTGTTTTTGGTCTTATATGTGGATGACATATTACTGATCGGAAATGACATTCCTATGCTCGAATCTGTTAAGTCTTCATTGAAAAATAGTTTCTCTATGAAAGACTTAGGAGAGGCGGCATATATTCTAGGCATCAAGATCTATAGAGATAGATCAAAAAGGCTGATTGGATTAAGCCAAGATACGTACATTGACAAGGTGTTGAAAAGCTTCAAAATGCAGGATTCCAAGAAAGGCTTTCTACCTATGTCACATGGTATAAATCTTAGCAAGAATCAGTGTCCTAGTACACCTGATGAGCGGGATAAAATGAATGCGATTCCATATGCTTCAGCTATTGGGTCCATTATGTATGCCATGCTTTGTACACGTCCAGATGTCTCGTATGCTTTAAGTGCTACAAGTAGATACGATCGAGATCCGGTGAAAGTCACTGGATTGCCGTAAAGAACATCTTGAAGTACTTGAGAAGAACTAAAGATGTGTTCCTCGTCTATGGGGGTGAGGAAGAGCTCGTTGTAAATGGTTACACCGATGCTAGCTTCCAAACTGACAATGATGATTTTAGATCGCAATCTGGATTTGTGTTCTGCTGAGCGGCGGTGCGATGAGCTGGAAGAGTTCCAAGCGAGGAGGCGGTTGCTGATTCTACAACGAAGCCGAGTACATAGCAGCTTCGAAGTGCTAAAGAAATTTGTTTGGATCAAGAAATTTGTTTCGAGCTTGGTGTGATGGCTAGTGCCTCCGGCCCAATGGACCTCTCTTGTGACAACGGTGGAGCCATTGCGCAAGCCAAGGAGCCTAGATCGCACGAGAAGTCCAAGCACATTCTCGGCGATTTCATCTCATCCGCGAGATTGTGGAGAGAGGCGATGTGAAGATATGCAAAGTACAAACGGATTTGAACATTGCAGATCCGTTGACAAAGCCGCTTCCCACCAAAGCATGAGGCTCACACTAGGGCAATGGGTATTAGATACCTACATGGTTGACTCTAGTGCAAGTGGGAGATTGGTGATATGCCCTAGAGGCAACATGGAGATGTTGAATATATCACATACTATGTTTATGATACATTGCTTTGTTCCTTGAAATAGACATTATCATTATTGATCAATGAGTATGTGACTTATTCATGAGACTCTTAATGCCAAAATGTTGCTATTTCTAAATGATCCCTGATTATATTTCATATGAGGAACAAATATGATTCAAAGATCAGCATATGTATTGATTGATGATCATGTCTCATGGATCATGGTATGGAGATACCAAATCAATAATATGGACATGTGTTAGTGAACATATGTTGGATAGACCCGCCATGAGACACTGCAGAGATTCCATGTGTCATCAGTTGGTCTCAAGTAGTGTTTATGTGGAATCCTTAGACTTGAGATCATCATGGTTCCCAACATGCGTAGTAGCTTATTTTGGGACTACTAAACACTACTCCAGTGGCGGGTAGTCATAAAAGTAGTCTTTGGGTTTGCCATGAAACATGTAGTGGGATGTGAATGATCAAGATAGAATTTGCCCCTCCTTATGGGAGAGATATCTCTGGGCCCCTCAATGTAATGGATTATGAAAGTGCATGGCCATGCCAAGGTGATTGAGGAGTCAATCACGAGTTTATAATCCATCACGGAATCGAGAGAGTGATTGAGCTATTAAGAGGATGACACAGGTCTCGCCTTGAGCTTAATCTATATCGTGAGGCAAAGGGATTAGTACATGAGAACATTACAGGTTCAGTGATATGATCTTTACGTATACTTTGGGGTTAATATGTCTTACTAGAGGCCGCTATTAACAGGTGACTGAAGGCGTTTCAGTCGCGACCAAGTATCGTGAACCTCAGTGGTCGCACACTTAACGGGTTGGAACACTAATTCGAATGTGATTCGGATGTGGGCTCAATTCGGATAGAGATCGGATAGACTCCTATTGGGCCTCGGTCCACGAGGCCCAAGTGAGGAGGTCTATATATATGGAGGCGAGGGGTGAGGATGCATCGGTAATCCCGAGCTAAACCCTAGCCGCCACCTCCCGAGCCAAACCCTAGCCGCTCGCGAGTCTTTGGTACACTCGCGATCGGCGCCCAGCCGGGACGTGTGGATACCGGTGGAGGCGCTGCTCATTGCGGCGTTGATCGGCATCAACAACCTACAGATTGGATCTGCTCGTGGTGTGGTTGATCGCGTGGAGGAGACAATCTGTTCGGGACGATCGACTACTTCCACTACTACCTCGACGCGCGTGGTTGGATCGGCTTCTCCAACTCTTCTTCCGCTGCGTTGCGCGTCTAGTGGTAACGATCCATGATCCCTCCTTAAGCATGATGTCCTTGTGTGCGCGGTAGAAAAGTTTTGTTTTCTGCTTTCGTAGCCTACGCGCATTCCTTCAACCGTGCCCATGTACTTTGCACCAGAGCCCATGCTACTGGCGCTCTACATTGCTGTGCACTACGTCCTCATGGCCTCGGCCTCGTACACGCCCGTGACCTCTACGACCCTGTCCCCGGCCAACGAGGGTGCTGTCGTCGGACCCACCTTCAATGTCGAAGACGTATCTGGCCTTTTGGGCTTTGCATTGCTTGTGACTGGAGGTGTCTTTCGGTGGGTCTTGCACTTGCTTGGTGTTGGAGGTGTCGCCCCTGTGTTGCTGCGCATCTTCCTCTGCGCTCGCATATTCCTCTATTTTATCGAAGAGCTTGGCAACTGCCTTTATCGGTTTGTGTGCATTGTATTCGGCCAGCAACCCCGGGCGGAGGCCCCGGATCGCTGCATTTATGATCGTGGTCTCATTGACGTCTTTGACTTGAAAGTGAACCTTGGCGAAGTGTTTGAGGTACTCTCAGATCATTTTCGAGGGCTTCTGCTTGATGGTGAAGAGTTGGTCCGTGTCGACCCGCTCGACGTAGTTACCCTAGAAGTTATCGTATAAGCGGTCGTGTTTCTACTCCCATGCATATATGGAGTTTGGCTCTATGGTGAAGAACAAAGAGAACGCTACGCTCTGCAGGGCAAGCGACAATCCCTTCGCTTTGGTAGAGTCATCCCCGCCGGCAGCCTCAATGGCCATCTCGTACACCCGAATGATCTCCCTAGGGTCCGTATTGCCTTTGTACGACTTGACGGTCGGAAACTTGAAATCTTCCAGCCACGCCGACTACTGCAGGCTGGTGGAGAGTGGAGACTCCAGATCTACATGTCGAAGTGTGACGCGACTGGAGATGGGGGCGTTGCAGCTGGCGCTCGATCGGGTGTGACCTCCACGACCGCTACCGGTGGCGTTTACTGACTCCGAGCCTCTTGCATCTCCCACATAGCCCTCGGAGGTCTGGTAGCTCACGCTGCAATGTTTCGAGGGCCGCCATTAGAGTTCTCTCTATCGTTGGGGTGGATGCACCTGCTTGAGCGGAGGCATGCGCTACGATGATGCTGGCGATAACAACCTGCTCGCCGGAGCTATTCGGTGTGTCAGTGCGATTGGCTCTACAGTCGGCGATGAGGCCAACGTGAGCACAGGACCACCTACCACCCCCACGCTGGATCTGGGGTCATTGGGCACGATGGCGCGATTGTCGGCGCCGATGATCCCACTGACCTGAATGTCGCTAACGGGGTCGACCATTGCACCATCAACGGGGTTGACTACTGCACCCCGACAATCCTCGTGGTGGCTGATCGTACCCACGCGGATGTCGACGCCGGCGTTCACCGCACCAACGTCGCCCTCAACACCGGCCCCAAGTGTTGGCATAGACGACCCACCACTTGAGGCCTTGGCGTTCGTGACCACCGCCATCGTGCTCCACTTCCTTTTCACTATCGACGATGTTTTCTTAGGTGCCATCACCTCTCAAAGTCCACGGCTTGCTCTCTGTCATCCCCACGGACGGCACCAACTGTTGTGGCTACTGACCAAACAGTAAACTACGAGAGTAGTGGAGTGGTTGTAGTAATGAACAATGCTTGCCCCTTCTCCATATTCAGGGCGCGCGTATATATACATCTATAAAGCATGATTACAATATTACCCTTACAATCGTGCACCCCCTAGGGGGCATACATGTCATTACACATATTTTGCTGGGCCTTACAGCCCCCAAACATGTCGGATAGGCTTTGGTGGGGGTCATCCCTACTACACTATGGTTTTTAAATTCTAACCTGTTAACGAGAGGCAATACGCAAAGAAAAATAGCCATGTATGATTTTAGCCAGTACAACTGAACTCGGTATAGTTTGTACTACAATTTATCTATAGACTCTACCTTAAAATACAACATTTAATGGTGAGTTACTATAGAAATGAAATTTAAAGCCTAAGCATAAGCCTAAAAGAACTAAATCTCGCTTAGCTTGAAAAGAGTATGCCCAGATAATATAGATGATTCCTTAGTTATTATATGCTTATTCCGAGAGGTTTTGTTAGAAACTATAATTGTCGGACCTCCTGGCTGCAGGCTGCTGGCATGATGCAGGCTGGAAGCCTCGAACATAGGAATTTGAGGTTTCATGATGGGCTTTTTCTCCCACAGAAAAATATCCTGCATCCTAGTTAGGTTGTTGATGTTTTGTGCTCAGTGTTTGGTGCGCAATCACCATTTTAGCACACGACATTTTCCTTGTTTGCCCTTGATCCACTTGTTATACACACATCTTTTATCAAAGGCCCACTTTATGTGTTCTCATTAATTTTAGATATACAGCTTAAAAGGTTTTATGTTTCGATAAATATTTGTAATATATTTGTTTTAATTCGTATTTGCTCTATATATGTATTCGATAGTATTCATATTCGTATCTAGGGTATTCGTATTCATATCCACATCCAAGAAAAAATATAAAAATAAAAATAGTAAAGCCATTAGCAGACTGTATCCGGTCCATTTTCATTCTAACTACATCCGTTACATGAGAGGTGCTATTTTATAATGCACACAATCAAAATTTAAAAACTTTTGACTACTAATATCCACAATTAGTTTTATATTTTTCATATAAAATGATATTGTTGATTTATCATAAAATACTTTTTAATTGTTATACGTCTGTATAGAGACTGTGTAATCGCAAAAGTCAAGCGGCAGCCAAACAAGTCAAACATTTTCGCGAAACGCAACGGCTAAGTTGCAAACCACCTTACGCAGATCAGCTACCCAAACGACAAGACCAAAGAGACCTTGAGCAATGGCGAACACACCATTATTGCGTCTGTTACAAATTTAGCCCTTGATTTCTTTGCTTTATTTCTCACATAAAATTGCATCTCTAAAACTGATTACAACCTCTCAATATATATGCTAATAACTTCTACTAACACACGTATTAGGACTTCGAATTAGACACCACTTCAACTCGAATTACACACGTAGACGAACTCAACTGCGACTAGGACTCTAAGTCAAGATTAATTTTAACAATCTCCCCCTTAATCTTGACTTTCTAACTTCTTTCCACCTTGCTTGAGTTTGGACGGCGACACATCTCAACCGTCCCTGACCCAACTTATCATCAGAGCACTTCATCATCGCTAAGCGCTTCAGCAACAAACGCTTTCTTCATCTTCGGCTTTTGGCATTCTGAACCAATGTGACCATAATCATTACAGTTATAACACCTCACTTTTACCTCATCAAACCTCCGATTTTTCCGACCTTGGCCATTACCCCTGGAAGTATTCTTGCCTTCACGCTTCGACGATCGGATCTCCCACTCAGCGCGAGTCAACAAGAGCTGTCCTTCACCTTTGTTACTATTGCCGTGGATGTGTTCCTCATATGCCTTAAGACGATCGATGACCTCCTCCATGGTCATTGTCTTTAGGTCTCCAAATGGCTTTATGACTGAAGCAATCAGGAGAAACTGTGAGGAATAGCACGAAGGAATTTCTTCATCACATACAACTCTTCCACCTTCTCACCAAGGGCCCGTATCTTGTTGACGATGTCCGTCAACCGAACGGCGAAGGCATTGATCGACTCCGTTTCCTTCATACGTAGCACCTCGAACTCGGTCTTGAGAGTTTGTACCTTTGCTTCCTTCACACGATCTGCGCCAAGATGCATCACCTTCAATGCCTCCCACGAGGCTTTGGCCATTTCCTTTTCGGCCAGTAGGAAGAGCGTCTCCTCTGGGATGCCCTGATAGATGATCACCAATGCCATCTAATATTTGCACATATCGACGTTGTCGTTCTCGATCGCATCCCACACTCCTCGAGCCTTCATGTACACCTTCATTTTGATTGCCCATGCTGCATAATTGCTCGTCGTGATCATCGGATAATGAAGCGAGATAGCGGAACTCGCATTCGCCATCATACCGGATGATGCCTTGTCGCCGGTGACACCGCTTCCCGGAGTACGCGACATGATCTTGAGCACGGATCAAAAAAACTCAGGGTAATTTGAAGTCTCTTAGACCAAGAGAAAATAGAGAAAAACCTGCTATTTTTCTTTTTCTCTTTTTTTCTAAACTTTGCTCTTGCTGCTCTGCGTTCTGTTGCCTGAACTGCCGCTTCGCTTGGGCTTTTATTGCGTCGTCTTGTCTCTACGACTCAGAGACAGAAAACCAGAAAGAACAGTTCGGCTTGGCTTAATACACAAACATGCGCTTGGAGACACTTCGGCTTGGAGTCAGCTTTGGTATCCTTTCGGGCTCCTCTCCCCTCCATGTACCACCAGAACTCCCTGTTGTAGCAGCGGGGGATTAATCCTGCGCCCATGGCATCCCTGTGGCCCCGCGCGTGTCGCGTCAGGAGCATGGCGCCGGCGCCGGTGCAGCTAACCACGGAGCAGCTCCTCCGCAGTCGTCGCCGTCCGCGCCTCCCCGCGGCTCGGCAGCGGCCTCCTCCACACGTATTTCTTCCGCCATGGTTGCCTCCTCTCGCTCCTCGTCTCCTCCATTCCACAACTCTTCCTCCTCGCCGGCCTCCTCTCCAGGCGTCACGCCCCTCTCCCACCGCCGCAGCTCCGCGCCTTCACAGCAGCCGCCCTCCTCGTCCTCGCTGGCCCTCACCTCGGGCTACCGGAGACTGCGTGCCTCGGTCGCTCCCCCTCGGCGCAGACAATGGCGGTGTGCTCCTCTGAGGGTGGCCCTTAGCGGCGGTGGAATCGGCAGATCCGAGCTTGACGACGGCGAGGGCGGCCGGATCTGTCTCCTCCTTCTTCTCTACAGTGGCAGTGGCGGCGGCCTTCTCTACCGCAGCCCACATCTACTCCACGGCGGCGACGTCGGCGGGGCTCATCGGCGGCTATAGCCAGGTGGCACCTCCTGCGCATGCTGCTCCCTGTGCTCGACGCAGAGGCCGCTCCTCCCGCGGGCGGCAATGGTGGCGCGCAACGGTGGCTGCCCCCAGGAGCAGAGATTGCTCCCCCGAGGACAGCAACAGCAGAAATCAAGGTCGGCTCTATACCACTTGTTACAAATTTAGCCCTTGATTTCTTTGCTTCATTTCTCGCATAAAATTGCATCTCTAAAACTGATACAAGCCTCTCAATATATATGCTAATAACTCTTACTAACACACATATTAGGACTTCGAATTGGACACCACTTCAACTCGAATTACACACGTAAACGAACTCAACTGCAACTAGGACTCTAAGTCAAGATTAATTTTAACAGCGTCGTCTCCTCTTCTTCAAGGTGGCCGTCGCCATCCTTGCTCTGCTACCTCCAGCGGCCATGCGAGGGTGTGCCTGCCATTGGGCTCGACGGCGGTGCCATACCAGCTCAACACGACGGACGGCTGCGGCGACCCGGCCTATAAGGTCCGGTGTGCCGCCAACATGTCCAGTCCCTTCTTCGACATGCTCAACGGCATTTCCTACCCAATCACTTCCATCTCCTCGACGGCGCAGCGCCTCGTGGTCTTGCCGGCGCCGTTCCTGTCGCAGAGCACCTGCGTGTCTGTGGGCGTGCCAGCCGCCCACGGCGTGGAGCTGAACTCGTCGCTGCCGTGCCGTTCAACATAAGCTCGTCAAACACTATCATGCTGCTCAACTGCACGGCAGCGCTGCTGCAGCCACCGCTGAACTGCTCGTCCAACACGTTCTGCCACGTCTACGCGAACTCCACGGGTTCGATGAAGTCGGCCTGCATTTGATGGCGTCGGTCTACGCGCCACCTCCGTTCTGCTGCACGTTCTTGGCAACCGGCTCATCGACGTTGTACAGGATCTGTGTGTCACCGCAGTACTACAGCGCGTACCGGAGCTTCGTGGGGCTCGACCCGATGCAGCCGCCGGCGACATGGGGAAGGCGCCTCGGGCTAGAGCTACAGTGGGCGACGCTGAGGGAGCCGCTCTGCAACACGTAGGCCGACTACGAGGAGTTTCCACTTTTACTATTACAATAGTTATGTTTTTACTATTATTTAGTATTCTCATTAGTGTGTGTTTCCACTTTTATTTAGTATTCTCATTAGTTTTGATGTTTCTACTAAAGGTAGTGCTTAGTATTCACATTCATGTACTCATATACAAATAGATGATCAATAGAAGGCAAATGTGTATCAGTTGCCAATCGTTCTTTTGATATCTTCTGATATGGTATCAGAGTCTACTCTTCCATCTAGTGAGAATGTCTACAAATACAACTGCTAGCCTAGAATCGTCAATCTCAGGATCACTTGGCATTCAAGTCGTCAACCTGATGTTCACTGATCACCCATTCTTTGGTAATCCTTTTTGGTACAAATTTATTATGTACTGATAAACAAAAAAGAATTAAACGTAACAGATTGTCTGAGCGAAAACTGAAATTCCTAGTTTCGAGAAATGAAATAAATTTTGCCAATGAGATCCAAATTTTTGGTCTTGAATGCTCATGATATCAGCTTTGAATCCTGACGAGTTGAAATTGTTTTAATTTTGAGATATGGTCCTGTTTGGTGAATAAAACTCGAATAGGCAACTATCAGGAATAAGGATTATCAACATAAAGGAACGTTAATTTCAATGTGTTATTGTTAGTGTTAGTCTGTTGAGCATTTCACGAAATAATATTTACTATTATAAAAATGTGAGTTGGTGGTTAGTCCATCCTCCCTCCTCTCTTCTCAGCCATCCGATTTGTTATAGACCATTCGTCTCTCTCTCTCTCTCTCTCTCAGGATACAACCGCCCACCGCCTCCACTTTCCCCATCTCCTCGCGCATTCTAGCCGTTCTTATCTCTCTGTCGTTTGCTCTCCAATGTTTGATATGTGAAGTTGGCTAGATAGTAAGTTCCGTCTCATTATTTTTATGACCCCGTTGCAACGCACGGATCTCTAACTAGTTACCAATAAATGATGGTATTCTTAAACCAAAAGTGATGAAACAGATTTATCAAGAATTGACTTATTTTTGTATCAAATTTATCATTTACTGATAAACAAAAAACGAATTGAACGTAACAGATTGTCTGTGCCCAGGTTAGAACTGGGGACCTCTAGTGTATGAGACTAGTGTGATAACCGACTACACTAGCCAAATTTGCTTCCGGCTTCACTCGTCTGTTATTATGTATTATTATAAACACATCAGGTATAATTCGATACCATTATTCCGAAATGGAAAGCGCTGTGCATATGAACAGCTCATGTACGATATCTTTACGACAGCATTTGCCTTACATGCTCATTCATGCTCTCTGTTGTCGATCTCCCATTCATTAGTGCTGCCCAGTGCCGACGTCGATGAGAGAAGTGAAGAAGAAACTCGTTACAACAGCTTGACAGTTGCACACCTTGAAGAGAAAAATCCTTGCTGCAGATCAGGTGCCTTTCCCAATTGAAGATCCAATAACACTTCGGCAAAATTTAAAAGAGAATCCAAGGCTTATCCTACGAACGGACTAATCAAATTGAACCATGAACTACTGAATTACAAGATCTTCAAATTTTCTTTGGCAGTTAGATTGTTAGGTATACGAAGTAATTGAAAAACGGATTAGTATGTTGTAGCATGAAGAAGGGGTGATTCGACGAGGTAAGAGCATCTCCAACAAATAAACTAAAGTACTCATATCCCCTATATTTTAGAAGAAAAGGTAAAAAAAGGGCTCCAACAGATCTCCTAACTGGTACCCAAAAATATAGAGGACTACATCCCTGATTTTTAGTCCCCCATATATGGAGGATGCACACCATTCCCTAAATCAGTCCCAACGCTCCTGCGCCGTCCGATCCCCTAAATTCTTTGGTTGGTAGTTTTTGTGGACCCAGATTTTAATTTAGGGGACCATATTTAGAGGACTTGTTGGAGGTTACATATTTTTAGTCTTCTATATTCTAGATTGTGTCCTCTAAGGCCCTGTTTGGCACAGCTTCACCAACAACTTCATGAGCTGTTGTGAGCTATTTTTTGCCAAACACCCTTTTTGCAAACAGCTTCATGGGTGAAGCTCCTTTTTTTCTGCTCTCACAAAGGAATGGGGAGAGGTGAAGTTGAAAAAAGTAGCTTTTCACAGCTCTCTCCTTGAGCCCATGATCCTAGGAACCCGCTGCCCCTCTGGTTCACCAAAATTACACGCATTTGCCACTAGTCCATCCCGTTCACCTCTCCCGTTCACGAAACATAAACAAGGCACTAATATTGCTTCCTAATAATTTTAATTTTTTATTATTTTTTATTTTAATGTTTTAATTCATACTCATTCAAATATATTATTTTTTAATTCATATGACCATATACAAACATACAACTCCAAATGTTAGAACAAGTCAGGTAGACAGGGGCATCTTGGATAATTGCCCTCTCTCAGCCATGCATGAAGCTGTTGGTGAAGCTGTTTTGCCAAACAGTTTTCCAAAACAGATTTAACTTCATCGGTAAAGCTGCTCGTGAAGCTGAAACAAAAAAAACAGTTTCACTAGTGAATCTGAGCTGTGTCAAACGGAGCCTAAAAAGTGATTTAGGGGATGAGTTTTAGAGGACATTGTTGGAGATGCTCTAAGCTGTGGATCTAAGGATGCAAAAGGGCCTGTCTAGGACGACCCACTGACTGCCCCTCATGGCCCATGATGAAAGTTTAGGATTTTGGGTCGGCCTGAACCTCTGTTGGTGGGAATAGGTCCGAACCACTGAGTCATGTGGATTGACCTGTTTCGTTTGGAGATTTAGTCTCATACTCTGTGTTTGCTAAAGTATTGGGATTGTTAAATCTACTGAATTCAGAAAGAGACACAGAGAGAGAGAGAGAGAGAGTGTGTGCGTGAAAGCCGCAAGCGGAAGAAGAAGAAAGAAAAAGATTAAATGGCTGGTTATATCGATTGGAGTATTAGACAAAATAAAATAGAATTGGATGAGATAATCATGCTCTGCAATTATAGAAAAATATTGCATTTAAACAGAACATTGATGAGCTACCAATCGTGTGACAAGCTCACAAGAAATTTTGTTTTTTTCTGACTCATTAACACACAAAAATCGATCCAATCCTCAATGAAAAATAAACAATCGAATACCTTAGATCTACTCTAAAAATATGGGCAAGAAACATCACCAATTCACCATAATAAGAGATGTCTAGAGTTGCCGTATATTTCACACTTCCTACAAAAGACCTTGCTTCAGAAGATGACCACGCCGCCGGAGACATGACCAACGCACATGACCCTGCCTTTATCTCACGGCTGCAAACTAGCAAATCACCTACTGCCCCTAGCATCATAGACATACATCAGAGCTTTTGCGCACGCAAGTAGAAGTGATAGGTTGTACCAGGAGTGGGCTCGGCGGCGTGGCAGCGCACTTGGCCCATCGACATGACACAGAGTTGGAGGAGCGCCTGCAGCCAGAGGATGCAAAGTGCAAGTGTCGCAGCCTTGCCACTGGTGACCGTACGTAACAGCCAGCTGTTTATTTCAAATTTTTGGAGTAAAAAAAATTAAATTAATTTGGTTTAAAATAAAAAAACATGTATTTTGGTGTCTAAATTTTAATTTTGTTTTGCCCTAAACTTCTGCTTCTAAAAAGGATGATTTGAAAAATATTTAAGTAAAAACCTTAAAATATTATTAAATAAAGTGATATTTTGATTTTCTATCCTAATTAAAATTAATTATCTGGATTTATTTGGTTTTATGAGTTTTTCTGGAGTTTAAAATCTATTTTGAAATTAAAAAGTATTTTAAGTATAAAAATTATAGTGCCAAATTAAGTTCGAAATATTTTATCTAAGTCCAAAATATTCCTAAAAACTTCTGTGAATTTTTCTAGAAATTTTAGAATTTATTTCATATTTTTCTGAGCTTTATTGAATTTCCTAGGATTTTCTGAAATCCAAAATCAAAATCAAAAATTAAAAACCCCAAACCCTCCCTCCGGCCGACACATGGACGGCCAGGATGCATCCACGTCGCTGCCCGGATCCTGCCTTCCCCCTTCCTCGGGCCAACACCTGGCCGGCCCAAATCGACCGCGCACACCACCCCGGGCCATCTCAGTTGTTCCCTCCCACCTGTCTCCGCAACCGTCCGATACGCATCCGGCCGCTCCCACTCCCTTCTCTCTCTCTCTCTCTCTCTCTCTCCCCGGCCCATCCGTCAGCCGCGCCTCCCTTCCCCTCTCTCTCACTACGCCCTCGGCCCACCCCTCACCTCCGTCGTCCCCACCTGCCTTCTTCCTCCGCGCGCCTGGCCGCCCCGTTCCCACCTTCCATCTCCCCCACCCCGTGCGCCCATTCCTCCCGCAAGCTCCGTGTGCCCGTTTCCTCCACCTTCCCCACTCCCAGCACCCACCTCCTCCCGCAACGGCCGCCACCCACCTCCCCACTCCGGCGACCGATTCGCGCCGGCCCACTCCCCCTCCAACCCTTATAAAAGGACCCCCGAGCACCCCCATTCCTCACTCCACCACCCTCCGCCCTCAATTTTTCCCCTCCGCCACTCGAGCTTGCTCGCGCCGTGCTCCCTCACCTCCGCCGCTGCCACCAACTTCGGCAAGGAATCGCCTTCGCCTCGGCCGCCCTTGAGCCCCGCCGTCTCCCGCTGATGAGGACATCGCTAGTAATGCCAAAGCTAGTAATGAGACTTCAATAACAGGACCAATAACAAGAGCACGAGCCAAGAAACTACATTCTCAGGTGAACCTGCTCCTTAATGAACATGTCATTAATTTTAATGAGAATTGTATACTGCCTAAAAATAATGTTTTACTTGTGCTCAGGTTTGAAGAGTCGGCGATGGATGGAGATCAACGATATGTGGACGTCATCCAAGGAAGCACAAGTCTACGGCATGAATAATGATCGGCCCATGAATAGAGCCCCGCGTGAGCGATTGCGTGAGCGGTGAAAAGACCGTGAGCGGCGCGTGCGTGAAGCGGTAAAGGCCCATGAACGAAGAATCGCACAGACCCATGAACAGTACCATGCTACGGTGCGCGTGAATAGTACCACATGGGAGTTTAGTGTTGAATAGCCTTGGGTGAGACTATATATTGAGGGTAGACCCCATTGTAAAGGGAACCACTTTGATTAAAAAATACTCTTGTTCTTTCATTGGCTGAACCAACATTGAAGGAATTGGGAGTTAGTCAAAAATCAAGATCGTTCAACCTTTCCGCTGGGAATTGGGAGCGATAGAACTTCATCCGGTGGTCGTGAAGTTCAACACGTGTGATTGGGCGAATTATAGAGTGCTAACTCTTGCATTGGCAACGGGGATCACTACGATTCATCAATTCCACGTGAGTATCTTGATCCTACGTCGAGAAGATCAGGCGACCCCGTATCATCTTGGTATCAGAGCGCGGTTTACTCGGTAGGATTATTTACCCTTACTTTTAGATTGATTTATTTTTGTCCTATAGTCCATTAACTGAAAATTGCAACAAAAATAACCAAACCCTAGTTTTTGCATCTGCTAATTTTGTGAGTTTTGTTAGGTTTTGATCCATTAGAAATTTTGTTTAGGTGCTGATCGTTCGTGTTTATTTGCGTAGCCTAATCTTTGTGTCCAATCCAAAATCCAAAAAAATCTGCTGATATTCTTTTCATCAATTGAGACTAGCTGTTCAATATTGCATCTAGGGCTGCTCTTGAGTACTTTACACCTTGCTGAATATTTGTAACTTTGTGCAAAAACCGAAAGAACAATTCAACCTAGTTTGGCCTTTGAAAGAAAAAAAAGGAAGTTGAGCAAAAAAAGTGGAGGAAAGAAAGAAGAAAGAA
This sequence comes from Dendrocalamus sinicus, assembly GCA_036346575.1. Taxonomy (NCBI): domain Eukaryota; kingdom Viridiplantae; phylum Streptophyta; class Magnoliopsida; order Poales; family Poaceae; genus Dendrocalamus; species Dendrocalamus sinicus. Next base: position 25,818,020 of record CM070655.1, on the reverse strand, counting down.
AGAAAAGCATTGGCGAATTTGGGTGAGTTCTTAATCCATAAATTCAGATTGTGTAATTTAATCTCTTGAGCAATCTCGTGCCCTTACATTCATATCATTGCAATTGGCTAGCGTCTCTCCTAGTACTTGGTGCAAAGCAGGCTATCTAATATTTAATTTCAGATTGCCTCTAGTTAGCTCATTCCTTTGTTTGCATCGAGTCACATTAATCTTTGCGTGTGCGTTCATATACTACACTTAAATCTTTTGGATCAGCACTTAGGCAAAGTATTCTAGCTTGGATTATTACTTAACTTTACAACATCAAGAATTTCAGATTGCTAGGATAAACACTGCCATGCCAAGCTCCACCATATAACCGTTGTTGTGCAAGTAGTGAACACTCTTAAATTCGCTTGATCATCACTGTGCTGTTGTCACTTCTACCAGGTATAAGTTTTTATTGGCTTTAATTCACTTCGGAAGGGTAAGAACTTTACTTGGGAGAGAAAATAGTGAGATTGAGTGATTTCCACATATATACATGTTGCATAACTAACCATGACAGGATATTCAACAATTCGATCCTCTTGGTGTGAACAAAAGAGGAATGAATCTAAAGTATTTCGTACCTCATGGTGCGATTCCAATCCCAACAATTTGTTTCTTCCGTTCTATGGAAGTGAAGATCCAGAGAAGTATCTTGAGTGGGAATGGCGGTTGGAGAAAGAGTTTAGATTTGAAGCTTCCCAAAGACCAAGAAGTGATGCAAGCCACTATGCGGTTTAGAGACTATGCTTATAGTTGGTGGCAACAATTATCCGGAAAGCGATTCATTAGATCTTGGTCGATTTGAAGGTGATCATGAGAACCGAATTTGTGCCAACCTATTATGAGCGGGAATTGCTTCACCATGTGGAGAGCATCACACAAGGGAGTAACACTGTTCAAGATTACTATAATGAGCTAAAGCGTGCATTGCGACGTGCGGTGTCACTAGTGCAATAAAAGAACAGTATACTTCAAAGGAGGCTTGAATTATAAGATCATTGCTACACTTCAATATAAATATTTTAGTAGCACGCATGATCTTGTGAATTGTGCTATTGAGGAGGAGAAGAGACTTATGGATATGCGTACACCACAGTTTCATCCAAGTCCATACTTCAATTCTTATGCCCCAACAAGTGTGACACATGAGAAGATGACCGAGCATGGGACTTTCCCTTCGGTCAAGAAGACATGTACTGCTGGCCCATTGCTACAAACAACACTTGAGATGCATCAAAACCCATGTGAGAATGAGAGCCACATAGCCAAATTGAGTGAGAGTGTTAAAAAGAGTGAGTTGTGTGATTCCACCATATATGAGTTTGAGAGCATCCAAATTGAGAGTGTGAGAGATACACCAAAAGAAAAGATGGAAGTAGAAGATAGACAAAGTGAGGTTGATTTTGCACTAACACATTAATATCTACTTCTAGTGTTGTTTCTCACATTGTGCAGGTTGAAATTGAAGATGAGGAATTAAACATTCAACAACCGGCATCATTGGAAGTCAAAGATGAGGAGATAACCACGATTGAAGATGAAGTACTTGCTGTCCCGTTGTTACATCATGATGATTTAATACCTACAACACCAACATCAACTGAGGAGAACAACAAAGGTAACAATATTGGTGCTGAAATTAATTGTGAAACGGTGAGTACTTGTGAGAACTCATATGTGCGAATGAAAATTCCATATTCTGAAATTTCTTTGCTCAATTTACATAATGTGGAATTGATTACTCATAAGGAAGTTCTTACTCGAATATCTCCTAGTGATTCTTTGTACTATATCATGTTTGTTGATCCTTGTAACATCCTGATTTTCAGAGTCTTTTTGAAGCTTTTAAAATAAAATTCACCATTTGGATTTTTCTGGAATTAATTAAAGCTTAATTGGAATTTTTATTAATAAAAAAGATTTAATATGATTAAATTAAATATTAATATTTGCCCAAAATATTTTATTTGTGTTCCTTGTGTCACAAGGAATTTTTCTGTATTTTCTGGGATTTTTCGGAGTTTGTTTGAGCTCAATTTAAAATTCAAAAAAAAAAAGAATTTCCCATCCCGTCACCCATCCCAAAATTTCCTAACCCTTGCCTCGCTTAACCTCAAGATTCCCAGCCAATTACTACCAAGCCAGCCAACTCACTTTCATGATGAGAGGCCACTTTCCTTCATCTTATTCCTCTGTAGCCCAGTACACTATTCATCTTCCCCAACGCGCAGCAGACGCGATCGATCTCGTGTTCAGTTTCTTTCCATTTTCCTCTCTCTTCATAACTTCCAATCCAGACCTTATCTCAATGTCTTCCCAAAAGGAAAGTTGTGCCAAATCACGCAAGGATTCCATCCCAACTGGTCTCTTTCCGTTTCGTTCATCCATTTGCCTTTTATCTCCAATTTTCTGAAACGGACTCTAAACCGAAATCCACGAATTGGAGTCGGTTTCTACCTCTTCCAAGCCTATAAATACGACCCCTTGGCTCCCTAAACCCATCCCAAGCCGTGCCAAGTCCCCAAAGCCCAGGACGCCGTCGGCACTGAGCCCCTCCGGCCCCGAATTTGCTCGTCGTGTCTCGAGCGATTCGGTGAGTTTCTCCGTGATTCTTTCGCGTCACATTGTGTCATCATATCCCATCTACCATCTTGCCAAGTTAATTTGGTTTTGGTGCAGCCAATCTCCCGGAATCGAGTTTTCCCCAATCTAGGTCAAGAGCGCTTCTCGACGTCGATTCGTCGCCTCCGGTAAGCTTTAGCCCTTGCCGTAATTTTTCTTAGACTTGCCTTGCCGCGTTCTACGCCGTGCTCACTTCCGTTTCCCCAAAAAGCCTCCACAAATTTTCGCCTCCGAACCCCGCCATGTCCGCCAATGGCATCCCGTGTCCCCCATCTGCCCGGTGATGTTTTCACCAATCCGTTCGCGTCACTTTGTGCCAAACCATCCCAGGTAGCTACCCTCCAAGTGGTTTTAGATTTCGTTCACCGAGCACCAAGATATTAAGTTTTTCCTTTACCCTTCCCGACGTCGTTCGAACATCGTTTGCGTCGTCTCCAGTGGGTTTCTGGCCGAGCCGACAATTTTCCTAGTTTCGCCAAGCCGCGTTCTAGCCCGTGCTCACCCTACTTCTCCATGTCCTATGCCCGGATTTTATTCCTCTCTCCTACCCATGTCGTTGTAGCCGCCCGTGCCGTCAACGATCTCCGCTTGGCGTGCCGTCAGTTCCTATGTGTGCCTTAGATCCCTAACAACCCATGTTGCTAGTTAGATTCATCTCCCATGCCTCCTCTCGCCAGCGCTAGCCTTCTCGCCAAAAGAATTGCTCTCGGATGAACAGTAACATCTGTGAATTTCCAGCATTTTCTCGCCCCGGCAAACTTTAGATCGCTCGTTCTCCTTCGTCCGAACTCCGATTGACCCGATTCTTCTTCCTAAATTCATCTAAAATTGAGCTCTATCTTTTGGTTCTGGTTTTGCAGTTTTTGGAGTTTATTTGAGTTTTATTTGAATTTGTTTTTGTGTTTCGTTTCGCTTTCTCTCTCGTTAGATCACGTGTTCGAAGGTGCTGAAGTCGGATTCGAAGATCAAGAATTCCTAACTGAGCAAGGCCAAGGCAAGTCGTGTCCTTTGATCATGTTGAACCCAGTTTTTAAATCTATTATGTATTACTTTGTTTTAAATTATCATGCATTGCTACTTTATTATAAAACCCTTGTATTGGTAGTTATCGTCCCAATTGGTTATTTTCCCTCCTTGATATTTGGAATACCTTGTTGCCATTGTCACCTTAGGTTGGGAATTTAATTAGTGATGCTATGCTATTTGTCACATTGGGTTGGTACGATTAGAATGCTTAGCCTTGCTTATTTTGCGAAAGGGTTCATCATCACATGTGATTAATTAATTTGACTTAATGAGATATTGAATTGTGGTTGGTGCCACAGTGAATCGTGGTTGGTGCCACTGTTATAAAATTTGTGCGGTGACGTTGGTGCGTCATTGGCGGTGGTTATACGAAATTGGATTTTCACTTGGGCGAATGATCGTGCAGTAAAGGGGGAAGTGTGGATTCACTTCGTGGGATGTGGAAGTTTCGCCGGGTAATTCTTAAGGACTTAACTTTGTGCGCCATTGATCCGAGTCTTCTGTGCAAACCACATGTCCGGTATGGGACAGACTGGTGATTAATTTGGGATGTTTCAATTTCAATCTCATTGGGATGAACATGGTTGCTGATTTCCATGAGGCGCAAGAGGGGTGTGATGCGAAACCTAGCGGGCGGGATTGGGTTGGAATTGAACATTGTAAAGGCTTTGTTGTGATTATCTTTAACGTGAGGATTATCACATCGTGTGGGTACTGATTGTGCAACCTCTGCAGAGTGTAAAACTATTCGAATAGCCGTGTCCTCGGTCATGGACAATGCTCGGTGATTTCACACGAGGTATAGTTATTTCTAAAAGTTTTGGACAGTGGATGGTTAATTCATCGTTGGTTTAGCTTGTGGATGGGAGGTCCATAAGTGGTTGGTTTAGCTTATGGATGGGAGATTCATAAGTGGTTACTTCAATTCCTTTGATTATTGTTTATTATTGTTTTACTTCAAATGCGCTTCAATCTATTTATTGTATTTTCAAATGCCGTTTATGCAAATTAACCTTTCACCTTCCATTGGTAAGCCTTGCATATTATATTGCATTCATTTGTTACAACGACTTCTTGAGTACCAATGTACTCACGGCTTTATGCCCTGTTGCTCGATTGAGGAGGAGGAGTATCACCGGCAGGAGGTTCCGAAGGAGAGTACTTGACGACTTCGCGGATTAGGACTTCGTTCTCCACTCGATAGCTTTGTGGGCGTGTCGATTGGTCGCGCGCTTTCTTTTGGATTTTATTGCTAGTTTCTTTTAAGCCTTCAGCTATTAATTGTAAGCTTGGCCATAAGGTCGCACTCGATAATTACTAATAATATTTGAGTCTTTTCTTAGTAAATCGTGATATGTTCGATATTTCATCTTTGTTTTTCTTGTGTGCACTAGCGTGATCCTGGACTAGTGCGAGAATACACAGAGAGTCCGGATTTGTATATTCGGTCTCTCAGAGATGGTATCGAGCTATATCGATCGTAGGACTGAGCCCTAGATAGAATGGTCGAATTAGCAAAGTTTTCAAAATTTATTTTCTAAATCAAATCAACCAAATGATTGACTAGTAATTCTTGATTCTTACCTCATTCTTAGGATTCTTGCTCCTTGCCTCCTCTCGAAATATTGTTTTGAAATTCAATTTGACTTCTTATCTCCATAATGTCCATAGATGTCTCGAGTGCCCCAAGATCAAAAAGGAGGTCGACCTGAATTCTTCAAGCGTTCTTTGTGAAGATTGGATCAAGGAAGCACTCAAGATGTTCCAAGACAAGATCAAGACCATCGTGAAGATCGAGAGCCATTAGATTTGAACCTCGCCATAGTTTTAGCATCGTGTAGACCGCTTTGCTTTTTCTTGCGATTGCGTGTGATGTGAGCTGCAAATTTTGCCCTTAAAAGCATTATATTGCAATCACGTCAATCTTTTATTGGTGTTATTTCCCGGTTTCTTTGTTAGCCTTTTTGGCTAAGTGTTTGTTTAGTTTAGGTTGCCATTAGAAATTCCCTTAGGCGAGTTTACCTCTCATCTATGCTTTTCCCACTTATCTTTAAAACCGGTCGAGTTTTGGAAGTGTCGAGCAACTAACCCGAATAAAGTTGTCCAAGTTCAACCTCAAGTCTTACCTATGCTTTTCCCCCTTACCTTTTCGCCTGGAGCAGTCAGTAGTGTTTCTCTTCAGAGCAGCAGCAAGATGGTTGGACCCAGGAACCCCGCAGAAGCATCGAGCAATCTCGCCTATTCCTTTCAAACTTGGAAGTACCCCTGCCAAGACCCCAGGAGCAAGCCGTGGAACATCGTCAAGTCAAGGAAGTCAAATACCTCAAAGCGTTGCAAGGGGAAGCCTCAACAACGTCGTCTCCGAAGTTGCACCTGGTAACCTATTCTTTTAGTAAGCCTGAATCTCGGGGTCGAGATTCCGTTTAAGGGGGGAGGTTTGTAACATCCTGATTTTCAGAGTCTTTTTGAAGCTTTTAAAATAAAATTCACCATTTGGATTTTTCTGGAATTAATTAAAGCTTAATTGGAATTTTTATTAATAAAAAGATTTAATATGATTAAATTAAATATTAATATTTGCCCAAAATATTTTATTTGTGTTCCTTGTGTCACAAGGAATTTTCTGTATTTTCTGGGATTTTTCGGAGTTTGTTTGAGCTCAATTTAAAATTCAAAAAAAGAATTTCCCATCCCGTCACCCATCCCAAAATTTCCTAACCCTTGCCTCGCTTAACCTCAAGATTCCCAGCCAATTACTACCAAGCCAGCCAACTCACTTTCATGATGAGAGGCCACTTTCCTTCATCTTATTCCTCTGTAGCCCAGTACACTATTCATCTTCCCCAACGCGCAGCAGACGCGATCGATTTCGTGTTCAGTTTCTTTCCATTTTCCTCTCTCTTCATAACTTCCAATCCAGACCTTATCTCAATGTCTTCCCAAAAGGAAAGTTGTGCCAAATCACGCAAGGATTCCATCCCAACTGGTCTCTTTCCGTTTCGTTCATCCGTTTGCCTTTTATCTCCAATTTTCTGAAACGGACTCTAAACCGAAATCCACGAATTGGAGTCGGTTTCTACCTCTTCCAAGCCTATAAATACGACCCCTTGGCTCCCCTAAACCCATCCCAAGCCGTGCCAAGTCCCCCCAAAGCCCAGGACGCCGTCGGCACTGAGCCCCTCCGGCCCCGAATTTGCTCGTCGTGTCTCGAGCGATTCGGTGAGTTTCTCCGTGATTCTTTCGCGTCACATTGTGTCATCATATCCCATCTACCATCTTGCCAAGTTAATTTGGTTTTGGTGCAGCCAATCTCCCGGAATCGAGTTTTCCCCAATCTAGGTCAAGAGCGCTTCTCGACGTCGATTCGTCGCCTCCGGTAAGCTTTAGCCCTTGCCGTAATTTTTCTTAGACTTGCCTTGCCGCGTTCTACGCCGTGCTCACTTCCGTTTCCCAAAAAGCCTCCACAAATTTTCGCCTCGAACCCGCCATGTCCGCCAATGGCATCCCGTGTCCCCATCTGCCCGGTGATGTTTTCACCAATCCGTTCGCGTCACTTTGTGCCAAACCATCCCAGGTAGCTACCCTCCAAGTGGTTTTAGATTTCGTTCACCGAGCACCAAGATATTAAGTTTTTCCTTTACCCTTCCCGACGTCGTTCGAACATCGTTTGCGCGTCTCCAGTGGGTTTCTGGCCGAGCCGACAATTTTCCTAGTTTCGCCAAGCGCGTTCTAGCCCGTGCTCACCCTACTTCTCCATGTCCTATGCCCGGATTTTATTCCTCTCTCCTACCCATGTCGTTGTAGCCGCGTGCCGTCAACGATCTCCGCTGGCGTGCCGTCGGTTCCTATGTGTGCCTTAGATCCCTAACAACCCATGTTGCTAGTTAGATTCATCTCCCATGCCTCCTCTCGCCAGCGCTAGCCTTCTGCCAAAAGAATTGCTCTCGGATAAACAGTAACATCTGTGAATTTCCAGCATTTTCTCGCCCCGGCAAACTTTAGATCGCTCGTTCTCCTTCGTCCGAACTCCGATTGACCCGATTCTTCTTCCTAAATTCATCTAAAATTGAGCTCTATCTTTTGGTTCTGGTTTTGCAGTTTTGGAGTTTATTTGAGTTTTATTTGAATTTGTTTTTGTGTTTCGTTTCGCTTTTCTCTCGTTAGATCACGTGTTCGAAGGTGCTGAAGTCGGATTCGAAGATCAAGAATTCCTAACTGAGCAAGGCCAAGGCAAGTCGTGTCCTTTGATCATGTTGAACCCAGTTTTTAAATCTATTATGTATTACTTTGTTTTAAATTATCATGCATTGCTACTTTATTATAAAACCCTTGTATTGGTAGTTATCGTCCCAATTGGTTATTTTCCCTCCTTGATATTTGGAATACCTTGTTGCCATTGTCACCTTAGGTTGGGAATTTAATTAGTGATGCTATGCTATTTGTCACATTGGGTTGGTACGATTAGAATGCTTAGCCTTGCTTATTTTGCGAAAGGGTTCATCATCACATGTGATTAATTAATTTGACTTAATGAGATATTGAATTGTGGTTGGTGCCACGTGAATCGTGGTTGGTGCCACTGTTATAAAATTTGTGCCGTGGCGTTGGTGCGTCATTGGCGGTGGTTATCTAAATTGGATTTTCACTTGGCGAATGATCGTGCGGTAAAGGGAAGTGTGGATTCACTTAGTGGGATGTGGAAGTTTCGCGGGTAATTCTTAAGGACTTAACTTTGTGCGCCATTGATCCGAGTCTTACTGTGCAAACCACATGTCCGGTATGGGACGGACTGGTGATTAATTTGGGATGTTTCAATTTCAATCTCATTGGGATGAACATGGTTGCTGATTTCCATGAGGCGCAAGGGGGTGTGATGCGAAACCTAGCGGGCGGGATTGGGTTGGAATTGAACATTGTAAAGGCTTTGTTGTGATTATCTTTAACGTGAGGATTATCACATCGTGTGGGTACAGATTGTGCAACCTCTGCAGAGTGTAAAACTATTCGAATAGCCGTGTCCTCGGTCATGGACAATGCTCGGTGATTTCACACGAGGTATAGTTATTTCTAAAAGTTTTGGACAAGTGGATGGTTAATTCAGCGTTGGTTTAGCTTGTGGATGGGAGGTCCATAAGTGGTTGGTTTAGCTTATGGATGGGAGATTCATAAGTGGTTACTTCAATTCCTTTGATTATTGTTTATTATTGTTTTACTTCAAATGCGCCTTCAATCTATTTATTGTATTTTCAAATGCCGTTTTATGCAAATTAACCTTTCAGCCTTCCATTGGTAAGCCTTGCATATTATATTGCATTCATTTGTTACAAACGACTTGCTGAGTACCAATGTACTCACGGCTTTATGCCCCTGTTGCTCAGTTGAGGAGGAGGAGTATCACCAGCAGGAGGTTCCAGAAGGAGAGTACTTCGACGACTTCGCGGATTAGGACTTCGTTCTCCACTCGATAGCCTGTGGGCGTGTCGATTGGCTGCTGCGCTTTCTTTTGGATTTTCGCTGCTAGTTTCTTTTAAGCCTTTCAGGCTATTAATTGTAAGCTTGGCCATAAGGTCGCACTCTGATAATTACTAATAATATTTGAGTCTTTTCTTAGTAAATCGTGATATGTTCGATATTTCATCTTTGTTTTTACTGTGTGCACTAGCGTGATCCTGGACTAGTGCAGAATACACAGGAGAGTCCGGATTTGTATATTCGGGTCTCTACAGAGATGGTATCAGAGCTATATCGACTGTAGGACGGAGCCCTAGATAGAATGGTCGAATTAGCAAAGTTTTCAAAATTTATTTTCTAAATCAAATCAACCAAATGATTGACTAGTAATTCTTGATTCTTACCTCATTCTTAGGATTCTTGCTCCTTGCCTCCTCTGAAATATTGTTTTCGAAATTCAATTTGACTTCTTATCTCCATAATGTCCATAGATGTCTCGAGTGCCCCAAGATCAAAAAGGAGGTCGACCAGAATTCTTCAAGCGTTCTTGTGAAGATTGGATCAAGGAAGCACTCAAGATGTTCCAAGACAAGATCAAGATCGTGAAGATCGAGAGCCATTAGATTTGAACCTCGCCATAGTTTTAGCATCGTGTAGACCGTTTTGCTTTTTCTTGCGATTGCGTGTGATGTGAGTGCAAATTTTGCCCTTAAAAGCATTATATTGCAATCACGTCAATCTTTTATTGGTGTTATTTCCCGGTTTGCTGTTAGCCTTTTCGCTAAGTGTTTGTTTAGTTTAGGTTGCCATTAGAAATTCCCCTTAGACGAGTTTACCTCTCATCTATGCTTTTCCCACTTATCTTTAAAACCCTACGAGTTTTGGAAGTGTCGAGCAACTAACCGGAATAAAGTTGTCCAAGTTCAACCTCAAGTCTTACCTATGCTTTTCCCCTTACCTTTTCGCCTGGAGCAGTCAGTAGTGTTTCTCTTCAGAGCAGCAGCAAGATGGTTGGACCCAGGAACCCCGCAGAAGCATCGAGCAATCTCGCCTATTCCTTTCAAACTTGGAAGTACCCCTGCCAAGACCCCAGGAGCAAGCCGTGGAACATCGTCAAGTCAAGGAAGTCAAATACCTCAAAGCGTTGCAAGGGGAAGCCTCAACAACGTCGTCTCCGAAGTTGCACCTGGTAACCTATTCTTTTAGTAAGCCTGAATCTCGGGGTCGAGATTCCGTTTAAGGGGGGAGGTTTGTAACATCCTGATTTTCAGAGTCTTTTTGAAGCTTTTAAAATAAAATTCACCATTTGGATTTTTCTGGAATTAATTAAAGCTTAATTGGAATTTTTATTAATAAAAAAGATTTAATATGATTAAATTAAATATTAATATTTGCCCAAAATATTTTATTTGTGTTCCTTGTGTCACAAGGAATTTTTCTGTATTTTCTGGGATTTTTCGGAGTTTGTTTGAGCTCAATTTAAAATTCAAAAAAAAAAAAGAATTTCCCATCCCGTCACCCATCCCAAAATTTCCCTAACCCTTGCCTCGCTTAACCTCAAGATTCCCAGCCAATTACTACCAAGCCAGCCAACTCACTTTCATGATGAGAGGCCACTTTCCTTCATCTTATTCCTCTGTAGCCCAGTACACTATTCATCTTCCCCAACGCGCAGCAGACGCGATCGATTTCGTGTTCAGTTTCTTTCCATTTTCCTCTCTCTTCATAACTTCCAATCCAGACCTTATCTCAATGTCTTCCCAAAAGGAAAGTTGTGCCAAATCACGCAAGGATTCCATCCCAACTGGTCTCTTTCCGTTTCGTTCATCCGTTTGCCTTTTATCTCCAATTTTCTGAAACGGACTCTAAACCGAAATCCACGAATTGGAGTCGGTTTCTACCTCTTCCAAGCCTATAAATACGACCCCTTGGCTCCCCTAAACCCATCCCAAGCCGTGCCAAGTCCCCCCAAAGCCCAGGACGCCGTCGGCACTGAGCCCCTCCGGCCCCGAATTTGCTCGTCGTGTCTCGAGCGATTCGGTGAGTTTCTCCGTGATTCTTTCGCGTCACATTGTGTCATCATATCCCATCTACCATCTTGCCAAGTTAATTTGGTTTGGTGCAGCCAATCTCCCGGAATCGAGTTTTCCCAATCTAGGTCAAGAGCGCTTCTCGACGTCGATTCGTCGCCTCCGGTAAGCTTTAGCCCTTGCCGTAATTTTTCTTAGACTTGCCTTGCCGCGTTCTACGCCGTGCTCACTTCCGTTTCCCCAAAAAGCCTCCACAAATTTTCGCCTCCGAACCCCGCCATGTCCGCCAATGGCATCCCGTGTCCCCCATCTGCCCGGTGATGTTTTCACCAATCCGTTCGCGTCACTTTGTGCCAAACCATCCCAGGTAGCTACCCTCCAAGTGGTTTTAGATTTCGTTCACCGAGCACCAAGATATTAAGTTTTTCCTTTACCCTTCCCGACGTCGTTCGAACATCGTTTGCGTCGTCTCCAGTGGGTTTCTGGCCGAGCCGACAATTTTCCTAGTTTCGCCAAGCCGCGTTCTAGCCCGTGCTCACCCTACTTCTCCATGTCCTATGCCCGGATTTTATTCCTCTCTCCTACCCATGTCGTTGTAGCCGCCCGTGCGTCAACGATCTCCGCATAGCGTGCCGTCAGTTCCTATGTGTGCCTTAGATCCCTAACAACCCATGTTGCTAGTTAGATTCATCTCCCATGCCTCCTCTCGCCAGCGCTAGCCTTCTCGCCAAAAGAATTGCTCTCGGATAAACAGTAACATCTGTGAATTTCCAGCATTTTCGCCCAAGAAACTTTAGATCGCTCGTTCTCCTTCGTCCGAACTCCGATTGACCCGATTCTTCTTCCTAAATTCATCTAAAATTGAGCTCTATCTTTTGGTTCTGGTTTTGCAGTTTTTGGAGTTTATTTGAGTTTTATTTGAATTTGTTTTTGTGTTTCGTTTCGCTTTCTCGTTAGATCACGTGTTCGAAGGTGCTGAAGTCGGATTCGAAGATCAAGAATTCCTAACTGAGCAAGGCCAAGGCAAGTCGTGTCCTTTGATCATGTTGAACCCAGTTTTTAAATCTATTATGTATTACTTTGTTTTAAATTATCATGCATTGCTACTTTATTATAAAACCCTTGTATTGGTAGTTATCGTCCCAATTGGTTATTTTCCCTCCTTGATATTTGGAATACCTTGTTGCCATTGTCACCTTAGGTTGGGAATTTAATTAGTGATGCTATGCTATTTGTCACATTGGGTTGGTACGATTAGAATGCTTAGCCTTGCTTATTTTGCGAAAGGGTTCATCATCACATGTGATTAATTAATTTGACTTAATGAGATATTGAATTGTGGTTGGTGCCACAGTGAATCGTGGTTGGTGCCACTGTTATAAAATTTGTGCCGTGACGTTGGTGCGTCATTGGCGGTGGTTATCTAAATTGGATTTTCACTTGGCGAATGATCGTGCGATAAAGGGGAAGTGTGGATTCACTTCGTGGGATGTGGAAGTTTCGCCGGGTAATTCTTAAGGACTTAACTTTGTGCGCCATTGATCCGAGTCTTACTGTGCAAACCACATGTCCGGTATGGGACGCACTGGGTGATTAATTTGGGATGTTTCAATTTCAATCTCATTGGGATGAACATGGTTGCTGATTTCCATGAGGCGCAAGAGGGGTGTGATGCGAAACCTAGCGGGCGGGATTGGGTTGGAATTGAACATTGTAAAGGCTTTGTTGTGATTATCTTTAACGTGAGGATTATCACATCGTGTGGGTACTGATTGTGCAACCTCTGCAGTGTAAAACTATTCGAATAGCCGTGTCCTCGGTCATGGACAATGCTCGGTGATTTCACACGAGGTATAGTTATTTCTAAAAGTTTTGGGCGGTGGATGGTTAATTCATGTTGGTTTAGCTTGTGGATGGGAGGTCCATAAGTGGTTGGTTTAGCTTATGGATGGGAGATTCATAAGTGGTTACTTCAATTCCTTTGATTATTGTTTATTATTGTTTTACTTCAAATGCGCTTCAATCTATTTATTGTATTTTCAAATGCCGTTTATGCAAATTAACCTTTCACCTTCCATTGGTAAGCCTTGCATATTATATTGCATTCATTTGTTACAAACGACTTCTTGAGTACCAATGTACTCACGCTTTATGCCCCTGTTGCTCGATTGAGGAGGAGGAGTATCACCGGCAGGAGGTTCCGAAGGAGAGTACTTCGACGACTTCGCGGATTAGGACTTCGTTCTCCACTCGATAGCCTGTGGGCGTGTCGATTGGCTGCTGCGCTTTCTTTTGGATTTTCGCTGCTAGTTTCTTTTAAGCCTTTCAGGCTATTAATTGTAAGCTTGGCCATAAGGTCGCACTCTGATAATTACTAATAATATTTGAGTCTTTTCTTAGTAAATCGTGATATGTTCGATATTTCATCTTTGTTTTTACTGTGTGCACTAGCGTGATCCTGGACTAGTGCAGAATACACAGGAGAGTCCGGATTTGTATATTCGGGTCTCTACAATCCTAGAGAGCTATCTAGTGTGGTTGAGAATCTTGCTGAAATTTCATGTTTAAAATCACTAGTTAGTGCCTATGCCTACACATATAAGTTCAATTTGATCGGAGATTATAGTGTAGATGACAACTTTTATGTTTATCGAATATGCATTACATGTGATAAGCTTGCTGAGTTGAAATTGCATATTTTGGACAAACAATCTTTTATACCATGTCTTGATCACAATGAGATAAGGTTTAACAATAGTGCTTGCTGTTTAATAAGATTTCTTGTGCCTACTTGTTCTTTTTTCGATGAGCCATCATGTACAAATAATCGAGTAAGCGCAGATTGAAGCAAGGAAGGCACTTAAAATTTTCTCTTCCATATTTGAACCGTTTGATCTGGTTTTGCCCATTAATGACTTGTCCACGCATTTGCAAAGTCGAGGACGACTTTTTCTTATGGGAGGGAGAATGGTGTGAATGAAAACATTGCAACGTATGCATTTGATAGCTGTAGTAGTATCAATTGGTTTGTGCAAAGCAGTGAGAATGACACAATAATTGATTCATATATATACCATGCATATGTGTTGTTCCTTTTATCTACTACGCCTTGGATGTTCTTGATATGCTAAGCAAAAGAAGTGTTGATGACAAATATCTATACCATGCATATACGTTGTATTCTTTGCTTAGTACAATTTCAGGCTACCAAAAGCCGAGGACGGCTTTTCTTGAAGAAGGGAGGATGATGAGGACATCGCTAGTAATGCCAAAGCTAGTAATGAGACTTCAATAACAGGACCAATAACAAGAGCACGAGCCAAGAAACTACATTCTCGGTGAACTCGCTCCTTAATGAACATGTCATTAATTTTAATGAGAATTGTATCTTGCCTAAAAATAATGTTTTACTTGTGCTCGAGTTTGAAGAGTCGGCGATGGATGGAGATCAACGATATGTGGACGTCATCCAAGGAAGCACAAGTCTACGGCATGAATAATGATCGCCCATGAATAGAGCCCGCGTGAGCGAGTGCACGTGAAGCAAGAAAAGACCGTGAACGAGCGCGTGAACAGTAAAAAGGCCCATGAACAGAACCGTACAGCCCATGCATGCTACGGTGCGCGTGAATAGTACCACATGGGAGTTTAGTGTTGAATAGCCTTGGGTGAGACTATATATTGAGGGGTAGACCCCCATTGTAAAAGGGAACCACTTTTGATTAAAAAAATACTCTTGTTCTTTCTGTTGGCTGAACCAACATTGAAGGAATTGGGAGTTAGTCAAAAATCAAGATCGTTCAACCTTTCCGCTGGGAATTGGGAGCGCGATAGAACTTCATCTGGTGGTCGTGAAGTTCAACACGTGTGATTGGGCGAATTATAGAGTGCTAACTCTTGCATTGGCAACGGGGGATCACTACGATTCATCAATTCCACGTGAGTATCTTGATCCTACGTCGAGAAGATCGGGCGACCCCGTATCACCCGCTTCGGCTTCACCGTGCACGTGCGCACCTGGGCCACTCCTCGGCTGAGCTCCTACACCGTCGGAGAGCCCCCACCACCAACACCCGAGCTGCACCGCCACCTCTCCTCACCGCCGGCTCATCTCCGACCGCCTCCGGTAAAGCCCGCGCCACCCTCGAGCTCCCTTCGGCCTCCTCTCCCTTTCCTGACCCTCGCCGCTAGCCGCCAGAGTGCCATCGCCGCCGTGCCAAGCGCCGCCTCGGGCCGGCGTTGCCTCAAGTGCCTGCGTGGCAGGTGAGGTGGCGCCACCACAGCACCACCTCGGCACCTCCCTGCCCGGTCAGCGCCACCTTACCCCCATGCCACCTCAGCACTCTCTCGGTCTGTGGATCTGGTCCATAGACTAGGGCCCACCTGACAATTAGTCCACCCCAGGGCTGACGCCAGCATGACACCACAAATCCATTTTCCCGTAGAAAAATAATTCGGCCGAAAAAGAAAATCCCTGCTGACATCATAAATCCAATTTCCTTTAGAACAATAATTCCAAAAATCCAGTTTATTCATTTTCTCTGATTTTAAACTTCCGAGAGCCCGTTCTTCCTCATCCTAACTCCGATTGAGCCCATTCAAATTTCTAAATTCATCAAAAAAAACTTCCCTCTATCCACTTCTGCCCTCAATTCAAATATTTGAAGTTTTTTTGAATTTATTTGAATTTGGCGGGTTATTTTCACGTTTAGACTATGACGATTCGGGAGAGTTCTTCGACGAAGATTTGCACCCAACCCAAGAGCAAAGCAAGTCACACACCTTGATCATGTTGATCCCAAATTTCAAATAAAGTTTATGTTGTTTTAAATTAATTATGCATGCCTATTTTTATTCACTGTATTAAAATTCAATTTTAAGTTTAGTTAATACCTATTTGTTATTACCTTCTTTGACTTTGCAAACATTTATACCTTGTCACCCTAGATTAAAATCTAGTTAGTACACTAGTATGGCTAGAGATCTTTTGAGTAGCAAAATGCTTAGTCTTGCTTGGAAATAACTTTGGACTGGGATACCTTTTCACATAAAATGACGAACCTTTCACATGAAATGATGAGCTTCCTGAATATATTCTTGACTTCAGAGAGTCAAAAAGTTTATAAAATTATTTCAAAATACAATATAAAACCTGGTTTAGACTTAGGCTAATGGTTAGGTGGTGGGTGCAGGCATGCACTATTGTTCGGAGACACAATATTGATTGTCGAGCTTAGGGATACGTGGTTGAGCGTAAGTCAATTAAGGACTGGTCTGTGAGCTACTGTTGTAAAGCCCTATCATACTAACACAAGGCTGGTATGGGACAATCCTGGTGTAACATCCCAAAATTTGGCTTTCTGGAAAAATTTAAATTCAAATTAACTATTTTAAAGTAATTGGGTTTTACTCGGCTTTTATTTGATTTTCTGGATTTTATTTCAAAATTTAAAGCAAGAAAATGCATTTTAAATATTTTATTAAAGCCAAAAAGGGAAAATTATTTTTTCCTAGCCTTTCCTAATTTTTTAAATAATATTTGAGAATTTTCTGAAATTTAAAATCAATTTTCAAAGTTAAAAAGTATTTTATAAAATTATTAAATTCAAATCTGAAATTAAAAATATTTTTAATAAGTCTAAAATGCTTCCAGGAATATTTTACGATTTTTCAGGAATTTTTAGACATTAAATATTATTTTTCGAAGTGTTTATAAAGTTTCTAGTAATTGCTGAAATTTATTCTGAAAATAAAAATCAAATTAATCCTATTCCGCCACGTGTCGCTCTCAGATTAAATCAACCTCTCTCCACGTTTTAATCCTAGCCACACATGATCACTTACCCCTTCATAAAATCCAAAGGCTCTCATCCACTCACTTGCCATGTGTCACGAATCCAACGGCCCATACCCCTTCACTAACTCACCCTCTCTATGACACATGGGACCCATATGTCATATCCTTCTTCAACCTCACCTTCTTCCTCCTCCCACCCTCTCTCTCCACCTCCATTAAACTGAAAATCAAGCTTTGATTTCGGCCGTTTTTCTTCGCGTTAATTCCCGATTGAAGTATGGAAACGGAAGCCCCATCAATTCTCCCTAATGCGCCAGCCGTTTCCCCTCTTTTAATTCCCCCAATCGCGGTTTGCATTAACTCCGCGAGGCTCCAAAATCCGCCGCCTCCCCTTGCCTATAAATACCGCCCTCCTCGGCCTCCTCACCACCGCCTCCCACCGCCTCTCTCTCCTCTTCTCGGCGCCTCCGGTGCCCCACCGCCGGCGACCCAAACCCCGCCGCCACCACCTCAAGCTCCACCGCCGCGCTCCTAGCGCGCGCCGCCGCCACACCTCCACCGCCGCCGCCGGTGAGTGCCGCCGCCTCCTCATTCGCCGCCGCTCGCCGCCCCTCCGCCGGCCACCGCGGCAGCCGCCGGCGCCATCTCCGTCTTGCGGCTGCGCGTGCGCGCCGCGTGGCCGGTTGTGCCGCGTGGGCGGCCACGTGGCGCCACCTCGCGCCCGCATGGCGCCATGTGGCCGGTGCGCCACGTCGGCGAACCCCGTGTTCCGTGGATCCGGTTCACGGTAGACCGGACCCACCGGTCATTCAAATAATATTTCCCGCTCAGAAAATTCGAAAATTGATGACGTCATAAATAGCATTTTCCAGTGCAAAATTAATTCCCGAAATCAGCCTTTTTCCTTTTTCCCTCCTCGTTAATCTTTCGGAAGCCATAACTTTCTCATTTTAACTCCGATTTGAGCCGTTCAAATTTCTAAATTTTTCTAGAATTATAAACTATCCAAATATGGACTCTTTTTGAATTTTTGAGTTTTATTTAAATTTTGTTTGAATTTATTTGTTTTGCTTGTCTGTCTTTTCGCGCATAGATTCCGCCGTCGCCGAGGAATTCGTCGAGTCGCAGCAAGAAGACCCAAACATCACTCAAGAAGGCAAGTCTCCTTTGATCATCTCGAACCTAGGATTTTTGAAATGTTTTAATTATTTTAAATTATGTGCATTGCTATTTATATAAAATATTAGTTCAAATCTTAAGGCATTAGTTATATCCAACCTTGTTATGCCCTCATTTGCATTCGAATGCCATGTACCTTTGCAACCCTATAAATTCCTTTGACTCACTAATGAGAGTAATATATTAAATTGTTGGTATTAGAATGGTAGAACCATGCTTAGCCATGCTATTGAATACCTCATAAATCTTGCAAATGGGAAATTATGAATTATTGTAATACCCCTGTGTTTATGAAAATTAGTGGTAATTGGAGTTGCCACTGTTCTTTTAAAATAAACTGAAATGTGGAAATTGGATTAGATTAGGGTGGATGGTTGGTTTGGATTGGTGCAGGAAGCACGAGATCTTGTAAAGTGTATGTTCCACCCTAGTCAATTAAGGACCGACGCTTGTGTTTGTCCAAACTGAGCATTAACCGTACAACCACAAGTCTATATGGGTACGACCTAGCTGACTAACTTACGATAGTCTAGTTTAGGTGCCACCAGTGGAAAGTAGATGCCGAGGATGGGTGGTTATTCACGATGAGGGACAGGATTTCATTGTACTCATATGGCGCAAGAGGGGCTTGGGCCGGCGATTAGCCTACTGCGGTTAAACCTCGTGGGTGGTATCTAGCTAGATTAGAGTAAGGTAAAGGCTTTGTGATATTTTATCTGGGTCTCATGCCAAAGGAAGCGTGTTGACTTTTAGGATAAATTATCTCTTGTGGGTAAAGTTGTACAACCTCTGCAGAGTGTAAAACTATTCGAATAGCCGTGCCCACGGTCAAGGGCGGGCAAGGAATGCATGCACATGGTAGATTCTTGGTTTTGTTTTAAAATCAAAAGTTTTGTATTCCGAGAGTGGAGGGAACTCTCGGAAGGGTATCCTGGCAGATGGAGCCAGAGAGGGTGGATGTAACCCGCAGTATTAAACTTGTTCAAGTTGTTGAAGCTAGTGTTGGTAGATGGAACCTTCACTAGAGAATTATTGTTAGTTTTGTTAAAACAATTACTTTATTAAATTGATGCCTTCGAAAATAATTAGTAATAATTGAATTTAAAATATTGCTTTGTGCAAAGGAACCATATAGCCTTCCTTTGTCAAGCCTTGCATCTATGCATTTTTCCCAAGACTTGCGGAGTACTTTATGTACTCACATGCTACACTTAAAAACAATTCTCAGAAGAACATGAAGCTCAAGAAGGTGTTTACGACTACTGTTTCGCCTGCGGCTGTGATGGATTCTTCCCAGAGAACTAGGTCGCGCTTCCCCAGTCAACTGCCTGTGGCAGCTTGATGGGTCTGCCTGGAATTTACCTTGCTTCCACTGTGTTTTGATTGTGCGAGGTCTTGGAACCTCCAGTGTAATAATGAGACCTGAGGGTCAATACTCTTTATTATTGTAATAATGCGTTGTTGGTTATGAATCATTTCTGTTTAAACTGTGTGCACTAGCGTTGATCTGGGACTAGTGCAGTAATACACAGAGGGTCCGGGTTTGGAAATCCGGGGTCCCGACACCTGGCTAAATAATTTGCAAGTCCCAACCTGAGTCATGTTGTAGGCTGAAAGTTAGCATGGTGTAAGCCATGTGAAGACTCACTCGGCTTAAGAGGCGGTCCTAGTCTGGTGGATTTCTTACTGGGGTAAAACCTTAGAGTTGGCTTGGCCAGGTTGAACGTTTTGCATTATAAAGGCCTTATCATGATCTCCACACCGCACACCTAAGGAAGTGTATAATTCGGTGGCAATCCAGGATGATCATGTCTTGTGGGTAAAGTTGTACAACCTCTGCTGAGTGTATAATCTATCCTGGATAGCCGTGCCCATGGTAATGGGCATGCTACGTGAAAGTTTTTCATGGATTAGACTTTGTTTTTCAAAAATGATTTTTTGAAAACCTTGTGGATGGATGGAATCCATGAGAGATTGAAAACGTGTGGATGGATGGAATCCATACGAGTTTTTGGAAAAGCGTGTGGATGGATGGAATCCATACGAGATGTTTTCGAAAAAGATGGTCTGGGTGGGATGCCCGTGGATAGGTTGGTGTTTGGTCGGAGCCTGCACTAACGGTATTATTTTCAATTACAAGTTCTATTTCTACTTACTATATTAAATTTAGCAATTTCAATCTATTTACTATATTTTTTTAAATGATGTTTTATGCAAACTAACACTATAAGCCTTCCATTGATGCCTGGCTATATCATTATGTTGCATTTCCCCGTGTGATTTGCGGAGTACAAGTTTGTACTCACCTTACAATCTCCATACAAAGGAAGATGCCTTTGACTATGGTGAAGATCTGGATGAGTAGGACAAGTCTTACAGCCATTTGCCTGTGGGCAGGCTTGGGCTTCGCTTGCCATTTGCCTGTGGGCAGGCTTGGGCTTCGCTTGCCATTTGCCTGTGGGCAGGCTTGGGCTTCGCTTCTTATCAGTTTGCTTCCGCAGTTATTTGCTTTATTATAGTTGCCAATGGGTATTGATGTAAGACTCGGCCATAAGGCCATACTCTTTATTTAATATAATTGGTCATTTGTGCTTGATATGTATCTTTGTTCTACTATGTGCACTAGCTGATTCTGGACTAGTGCGATTTACACAGAAGATCCAAGAGTTATTGCTCCGAGTTCCGACACCGTAGGATGCGTTGCTCCTCCTCGTTAGCATCCGATTCCCCTTAGGTGCTCCATGAGTTGGAGCTCAACCATGACCTTGCCCTCACCCTTAGCGAGACAGGCTCACGCTCAATGGTTGTAGAGGAGTGGCGCAACCGGAGGATGGGGTCTAGTTGTCCAGGAGTGACACTTGCGAATCACAACCTGTGCTTCCCTTGCGCAGCCGATGGGGTCCTGGACCCTAGTAGACCTCTTACATTTTGGGGTCAGTAACGGCTGAACTACCCCGCACCTCTAAGTGGACCAATTAGGACAGTGGATTTTGGTTGGATGTGGTCTCTTGGAATGCGTATGTGTAGAGTATTGGAAAACACCCATGGATCAACATGCCAAAATCACCTGAGAGTACTCTATTGTCAAACAAAAAACAAAGTGGAACAAAGACAAGAAGAAACAAGAATAGAGTTGTATGAGGCGGAGAGTGTTTGGGGCAATTTTTTCTCGTATTCACTTTCTTCGCACCTTCGACTTACATCTTGACTCAATTTACAAACTCCTTTTCCATTCAAAAGTTAGACTCACTGAGGTTCGGATTCACCGGCCTCAACTACCTCGCCGCCTACCCATACTGGGCAGTTCACTGACTGAAGGATGGCCTACGTCATCCACGACCATCCGTGCGGATGACTACTACAGTTACCACCAACTGCTACAATGATCGCTAACTACTATAGTGACTGGCCGCATGACCACGACCACTGGCTTCGACCATGGCTTGTCTTCAACCGCTTCTCTGACCACAACTTGTTTTCGGCCGTGTCTCCGACCTCAGCATGTCTTCGACCACGGCACTGTAGCTACGACCACTGTAGCCACTAACATTGTAGCTACGACTATGCACACACAGGTGCCACAACCGCTATGCTTCAACCACCCACATGCAAGAACGACGACCACGACGCCTACGACCATGGCACCTATGACCATACAGATCGGTCATAAACGACCACATAGACACCGGTAGCTACAACCACACAGACACCAATCATTATGATCACACAAACACCGGTTGTTACCACCACATAGAGAACCGATTGCTATGACCACACAGAGAACCAATCGTAACGACCACACATACACCGATTGTTCCGACCACATAGAGAACCGATTTTTATGACCACACAGAGAACTGATCGTAACGACTACACAGAACCGGTTGTTATGACCACACAGAGACCCAGTCTTTACGACCACATAGGGAACTTCCACCCAGTCAAGTTTATTCGACCACACTCACCCCCTAAACCTGACTTAGGCTGTGAGGTCTCTGATGCCGATCAACTCACACATCTCACCAAACTTGATTCTGGGAAGGGCCTTTGTAAGGATGTCGGCTCGCTACTCCTCTATGCTGATATACTCCACTCTTATTTGTCCCTATTCCACACATTCTCTAATGAAGTCAAAGCTTGTATCAATGTGCTTCCTTCTTCCGTGGAACACTGGGTTTTTCATGAGTGCAATGGTTGACTTGTTGTCCATGAACAATGTCACTAGTTCGAGTTTCCTCCCAGTGATCTCGCTCAGCAAATTTCTAAGCTAGATCGGCTGACAAGCTGCACTTATTACCACCATGAACTTAGCTTCGCACAAGGAGAGTGCAATTGTCCTCTGTTTCTTGAGCTCCATGCAATCAAGCTTCCAAAGTGGTAAAAGGCGTAACCACTCGTGCTCTTCCTATCTTCCACATCTACAACAAGATCACTATCACTGTAACCTACCAAGAGTCCTTCACCTCCTTGCATATACTCTAGAGCAGAGTTGATGATGCCCTTCACATATCTCGGAACCTGCTTGACTGCCTACAGGTGCGACTCCTTGGGTGTTTGCATAAAACTGCTCAACATGCCCACTGAGTAACTCAAATCTAGTCATGTGTGTGTGATACATCAGACTCCCAATTATGTGACAGAAGTCTGTAGGATCCACTAGTACTCCGCCCTCATCTTTGCTCAAATGATATTTTGGTTCCATAGGAGCCTTTGTCGAATTGCATTACCACATACCGGCCACTTTCAACACTTTCTTGGAATACTCTAATTGCTTCAAGTGATAAATCCTTTCCTTTTCTCTACCTCAATTCCCATGTAGTATAAGAGGAGTCCAAGATCACTCATCTCATATTCTCTCATCATTTGTTGCACGAACAGGTGTTTCTGGTCTTTACTTATACTGGTAACGATCAAGTCAACAACATATACTTCTACTACCAGTAGGTCAAACCCAGTGCTTCTTTTGTAGAGAGCTTGCTCTTGTGGATATTTCTGAAACCCGAGTTCCTTCATAGTACTGTCCATATTAATATTCCATGCCCTTGTAGCTTGTCACAGGCTTGAATCTTTCTTCACCTTGTATACCCATTTGAGTCCAATTGCTTTGTGACCAGTCGGTAACTAAGTGAGGGTCCAGGTTTTGTTCTCCTCTATTGCCTCTAGCTCCTTCCTCATGGCATTGTACCATTCAGCTGATTTCGTAGCTTCCTGGTAGGTTTGTAGCTCTTCAGTTACCAACAGCAAGAACTCTGAATCGAGTTCAATAGGCTGAGTTTCTGCATAGATTTCTAGGAGTGCTCAGTACCTATTGGGTTCTTCGTCTGTTCCAGGAGAAGAACATGAGGGGGCCTGAATGGGCTGTCGAGGCTGGTTGACCTACAAGAGATGCAGGTGATGTGGATGTCCAACCTCTAGCTCTGGTTCTGACAAGTCTACCATAGCTGAGACTTGTTGGTCCAATTGCCTGTCAGTTTCTATTCTATGTTCTCCTATAGTGAACTCTGCTGCCTCACTGATCTCACCACTGCATGGCTCCTCCGAATTCCACTTCCTGTCCTCCTCAAATACCACATCTCGGCTGACAGGAAGCCTTTTGCTATAGGGATCATATAGGCGATAAGCCTTACATCCTTCCTCAATGCCAGATATAATACTACTCTACTCCTTTCATCCAATTTCTTCAAGTGGACATCAGGTATCTTTTCGTGTGCAGTATAACCAAAGATCTTCAGATGTGCCAAACTCGGTTTCCTACCTATCCATGCCTCATACGGGGTGACACTGTCCAGAGCTTTGGTCAGCACCTGGTTTAGCAGGTAAACAGCATGTCGAGCTACCTCTCCCCATATCATGCCTAGCAGTCCCAAAGTCTTTAGAAGGCTTCGGGTTGTCGCCAACACAGTCTGATTCCGATGCTCTACCACCCCGTTCTGCTGAGGTGAATAAGGTGTAGTGAGATGCTGGTGGACTCCTCCATCACAGAACTATGCGAATTGTTTTGACAAGAACTCACCACCCTGGTCAGTCCTTAGAGTCTTTAGACTGCACCCATTCTCCTTCTCTGCCAGCACCTTAACTTTTTGAAAGCATTCACAGCTTCAGCTTTTGACTTCAGTATGTATAACCACATCATCCGGCTGAAATCATCAACAAGCAGTAGGAAGTAATTGCTCCCGACCTAGTCTAAGGTGTGATCGGGCCGCACAAATCTGCATGAACTGAAAAGATACAAACTGAAAAAGTGAAGAGATTAGCTGCTGCACACTGCTTTAACAAAGACTGAAAATAGAGCAAAGACTAACCAACCAAAAATAAAAAGCTGCAGCAGGAAACTGAATTCTTAATGCTAAAATTTCTACAAAAACAGCATGCTGAAAATCTGAACGAAAGAGAAATACCAAACAGGAAAAGCTGACAGCAAACTGGAGAAAAAAATGGCTACTGAACTGAAGAAGTAATGCAGACCAAAATGCAGCTAAAGTAGCAGAAAAACAGCAGGCCGAATGCATCAAGAAAAGGCTGAAAACTGTTCACTGCACTAGCTGTAAAAGGGAGGGAAAGCTTGCTGCCGAGAGCACTTAAAAATAGCAAAAGCCAAACTGAAATAGCAGCCGGAATGACACTCAATGCTGGCTGAAAACTGCAAAAATACTAGACTGAAAACTGAAGCTTTGAGAAGATGAAACTGCTGGTTTTATGCTGAAAACAGTGGGCAGTTCAGACTGAAAAACAGCACACTGTAAAAGTTGAAAAGCAGCAGTAAGACAATGAAATTGACAAACAAAAGCTTGTTCTTTTCAGGCCAAAAGAGAGAGAACTCGAACTAAATAACACACAGATTCAAAAAGAAGAGAATGTAGGCATAAAGTCAATCACAAGAGGAAATCCTGAAATTTCTGAAAATGACAGCAAGAGGAGGAGAACTCAAATTTCTTGGGGGTTCTCTAGCCTTTTGTTCATGAGTCTTCACATCTCCACAAGGAATGATCTCTCCACTTGAAAGCACAAATTCAATACAACCTTTTGCAAGGAAAATCAAGAACTCAAGAATCCTCTGTTTTCAAATGAACAGTAAACCCTAGAATCTTCAGAACAGAGGAAATGAGTTTTTCAGAAAAACTGAAAATGGAGATGGTTTGCTTTCAGGAGTGGCTAGCCAAATGGCTTTGGAGTATCTCCTAACCCGAAGCAACCCATTTTTCAGCTTCTTAACTCAAGGTATTTCCTTCAACCGAAATGGGAAAATGAAGCACAGAGAAATAAAAGAACCGAGCCAATCAAGCAGAAGAGAACACAATTCATCTTAAGCACAGAAATTTCTCATATTGATAGTGAGGAAAAGAGATGAATGATTACAAATGGTTTAAGCTCACATCTCACTACATTCTTGGGAACACTCAAGCAGGAGCTCACTAGAACACACTCTCCTGAGCTCTCTCTCTCTCTCTCTGGGAATCCCTCACGACAATGCCACCAGACCACTCCCGTGACCTCTCCTTTTATCAACAAGGCTCACACACAAAAGGAGGAAATCAAGAAGTGTCATACTCAACCCACTACTTGAGTTTCTTCCACACAAGAAAACCAGTCAAAGCAACCCAATTTGGAAGGAACCAGCCACCTCCAACCTAGCTTGAGTCAATTTACCAAATCGCCCTCAAGCAGCTTCCCAGAAGCTTCGCGCGTCAGGTACCTTGACCGTCTGGACCTCGACTCCTCCCTGAGTCTAGTCCCGGTCCGCTCCGCTGCACACGACCGCACCTGGCATCCTGACTGTCTGGACCTCCGACTCCTTGAGCCTAGTCCTAGTCTGTTTAGTCGCGCACGACTGCAACGGACCTCCAACCGTCTGGACCTCCGACTCCTCCCTGAGCCTAGTCCCGGTTCGCTCATCGTTGCCCGTCGTGTCCGTCACCGGTAGCTCCTGCTCTGGTTCCTCGTCTCCCAACTCGCAACCACCTCACCATCCTCGATCATAATAGGCATCACCGACCGTCTGGACCTCAACACCTCCTGTGCCTAGTCCCGGTCCTCCTCGCCTCACCATGACCTAGCTCCAAAGTCCTGCAGTCACACAGACAAGCAAAACGTCACATAGCACCGCACAAATCAGCATATCAACAATAGCATAAATGAAAGGTTCTCAAACCTAGAATACCCAAAACAAACTCAAACTCACTAACACAACCATCAATTACTCATCACAAACATGGGGATACCACCACATGGTCTCTCAATCTCCCCCTTGATGAGTATATCGACAAACACAGAAAAAGCGCATAAATTTGAGTTTGTTTGAAGAGTCAAACATGGTCCAAAAGAAAGAGAATGATGATAATGACCATGTAGACAAAAGGAGCAAAAGAAAGAGCAATTTTTCCTCAAAGCTCCCAAAAAGTGACTTTTTCTCCAAATATTTTCCCCCTTTTGGCAATAAAATCATCAAGGATCTTTGGAGGAAAATAAAACGTGGTGTGGCTGAATTTTATTCAATGCTAAGCAATTAGAGCCATGAAGATTATCTAAAATGACTATAAAGTATTACACGAAGCCATAACGCATATGAAAGCTATCAAGATCATAACGAGATATGCATAATCAAGACAAGCCACATAAGTAATAATCTGAATTTTAGATTAATTTCTTAACATGTCAAGCCATTGAAGATAATAGTCTAGCTAAAGGTATCCAAAGATGATGCAAGCCATATCAATAAACTAAGTGGAACCAAGAAGCTAGTATCGAGTTATTTTGGAGTGCTATAAGTTCAAGAATGAATCATTTGGTCAAGTACTTGATTCTTTTTTAAGTTAAGCAAATTTGGCATAACAGACATATTTTTCTTTGAAACTCATGGTCGTTTCTAACCAAAATTTTTAGTCATGTGCTAGATCTCAAGGCTTATGCGACCATTCCAAGCGAGAAGCTTAAGGAGATGATCTTGGTCATCCAAAACTCCCCCTGAGTTCATGCCTAGTGCAATGGCAAGCAGTCTCATGAGAAAGAATTGGTGAGATCAGTTCTTTCGCACACAAAAGAGATCTTTTTTGCTTTCTTAAACAGTTCTACTAACTCATGCTTCACCAAGAAACTAGCATAGCTCAATATAGATTCAAGACTCAACTTAGTCTATTTGACATGGCATGAATCATAAAAGGATAACTAAAGACAAACTAGTCTCAAGAGCTAACATGACATGTTTTAATTCAAATTGTGCATGTTTAATCAACTTATCAATGGCAAAGGCTTGACAACACATATAAAGACATGATAAATATAGCAATTAAGCACAGATCATGGCAAGATGTAAAGCATTGTAAACAAGTCACAAAAGGATAATATTCAAGGCTCCATGTAGTTATATTAAAATGCTGAAATGCAAGAAAATCCAGCTCCCCCTCAACATGAGATGCACTTTTAGTTCAAGTTGAGTTATGTAATTATTAAGATCCAGAAGCTCCCAACTGAACTCCCCCTGAACCAAAGCTATAAACCGAGAAGCTGGCAAAGAAATCAGAAGAGGCAGTCCTTAAAGCATAGATAAGATATAGAGGATACTATGGCTCAGACTGACTCTCATCTACCCCATATGACACTAGGACTATCAGCTGGTCTTCTAACTCACTAAAGAGCAAACACATTCCCTGTTTACTTAAGGGTGGCCCGACCCTTGTTAGAACCTATAAGAAGTGAGTGAGCTATACCTAGTGAGAAGAGAGACAGCTAATAAGCAGCATCCTAGAACCACAAGATGAGAGGAAGAAGTCTAAGCAACTAGACGAGAGAAGCATCCTAATCTATGCTAGGAGGACTAACCCAATGCACCCAAATGCAATG
Organism: Dendrocalamus sinicus; assembly: GCA_036346575.1. Lineage (NCBI taxonomy): Eukaryota > Viridiplantae > Streptophyta > Magnoliopsida > Poales > Poaceae > Dendrocalamus > Dendrocalamus sinicus. The sequence goes on along the minus strand of CM070655.1, from coordinate 25,790,048 downwards.
CAACAAAATGAGAACAGGAGCCATCCAAAGTACCTGGCTGCAGCAACTGGCTGCGGCAACGTACTCGGCCTCTGCAGTGGACTGTGCAACACTGGACTGCTTCCTAGAAGACCAAGAGACAAGAGACGTGCCAATGAATTGGCAGGTGCAAGAAGTGCTCTTCCTATCTATCCTACAGCCAGCAAAGTCTGCGTCCGAGTAGGCTCTAAGGGAAAGACAAGAAGAGGAAGAGTACTAGATACCATAGTCAATGGTAGCTCGAAGGTACCGAAAGATGCACTTCACCGCCTGGCGGTGAGATACGCGAGGAGAAGCCTGAAACCGAGCACAAAGACACACAGAGAAGTGTATGTCCGGTCTCGAGGCAGTGAGGTACAAGAGGGAGGCAATCATGCTTCTGTACTCTTTCTGGTCAACTGGCACGCCATCCTCATCTGGGTCAAGTGAAGCTGTGGATGCCATGGGAGTCGACACTGACTTACCATCACTCATGTCAAGGTGTCTCAGGAGGTCACGAGTGTAACACCCCAACTCCACAAGAGCCAAGAATGCTAGTAAAGTAACCTTACACAAAACTAAACTAAGATACTTTACTAAAATTCGGCAGAGTCTCCTTTGTATTTCTAACATCACATGGGTTTCAACAGTTAAAAGGGAGTTATAACGGAGTACTGCAATATTCAAGATCAACAAGAAGTACTCATGAACTTACTAATCGACTAAACAAATCCTCAAACTTCCAACTAGACTACTCATCATTATTACAAATAATCCGACACGATAACATAAACAGGTCAAATCTTTGATCAGTAGCTTAATTAATAAGGCATGGTCCGAGAATTAAAGTTCATGACAGTGTGCGTGCAAAGCATAACGATACTCCCTCCCTTGCATACTGCGCTTGAACTGGGTACCTAAAAACAACAAGAAAGCAAGAGTGAGTCCACAGACTCAACAAGTACATAAATAAACAGACGCATAATTCAATCCATAGCGTCAGCATCCATATTCAGGAGCACATCACTAAATCATTCCACATGCAAATGCAATGCTCAAGGATTCCTTTTCTCTATCTCTTTGTGCATTACACTGGTAATGCAAAGTATGCAACCGTCGCTGCATACCCATGCCTGTGCGCGCACGCACAGGGACCAATTGCCCAATACTCCGCAAGTATTGGGGACCTCATGCCCACACTCCACGAGTGTGGGGATCTCAAGCCCGTCACATTCATGACGGGGACCTCAAAGATGTGCATACTTGGTCATCACAAGACCAGGCCTCAACATGATATCAAAATGCATATGCACCATCTCTTTTCAACATCAAGCACCAATGGCGGTAACAACATTCATGAATAAAGGCAACAACGACATTCGTGAATTAAGGCGATAACAACATTCATGAATAAAGGCAATAACAACATTCATGAATAAAGCATATCCATAGTTTGAACATTCACCACTCTGATTATGCACACTTATCAATAGCCACACGACATTAACAAGCATCAAACCCGCATTCATATCCAAGCAATCACAAACAAGGATCGAACAATGCACTTGCCTCAACCGAGCGGGAACGAAGGACGAGAAGAGGGTGTCGCCTCCGGAACCAGTCCCCCACCTAAACATTCAATTAAGAAATGCTAAGACAGCAATAGAGGACCACTCAAACCATAAAAGTAAACACGGACTCACGAAAGTTCCTTTAGCGCGAACCCAGCCCCAATTTCTAGATGTCGCTTTGTCCCCTCTGTGGACAGTCAACTTCTAAAATACATAACTTTCTGCTCAGGAGTCCAATGAGGTGTTCTTAGACTTTCTGGAAAGGTAATTAAATTACCTAAATAAACTTATTTGGGAGCCCTTTTGATTAAGCCATCCACGCCCCTACCAAGCCAAACTACGAACAACAATTTTCACGTCGGCTTCTCTGGACAGTACACTAAAACCACCATAACTTTTGCTAAGAAAGTCCAATCTTGCGTTCTTTATCTCTCTGAAAAGGTATGGAAATTACCTACAATATTCGTTATATTGAGATACTCGATTTCGTCTTTAACTAATAGATTAACTCAGTTTTCTGATCGTCGAGGATGTTGACAGATTAACTGCAGACAACGGCACTAAACAATTCATAACTTTCTAACCGTTAATCGGATTTTGGCGTTCTTGGCGGCCACTGAAAGCTAAGAACATTATCTAACTCCTAATTCGGCCTCTAAACACACGAAACTGACCGCGCAATAATCTGGACAGAACGCGATCTATTAAACCGACGCAAATCAATCTACCAAACGACATCAACCGCAACTACTACGCATCAAACAACGAAGAACACGCGACGTTACCCTTGTAGAATCGCAGCAAGATGATGAACTCTCCCCACGAAGTTGATCTCCTCTCCTTTCTTCACTTGATCGGCAGCAGAGAGCACCGACGGCGAGGAAGGGAGGCACCAATGGAGGGGGCACCACCATGGAGGAGAGGTGTGCTACAATAGCCGTGCTACAGTGCGGCGGCACTGTAGCTACAGTGCATCTAGGGTTTTCCCCCCTTCCTTTTATTGGTGGCCGACCCCTCATGGGCCTCCTGGGCCAAGGCCCAAGGCCCAAGGCCCAAGTTGCCGAAAAACTGCAGAAACCCCCCTTTTTTGTCTAATTTCTCTTTTGAACGCTTTCTTTCGTAGAATAAATTGGAGTATTACATTAAAACCCCTCTTTCTCCTGTTCAATCGCTTTGCTAAAAGAAATATTCTCCTGATTTTAATTATTCTCTCCCGATTTAATTATTCTCTCCTGATTTAATTTTTGGGGTATTACATTCTACCCTCCTTAAACAGAATTCGACCCAATTCTATTCAACCTCAACACCAAAAAAACCACTTTGCTAAAAGATTTACTAACATTACTATGTACTGCCGTGAAAAACTTTGGATAAAGCTCGCGCATGCGAGATTCCAATTCCCAAGTCGCCTCCTCTCGAGCTAATGGGACAAAGGCACCTTGACACAAACCAATGACTTGTGCCTCAAGACTCGCTCGACCTCTCTAACAACGCACGGATGCTACTCAAAGGTCGCGGCTCCCACGAAACTTCAAACCGGACCTCTCGGTACTCACTCAAAGACTGGGACAAACAAGGCGATGTGTACTTCGCGCATGGACTCACTACGGTCCTAACGTTTTGCCAACTAGCGAAAACAACCCAATGTACCTTGGGGCAACCCCCCTAGTGGTACCGAACCATGCAACATGTGCATAGAACACTGAACTTTTGTTCCACCTATTAAGCGGACTTTTTCACCCAAAGAAAGATCGCCTCCTTTAACGAGGGACACACAACAGAACTCGCTTTAAACACACTCTTACCCGACATAGCCCAACTGAAAATGAAGGACTATCATCGCAACCAAGTGTTACCAACTCGGTACTAAAAAGAGTCAAGTTCAGAATCGAAGATTTATCACGAAAATCTTTCCACCTTCAAATTAGAAAATTTGCAAATAAACACCACATCCGCCAAAGGAGAAATCACTCGAATAACCAAATCCAACGTTTCTTTTATTCTTTCTGAACTGATAAGAACCACACATACCAATATAAAGCCAAGCTAAACTTTGCGAAAGACAAAGGTCAACGACATAGAACTTAAACGAAAATCGGAAAACAATTCACTTCTTGAGGAAGCATCAATTTAACAGTTTCTCTTCTAGGACCAAAATTTCCCTCAAGCTATGGAATCCCAATCATCGCACAACACACTAACTTGTTACTCTTAACTTGGCGATCTCAACGCCAAGCCCAAATCGAAACGCCTTGTCTACACCTTTGAAGAGGGACTCGATGATTTCACAAAACATTCTCTAACCGATTCCCTTTATCGATAGAATTCATTTGACAGATGGCACTCAGAAAGTATCCCCAAATTAGATCTCTCACACGATCATATCACCTCAACCTTTTTTGAGGACAAACATTTCAGATTCCACATCACACACTCTCATGTACTACATCAGAAGGGTGTTATCAACGATCATCCCACTGTTCGCAATCCACCCTTATTCTACTTCCTCTACACATAATCTTTGGGCGACTCAAAGTTCTAGCATAACAATGCAAAGTCCACATTTAACCTCCAAGACTCTTGCAACTAACTTCTCATATAAAGGATAGAGAAATCCTCAGATTAAATCCCTATAAATCCATAATTCCCACATACTCACTTATTAACATCATCATGAAAATATTTTCTTGACCCATTTACCTTTACAAATATTATAACTCTCAGAAGGTTACTCATTTAAAACCAAATCACTCTTGACATTACTCAACATTTTCTATTATTCCATTGACGATTCGATTACCTTGTAATCCCACTCTCATTAAACCACATCATCAAGAATAACCCTTCACAATCTCGCAATACTACCAAATTGCTATACTCTATAAAATTGATCAGATTTTCATACTCTCGGTAATTCTAATGTTCCACCAAGTGAACAAAAGATCTTGGATCACAATCACTATAGGTTCTACTAGCTGTAACAATGCAATCAGTTTAACCCCATAAGACAATCTTCCATTGAGATAGACTTCTCTCAAAGAACTATATTACTGAAATTATTTCATCCTCCAATGCTCATCGAATAACTTACAACCCAACGTTTCACAACTACAATTATTCAACACCTCAAAAGACTCGGGTGAGCGAATAGGTTGAATCTTCCTCAAAAGAAAGAGCGAATGGAATCAAATTTTTTTCCAACTAGGAAAACATGTGCCACCGCATGATGAACACAAGACCAAGGAAAATAGTCACTTAGGCAAAGTACTCGAAAAACATAAGGAAAGTCAACGATGAGGGCTCAAGCCCTACTGAAAGCGAATACCAAACCACAATTGAGAAGAAGGGTTCCCTTTGAAAATTGATAAACTCTTATGGGACAACTGCATAAGGTTTAAGCACTCTCAAATAAACTTCAAGATGAGAAACGAGACTCAAAGCTCAATTACTTATACTTGACTCATTCCTTTAACAAGGAAGGTTATTTTCTGTGATTACTACATCACTTTGCCAGCTTAAACAAGATAAGCTCTTAAGACCAAATCGTAGGAACAACTTAAGAACCAATAAAATCTTTCAGCATGTCACTTTGCTCAAAGCAACTCAATCACCACATAACTCAAGCGATCCAATTGATCACCATCGCAAAACTCGAAACACTTCTACAAAATCCAAGTTACGAAAGACGATCAAATTTCTTTATTTCTAAAAGAATCATCACCACACACAAGTCACAATCTCTTGCAGATAATCTTACTAACATCAAGAATAATATACTCTGAACATGAATATTTATCATCAACTATTCCATTAGAAAGCCCCAAAGTTTCACCAATTTGTTCCATCTTGCCTTTTCATCCCATCTTCAAAATGAGAGTATACCAAAATCATACAACATCACTACATCAACTTCTTAAGTTTAGAAGGGGTCTACTACCCAATTGAAAAGCTCCTACCAAAACCCTTTCATCAAGGACACAATTTCATCCAATTATTTCACAATCATGTGGGCATAAGCCACCTATTATATCATATCTGTTCAACTTTTAGCGATGCTCATTATCAAACTTCAACACACAACAGTTATACGACAACCCTTGTTGTTATCAACTGGCTTTGTTATGAAATCTAGTTGCTACCTACTTTCCTTCCCAAATCACATGGATATTAACAAGCACATATTCAACTGTTCCTCCTCACATTGGATTTCGGCAAAAAATACACTAAAACTTCAAAAAAAATCAAAATCTTCTATCGATCAAGAGTCTCAACAACACTACAACCAAATTCATCGCGTCATCCTACATAGAAGAACTACATAGAACTCCTCCCATAATTTCTAGATCCACCGATATTCAATCCATTCAACCGATTGTACACAATTCTAATAACTAATCATACTAGGGAATATGTAAATCTGGTATTCCCTCTAATTTTCCTTTCCACACAATTAAATTAATCCATGGGAACCAAAGAACCCAACAAATTTAACAACCTAAACAGTTTTAATGACCAGACTAGTTCATCAAGGTTCCATACTTCTTGATATCTCTCAATCACTACTCATATATACCGTTCATCAAGAACTAGAAAAAGACAACATCATCCTAATCAATTTCACTTCCAAGGTTACTAATTAATATTAATTATGCACCATACCAATGACTCAACTTGATACCCATACCATATCAAGTTATTTGATTACAATCTCTGATTTAACCATAACAAGGCATCAGAAAAGGATTTTAGCAATTTCCAACAGAAAAGAGATGCATTAAACTTCATCACTCGGAATAATCCAAAAGAAATACATAGAGCCAAAGTTTTCTCATGTTAACAAACTTGCAATGAAACTCTCATTACCAAAACTTTCAAACGAATACATGAGTCATTCTTTTCCAATGAGAAAGAAGAAACAACTATGGAATTATCAGTAATGCCAATTGAGGACGATCACAAGTAGTAAAGACAGCTCAACAGTCGAAAAATAATACTTGTTTCAGAGAACCATTAGAGACCATTGAAACACAACCATTACCATGAACCACGAACCCAAGAGAAAATCATCATCCACCACAAAACAATAATTTGCCAAGATTTGAGGTCAAGAAGGAAAACAACTTTCTAAAACAACTCACGCTCAACTCCTGCAACTATGGTATTTGGGGTAACTACTCTATTCGTCTACCACGAACGGTGGTAAAACCTGACAAAGTCCAAGGCCACAACCACGGCCTTCACTTCTTAACAACCATTACCGACACGCATAAACAATATAATCAAATATAATTATACATGATCATCTCATGGTAATCATAGAATAGATCCATAGATATAGAATATCATAGCATATCATTTCATAGCTTAACGACAAGAAAGATAGGACAGAGGCAATTCAACAATTGCTCAACAAATGCAACATAACAACAGATAATGCGGAAGCAATGTAATTCCCAACCCCACCTACTATGCACAGTGTGTCAATTTAATATTTTTCTATTAACCAAGGACCTAAAGCCCGCTCTGATACCAACTGTAACACCCCAACTCCACAAGAGCCAAGAATGCTAGTAAAGTAACCTTACACAAAACTAAACTAAGATACTTTACTAAAATTCGGCAGAGTCTCCTTTGTATTTCTAACATCACATGGGTTTCAACAGTTAAAAGGGAGTTATAACGGAGTACTGCAATATTCAAGATCAACAAGAAGTACTCATGAACTTACTAATCGACTAAACAAATCCTCAAACTTCCAACTAGACTACTCATCATTATTACAAATAATCCGACACGATAACATAAACAGGTCAAATCTTTGATCAGTAGCTTAATTAATAAGGCATGGTCCGAGAATTAAAGTTCATGACGGTGTGCGTGCAAAGCATAACGCTACTCCCTCCCTTGCATCTGCGCTTGAACTGGGTACCTAAAAACAACAAGAAAGCAAGAGTGAGTCCACAGACTCAACAAGTACATAAATAAGCAGACGCATAATTCAATCCATAGCGTCAGCATCCATATTCAGGAGCACATCACTAAATCATTCCACATGCAAATGCAATGCTCAAGGATTCCTTTTCTCTATCTCTTTGTGCATTACACTGGTAATGCAAAGTATGCAACCGTCGCTGCATACCCATGCACGTCGCGCACGCACGAGGACCAATTGCCCAATACTCGCAAGTATTGGGGACCTCATGCCCACACTCCACGAGTGTGGGGATCTCAAGCCCGTCACATTCATGACGGGGACCTCAAAGATGTGCATACTTGGTCATCACAAGACCAGGCCTCAACATGATATCAAAATGCATATGCACCATCTCTTTTCAACATCAAGCACCAATGGCGGTAACAACATTCATGAATAAAGGCAACAACAACATTCGTGAATTAAGGCGATAACAACATTCATGAATAAAGGCAATAACAACATTCATGAATAAAGCATTCCATAGTTTGAACATTCACCACTCTGATTATGCACACTTATCAATAGCCACACGACATTAACAAGCATCAAACCCGCATTCATATCCAAGCAATCACAAACAAGGATCAAACAATGCACTTGCCTCAACCGAGCGGGAACGAAGGACGAGAAGAGGGTGTCGCCTCCGGAACCAGTCCCCCACCTAAACATTCAATTAAGAAATGCTAAGACAGCAATAGAGGACCACTCAAACCATAAAAGTAAACACGGACTCACGAAAGTTCCTTTAGCGCGAACCCAGCCCCAATTTCTAGATGTCGCTTTGTCCCCTCTGTGGACAGTCAACTTCTAAAATACATAACTTTCTGCTCAGGAGTCCAATGAGGTGTTCTTAGAATTTCTGGAAAGGTAATTAAATTACCTAAATAAACTTATTTGGGGAGCCCTTTTGATTAAGCCATCCACTGCCCCTACCAAGCCAAACTACAGAACAATAATTTTCACGTCGGCTTCTCTGGACAGTACACTAAAACCACCATAACTTTTGCTAAGAAAGTCCAAATCTTGCGTTCTTTATCTCTCTGAAAAGGTATGGAAATTACCTACAATATTTGTTATATTGAGATACTCTGATTTCGTCTTTAACTAATAGATTAACTCAGTTTTCTACAGACTGTCAGGATGTTGACAGATTAACCAGACAGCGGCACTAAACAATTCATAACTTTCTAACCGTTAATCGGATTTTGGCGTTCTTGGCGGCCACTGAAAGCTAAGAACATTATCTAACTCCTAATTCGGCCTCTAAACACACGAAACTGACCGCGCAATAATCTGGACAGAACGCGATCTATTAAACCGACGCAAATCAATCTACCAAACGACATCAACCGCAACTACTACGCATCAAACAACGAAGAACACGCGGCGTTACCCTTGTAGAATCGCAGCAAGATGATGAACTCTCCCCATGAAATTGATCTCCTCTCCTTTCTTCACTTGATCGGCAGCTGGGAGCACTAGAGATGGCAACGGGTATAAACCCACTGGGTTTTGCTATCCCAAACCCGTGCCCATGAAAGTTGGACGTGCCCGCTAAAAAACCCATACCCGTGACGGGTGCAAATTTTTGCCCAGACCCATGCCCACTGGGTTAACGGGTACCCATGGGTCGCCCGTCGGGTCAGTAATGCAAGCTGCAACAATGGTTAATGGAGAGGAGGAAGAAGTTCACCGGCCATCTTCGTTGGAGCTGGAGGGCAGCGCCATGGCCAAGGGCCTACTGCTGTGATGTGCGTTGGCTGCGGCGTGGGGGCGGCGGGCTGAACTGGAAGGCGAGGCGACGGCGAGGGCGTGCGGGAGGACGAGCGTGCGACGAGAGTGGCGGGAGCTGCGGTAGGGGAGGGCGAGCGTGGAGACTGCCGGAGACCGAGCGCGGAGCGCCAGATGCGCCGCCGCTGCGGCGGCTGTTGAATCGAGGTGGGGGCTGAGGAGGAGTGAGTAGTGACCGTGGCGAGTGCTAGCTAGGGTTAGCCGTATGGGTAATGGGGCATTGCCGCATTGGATTTGGGGGCTTGGGGCTAAATGGCTAATGGGCTAGGCTGGTTTGCCTGGGAGGTTGGGAGCCTGGGTTTATAACTCCTATGAATCGGGTTTATATTACCCATGGGTTTACGGGTTTGGGTACTATAGGAACGTACCCGAACCCGCAGACCCGATGGGTTGGGCTTTTTGCCCGTTAAGAGACCCATGGGTTAGGAAATTGACTCAGACCCATACCCTAATAGAGTAAAAACCCACCGGGTATCGGGTTTCGGGTACCCATTGCCATCTCTAGGGAGCACCGACGGCGAGGAAGGGAGGCACCAATGGAGGGGGGCACCACCATGGAGGAGAGGTGTGCTACAGTAGCCGTGCTACAGTGCGGCGGCACTGTAGCTACAGTGCATCTAGGGTTTTCCCCCCTTCCTTTTATTGGTGGCCGACCCCTCATGGGCCTCCTGGGCCAAGGCCCAAGGCCCAAGTTGCCGAAAAACTGCAGAAACCCCCCTTTTTTGTCTAATTTCTCTTTTGAATGCTTTCTTTCGTAGAATAAATTGGAGTATTACATTAAAACCCCTCTTTCTCCTGTTCAATCGCTTTGCTAAAAGAAATATTCTCCTGATTTTAATTATTCTCTCCCGATTTAATTATTCTCTCCTGATTTAATTTTTGGGGTATTACAACGAGTGTACTTACCCTGATGCAAGAAAGTACCTTCCCGAGTCTGCTTGATCTGAAAGCCAGGAAAGAGGTCAACTCACCCATCATGCTCATCTTAAACTCGGTGCTCATGACATCCAAGAACTATGAAACAAGAGCATGAGAAGAGCCGCCAAAGATGATGGCATCCACATAAATCTAGACGAGCAGAAGGTCATTGCCATGCCTACGAATGAACAAGGACTTGTCTACCTTACCCATCTCAAACCTATGACTCAACAAATAGGACTTAAGCCTCTCATACCAAGCTCTAGGGGCCTGCTTAAGTCCATACAATGCTTTGGAAAGCTTGTAAACATGGTGTGGGTATTTGGGGTTCTCGAAACCTGGAGGCTGTCTGACATAGACTTCTTCCTCAATAAACCCATTGAGGAAGGCACTCTTGACATCCATCTGGTAAAACTTGAAACCCTTAGAAGCTGCGAAAGCAAGCAGGATTCTAATGGCCTCAAGTCTAGCTGCAGGGGCGAAGGTCTCCTCAAAATCTAGACCCTCAACTTGGGAGAAGCCCTGAGCTACCAGTCTAGCCTTGTTTCGAATGACTACCCCATTCTCACTCTGCTTGTTTATGAACACCCACTTAGTCCCAATAACATTGTGACCTCGAGGGGGCTCAACAAGCGACCAGATCTTGTTTCTCTCGAAATTTTCTAACTCCTCATGCATGGCACCCAAGACTCATCAGAAAGAGCATGACAAATACCTTGGGCTCAAATGAGGTAATGAAGGCAGAGTGGAGACGGAATTGAGACAAGCCAGACTTTGAGCGTGTGACGCGCTCAAAGAGGTCTATAATCATCTGCTCGGAAGGATGGTTTTTTTGGATGTTTCGGGGAGGTCCAGGATGAGATGAAGAAGTGGCCTCTACCTCATAAGCTGATGAGGTAGGAACAGAGCCATTAGCTCCAGAAGAAGTAGAAGGCATGGGCTGATCTCCTCGAGGTGCAGTGGAAGAAGGCACCTCAAGGGGAGGAGGAACTAGATTGGGTAAACAACCCTCATCTCCATCCTCCTCATCATCCATAAAGATGGTCTCGGACTGCTCTAAAGAACTTGAGATATCGGGCCTAGTCCCTAGACTGGCCTCATCGAAGGTCACCTCACAGGTCTCTACCATCTTACTAGTCTCGCAGTTCCAGACCCTATAAGCCCGCGAAGTAGTCGAGTAGCCTAGAAAGATCCCATCACAAGAACGTGACTCGAACTTGTCTAGGTTCTCGGACTTCAAAATAAAACATTTGCAACCAAATACACGAAAATACGAGACACTGGGCTTTCGCCCATATCTCAACTCATAAGAGGTGCGATGCAAGCGTGCCCTGAGAAAACTCTGTTCGAAACATGGCACGCGGTGGCTATAGCCTCAGCCCAAAACTTCCTCGGTGTAGAGTACTCATCAAGCATTGTCCTGGCCATCTCGACCAAGGTACGGTTCTTCCTCTCCACAACGCCATTCTGCTGAGGGACGTATGGAGAAGAGAACTGGTGCTCTACACCTATCACACCGCAAAACCTCTCAAAGTAGGAATTCTTGAACTCTGTGCCATTGTCACTGCGGATCGCTCGTAAGGCACCCGGGAGCTCAACAGAAAGCCTACTAAACAAACCCCGAAAGTGGGTAAATGTCTCATCCTTTGAGGCTAAGAAAAACACCCAAGAAAATCTCGAGAAGTCATCGACCACGACAAGGACATACCACTTCCCTCCTGCTGACTGCACTCGAGCTGGTCCAACTGTGTCCATATGGAGCAGCTGTCCTGGTGCATCGGTCATAGTAACTGTGATTGGAGGGTGAGAAGCGGCAACCATTTGCCGTGCCGGCATGGAGCGCAAACAAGATCTTTGACCATCTTGAGTTTCGGCAGACCACGAATGAGGTCGTGGCCACTAACTCGGGTCAAATAGTCAAATCCAATGTGTCCAAGTCTCCTATGCCAGAAAGTAAGGTCACGGGACTCAGAAACAACTAAACACCTAAGAGGATCACCAGAAGACTCAACAAAATCAGCACGAAAGATCCTCCCATATCGAGAAATCCCGCAATCTAGACTACCTGAAGAATCAAGAATTTTGCAATTATTTTTCTTAAAGCTCACATCGTAACCGTCATCGGTAAGCTGGATACTGAAAGAAAATTATATTGAAGCTTACTCACTAAGGCAACATCTTTTAAAATAAATGAATCATTAACGCGCACAGTACCTTTTGCGATGACGCACCCAGACGAAGCATCTCTAAAGGTGATAGTCTCATCACCTGGAGCACGGGTTAGGGAAGAGAACCAACGGGAGTCTCCGGTCATATGACAAGAACAACCAGAGTCTACAAGCCAAACCTCTCCCTTCCCAGCCCGGCGAACCTGAGTCAAACAGAGAGTAAAGGCTCAGTACTGGGATAAATCAAAAGAGATTTTGGAACCCAATACTGAGTCACACGTCAAGCAGAAGAAGTAGCCACACACGACTGACCTCTAGCTACCCTACGCTCTCTGTCGCTCAAAGAAGTAGAAGGTCTATGTGCAGACCTGAAGCTGTTGCTGAGTCCGACTGCTATGGGAGAACGAGTTGGAACACCAACAACACGCTGATCACGCCGCGGGTAGCCATCTCGACGGGGGAAACGAGATCTACCCTCAGAACGGTGGAAGTCATGACCAGAGGAATATCGAGTATAAAAACTAGAAAACTCAGAAAATCCAAGTCCTCGATGCTACCCAAACCCATCAAGCTGAACAGTCCTAGACCTTGTGTTGGTCTTAGGTGCACTCAAGGTCTGGGGCTGACCCTGAATACGCCTAAGTGCCTCAACACGGTCTCTACACGCGATCTTGGCGCGCCTGAAACATCTCTCGACCTAGTGTCCATCCTTCTAACAGAAGGTACAATGATACTTCACCTTCTGAGAGGTAGAAGTAGCATGATGGGGCTTCGCCTGCTGAGAGGTCGAAGCAACAGGTGGAACCACCATACTGTCAGAAATCCCTTGGACAAAGCCCACTAATTTGAATTGAACTTTCTCAGTTCTGGGCTTGACCTCGATCACACCTGCTGCTATGGGTCTGAGAACAGCAGGTGGATGCCTCCTAACATCCTCAAAAAAATTGTATCGTAGACCTTGACTGAATTTGCAAATCTTGGATTGGTTTAGAATAAGATTAGCTTCTTCTTGCCTTCTACAAATCTCTCGAGAGTGTTCATAAGATACTGACACTCCCGAAAGAGAGAGGTGCAAGAAGAGCAGGGGGAGAAGAGACAGCAGAAGGTAAGGGAGTAGAGAAGAACCAACAGCAGAGGAACGAATGGCATGTGCACGCACAGTCACCTCAGAAGGGACAGTCCTACTGCTAGCCATTTGGTTCACGTCGCTAGGAGTATCTACCATACCCTCATGCTTCTTCCCAATAGCACACACATCACAAGTAGATGGTGACTTCTCTAATAGGTCCTTAGTCAGCTTCACATATTTTTCATCCAAAGCAAACAAGTCAAATTTTAGTTTTTCACAAATTATTGCATGGTGAGCTAACAGGGTCCTTAGAAGCATATCGAGCCAATTTGTTACTGTTATCAACCATCTCTTGAAACTGTTTGGAAACAGATTCAAGCTCAGCAGTCAACTTGGGACAGTTCATACATGAAGCAATGGGCTCAAGAAGAAAAGCTTGTAACTCAACAATTTTATGGTCTGCCCGTTTTAGATTCATTTTCAAATTATTATAGCTTTCACAAGTCTCGGGCAGATCGAGAAGTATGGTATAAAGACCTCTAAATGCATTATCCTTATCCTCGCATGAGGTGCAAGAAGTAGTCTCAACAACAGTAGATGAAAGAGCACCTACCCTACTCATCTCTAGTTCAGCTAAAAGACTAACATTCTCCACCTTAATCATGTCAAGCTTAGAGGTCACACTATCATGTAAGGTCCTTAGCTTCTCCATGTCTCCAACAAACCAGAGCATGTATCACATTCATCACGGGAGGGAGCAGATATAAGTGAAGTAAGCTCCCGTGACAATCTATCTACTTTCTTCTCCAACTCGCTACACTTAGCTCTAGATCTAGCATGAAATTTTCCTAGCTTAAGAAAGGCATCATTAAGCTGGTCATAGGAGGGGTATACCTCGTTGGAGTTAGAGTAGAGCTCGCTGTCGCTAATGTCGCCCTCAAGGGCCATGAAGCACATGCCGCTGAAGTTCTCGCCATCCTTGGGATCTTAATCGTCCTTCCCATCGTCGTCACTCCACCCCTCCACCTCGCTGAGGTCAAGGTCGTCGAAGGCGGTGAGGACACGATGGAAGAGCTTCTTGGCTTTACCAAGGTTGCGAAACTTCTTCTCTTTGCTTGGAGGCTTCTTGTTGCGGTTCTTGTCGGTGTAGACATTCTTGCTCAAATCACCATAGTTATTCTTGCCCTCCAGCTTGGGGCAGTTTGCCCGATTATGGTTGGGGCCACCACACTCAAAGCAAATCACACGTCCTCCTCTCTTTCTCTCCCTAACCCTCTTGTATGCATGGGAGAATTTTCTGGCTAAGAGGGCTAGCTGGTTTTCTGGAAGCTGTTCTAGTAGGTCATCACTCATCTCACAAACAGCGACAAGAGAAAAACCAGAAACTGTGTCAGTAGAAGATCCATAGGCAGGATTGGGATCAGTGACCAAAGCCATCAACTATGACTTCGACTTGCGAGAGACAATATCAATCTCGTGAGTCTTGAGGCATGAGTACAACGCATCAAGAGTCAAAGTCGAGAGGTCTGTCATGTCCTTGATGGTGGTCACTTTCATCTCCCAAACACGCAAATCCAACGCCGAAAGGATTTGACGAGCGTTGTCCGAGTCGGGGTATGTGAGACCGACCGCTCGGAGGTTGCTCAAAATCTTGTGGAATGTCGCAAAGCACTCATCAAGGGACTCTCCAGCGAGCATTACAAACTTGTTGTAATCTCGCTTGAACTGGTCCTGTCGCACCGTCTTAATTTGGGTGGTGCCCTCATGGTAAGCATCGAGGGTCACCCAAATATCGAAGGCCGACGAAAGATGAGAAACGCGATCGAACTCATTTCGGCTCAAACCTTGGATGATGATGTTCCTTGCCTTTGCATTCGCCTCAACATCGGGCATGTTTGTCACATTGATGTTCTCATCGACAGGAACAACAAAGCGCGTTTCAACCTTGCACCAGATCGCATAGGTCTGAGCCTGTATGTAGGTCTCCATCCGACTCTTCCAGAAGGGATAGTCGATCCCATCGAAGATCGGGGGCTTGGTGGAATACTTGTCCGTTGCCATGGCTCAAAGATCAGTTAAGATCTATTGAGAAGGGCTAACCGGCTCTGATACCAATTGTAGGATCAGAAATGGTAACAGAGGGGGTGAATGGTGCCTTCAAAAATCGCCCCGAAGTATCCACACGTTTTTCATCTCTGATAGCTATAGAAGCTATAAAGTAAGGAAGAAGATTGCTCACTGGACAACGAAAATAATTTTGCCGAATGACTGATGAAACTCAAAGGAGAAGCAAAACTAGATCGACAAGAGAACAGAGATGACACATTTCAGTCAAGCCAAAACTGAAAAGAAACAGACTGAAAAAGTGAAGAGATTAGCTGCTGCACACTGCTTTAACAAAAACTGAAAACAGAGCAAAGACTAGCCAACCAAAAATAAAAAGCTACAGCAGGAAACTGAATTCTTAATGCTGAAATTTCTGCAAAAACAGCATGCTGAAAATCTGAACCAAAGGGAAATGCCAAACAGGAAAAGCTGACAGCAAACTGGAGAGAAAAATGGCTACTGAACTGATGAAGTAATGCAGACCAAAATGCAGCTAAAGTAGCAGAAAAACAGCAGGCCGAATGCATCAAGAAAAGGCTGAAAACTGTTCACTACACTAGCTGCAAAAGGGAGGGAAAGCTTGCTGCCGAGAGCACTTAAAAACAGCAAAAGCCAAACTGAAATAGCAGCCGAAATGATACTCAATGCTGGCTAAAAACTGCAGAAATACTGGACAGAAAACTGAAGCTTTAAGAAGATGAATCTGTTGGTTTTATGCTGAAAACAGTGAGCAGTTCAGACTAAAAAATAGCACAACGTAAAAGCTGAAAAGCAGCAGTAAGACAATGAAATTGACAAATAAAAGCTTGTTCTTTTCAGTCCAAAAGAGAGAGAACTCGAACTAAATA